>CAWVRF010001134.1:0-190359 GCA_963932465.1 Maratus speciosus
AGACAATTACTATTTTGACAAGTTTTATTCTATTCATATGATATAAATAAGTATATTTATATAAATACACAAAACTTTTAACAATGGAATCTGCCTATAACGGAGTTCTGTCTTAAACATAAATGTTCCATAGTGCTACGGAAAAGAATACTATACAAATACACCAAATAACACGGAAACCTGTGTAAAACGGAATTTTTCACCAATATTTACAATTTCATCTTGACAGGTTTTACTATATATATAACATGAAGGGAAAATTCTGGACCCTCCCCCCCCCCCCGAAACGAAATCCTGGCTACGCCACTGCATGTCGTCCCGGTTTTTTTAAGCCATTAAAGATGAAAAATGCCGTGTGGCCACAAAAAAGCGCCGGCTGACTAGAACAAAGAGAGCGCGAGTAGAATAATTCTTCTATCTGGATCTTCATTTAGCATAATCAAATGGGGGAAGCCAGGACATCTACACTTGACATATATATATACATGTATAATATTCTTTTGAATGAATAACATATAGATATCAAAAAAAGTCAAATATGTTTTCTAAATTTCCAAATTTCTTCATTGTGATATATTTATAAAATTTCTTAATTTAAAATGAAATTTTACGTAAAAGTGATTCACTATACATTACTATTTTGAGATTTTATGTTATTTTTTTGTATTTTCATTTTTATTTTTTATTTGTCATATTAAAACATGTAGGCTGCTTTAATTCTAAGTATATAAGTCAAATAAATAACAAAGAAATATTTGAAATACAGAATTAATTTTAAATGCAAAAAGAATATTTTATGACAATAAAAATTTTAAAATTTTGATTTATGTTTATTGTGCTTGTAGTTTTTGAATGTAATAAGCATATAAAAGTCTTAAATATATTAAAAAGGATTTGTAATTGTTGCAAACCACTTCACCGTCGACAGGTATGGGGAAAAGTGCTTTTATCCCCGAGTTATCTCGGGGCAAACGGTGAAGTGGTTCAAAATTAAAAATATTTTAAAACTTGTCATTCGACACCGGTAGAAATAGCGGTAATATTATTGTTACATGTAAAAAGATTAATGCAAACTTTTAAATAGTTTTTCAAAAAATAGTAAATTAAAATAATTATTAAAATAAAATAGAAAGTTCTAGTCTGTTCCGGTGCAGAATTTAAAAAATAATGTGTCTTTATCACAATTCCATGTTAAGAACCCCCTTTTTAAAAAATATGTAAAATGCAATACATTTAAAATTGATGCGCCGTTAAATAATAGGATAAAATAAAGATTTGTAAAAATATTTGCAGATTTTTTCATTATTAATCACATAGTGTGCAAATTATATACAATTGAATATGTGCATTTTGGCATGGGCATTTGCATATGAAAATTAAAGCTCGACTTATAAATATTTTTAAATTGTCTAGACTTTATATTTATGATAGACTAAAATATGAGGAGCTTCTATAAAGAATCCACAGAACTCTCTCTTCCCCCACTCCTGAAAACGATTACTTCTACCATATAAAATTTGCATGGGGTGCTACAATTTGATTGCGAGTTATAAGTGTTTGCGGTTTTCGGGCCCTTATATTCGGTTATACTAAAATTTCAAGGGTTCAGTTAAAAAATCTTATAATGTACCTCCTTTTTTAAAGATTACGTTTACCGTACAAAATATGAGTGTGATTACGATAATTACAGAGAGAGTTATAAATGTTTTAATTTATCAGGACCTTATACTTAAGATACACTAAAATATATAAAAAGTCAACAGACCCCCCCCCCCCTGCCTTATAAAACGATTATGATTATCATAGGAAATTTGTGTGGGCTGCGAGAATTTTGATCTGTGTTATAAGTGTTTGCGTTTTCGAGTCCTTATATTCGAGTTATACTAAAATTTAGGGAGTTCAGTTAAAAAATTTGATAATGTCCCTCCTTTTATAAAGATTACGTTTACCATACAAAATATGAGTGTTTTGCGATAATTATAGATCGAGTTATAAATGTCATACATTAAAATATAGATACATTAAAATATAGAAAATGTCAATCCCCCCCCCCCCCCCCTTGTTTTTTAAAATGATTACCATACGAAATTTGTGTGTGTTTACTAAAATTTTAAGGCCTTTATTTAAAAAACTCTACAATGTCCCCTATAAAATTGACACCTATTTCAAGTGCACAAAATTTCAGCTTGCTGGAGAAGGGACCGAAATATCTCGGGACCGAAATGCCTTGGGACTGAATTGTCTCGGGATCGAAATGTCGGCTGAATCGCAAAACAGCCGAGACACTTGGCATCGTTCAATTTGGCGAGGCGATAAATGGATCTTTGTTGTTACCAGTTCGTTTCGTAAATTCTTTCCACGCCTTCAGTTGTGTTATCTTGAATTTGGATTGGTTGAATGGGATGGGTTGATTTCTTGTGTATTGGATGGCTACGCCTGCCTTTGACAACTCAACTCCGCATGTTTTCTAATTATTGTACGAGTTGCGTGACGAAGTGTAGAATACAGATGAATAAAAATAAATGAGGGTAAGGCTAGAGTATGTTATTGTTAATATATTTTGCTGTTTTTAGTTGTAAAATTTGAAAGTTAAAGTACCTGTGTAATTTAGTTTGAAATTGTGAGTATTTGTTCATTTTTTTTTTTTTTTGCTGGAAAGTTAAATGAAGTTTATCGACGACTAGAAATTTACGAAATTATGGCAATTCAACATTTTATAGAGTTGGTTTTCAAGAAAGGAGATGTTTGTTAAGGTATGTTAATAATTTTATGTATTTTTTAGTATAATGTTTTATATTAGCCATTTATTGTATATTTCTCATGTATGCTGACCTTACGAGTTTTGTACATTTTGATATTGCTACGCAACGTGAACTGCTGAATTTTGATATTGCTACGCAACGTGAAGTGCTGAATTTTGATATTGCTACGCATTGAGAACTGCTGAATTTTGAGATTGCTGCTAGCGAGAACTGCTGAATTTTGAGATTCCTGCACACCGAGAACTGCTGGTGACAGTGATGTTTTTTTTCGGTAAATGAACGCGAAGCGTTCATACATGTATGCTGATTGCCGCTTTAACGAGTTTCCTGCGTTTTTCAGATTGCTGCAGAACTAGGTTGCTGTATTCAGTGATAAATATTATTTTTTTATGAACGCGAAGCGTTCATACTTCTTTAAATTAGAAATGAATTGTTCTATGTTTACTATAATATAAGCACGTACTTTCAATATTAAATGACCCCATGATTTTTTCTAAAAGTTGTTGAGAAATGAAAATTTTAATCATTATATCGTTACTCTGATTTGGAAAGGTACTTTAAAATTTTCACATTTTCAATAAACTTATGTTGAAATCGTTTGTTTTATTTTGAATCTCATAAAAATCAGCTTTCCTGTGTTTTCTAATACGTCGTTATTTATAAATGTTCTATTTCCCATGATTCCAGGGTGATGACGTAGTAAAAAACAGTCTGGAAGTATTCAGGAAAGTGGACCAATCACGTTAGTTTTCAGGTTGCCGCATTTTAGATTGGCGCATGTGGGGTAGTTGGCGCTTGTCAGAAAAGTCGCCAAATGGGGTGACTCGGCTGTTTTGGGAATCTGCCGAAATGTCTTGGGAATGAATTGTCTCGGGACCGAAATGTCTTGGGACCGAAATGTTTCGGGACCGAAATAGCTTGGGACCGAAATGTCTCGGGACCGAAATGTCTTGGGACCGAATTGTCTCGGGACCGAAATGTCTTGGGACCGAATTGTCTCGGGACCGAAATGTCTCGGGACCTAAATGTCTTGGGACCGAATTGTCTCGGGACCGAAATGTCTTGGGACCGAAATGTCTCGGGACCGAAATGTCTTGGGACCGAAACGGCGGGACCGAAATGGCGGGACCGAAGTGTCGGGACCGAAACGTCCTGCTTCCGAGTGGGAGTGGTTCGATTCCACCTTCTGGACGAGGCAACTGTGAATTGATATTTTACTGAAAAAATAAAATACATTTTATAAATTTTGACTTGAATCATAATAAAAATTTATAATTTTATTCGCATTTTAACCTTTGCCATTTCTTATTTTTTAATTATCCCTTGATAATAAAAACAAAATAATTGTAAATTATCGAGAACGCTGAAAACGTAGTGATTCTCGACGACAGATTTCTTTAAATTTATATAGTCTGAAAGAGAGGAGTTTTACCGCCCAGATGATCATCAGTGGTCCGATGTGCGGACTTCAAACCCGTATTTGTCAAGAGACAGAGTGGTTCAATTCCACCTTCTGGGCGAGGCAATTGTGAACTGATATTTTACTGAAAAAATAAGATACATTTTATAAATTTTGACTTGATTCATAATTAAAAATTTATAATTTTATTCGCATTTTAACCCTTGACCTTTCTTATTTGTTTTAGTTATCACTTGATAATAAAAACAAAATAATTGTAAATTATCGACAACGCTGAAAACGTAGTGCGAAGCTGGTAGACGGGAGGTGCTGGGTTCGATCCCAATCGCGCCCGTCGGCCTAATCGTTCGGAGTTTTCGTGGTTTTGTTCGAACCTTGGATTTCCAAGCGTTAATACGGGTTAGGTTCCCTTAGAAAGACCCCCACGGAGGGCACTCCCCCCGGGCCTATATCCCTCGTGTAGATAATTGGCCGTCAAAATTCAACCCAACTCGAGGACAGATTTCTTTAAATTTATATAGTCTGAAAAAGAGGTGTTTTATCGCCCAGCTGTTCATCGGTGGTCCGATGTGCGGGCTTCGAACCCGTAGCTGTCGAGAGGCAGAGTGGTTCGATTCCACCTTCTGGGAGAAGAAACTGTGAATAGATATTCTACTGAAAAAATAAGATACATTTTATAAATTTTGACTTGATTCATAATAAAAATTTATAATTTTATTCGCATTTTAACCCTTGCCCTTTCTTATTTTTTTAATTATCCCTTGATCATAAAAACAAAATAATTGTAAATTATCGAGAACGCTGAAAACGTAGTGTTTCTAGACAACAGATTTCTTTAAATTTATATAGTCTGAATGAGAGGAGTTTTACCGTCCAGATGATCATCCCCGTCGGCCTAATCGTTCGGAGTTTTCGTGGTTTTCTTCGAGCCGTGGATTTTCCATGTGTAAATACGGATTAGGTTCCCTTAGAAAGACCCCCACGGAGGGCACTCCTCCCGGGTCTATATCCGTCGTGTAGATAATCGGCCGTCAAAAAATCAACCAACCAACCAACCAGATGATCATCGGTGGTCCGGTGTGCGGGCTTCAAACCCGTAGCTGTCGAGAGGCAGAGTGGTTCGATTCCACCTTCTGGGCGAGGCAACTGTGAATTGATATTTTACTGAAAAAATAAAATACATTTTATAAATTTTGACTTGATTCATAATAAAAATTTATAATTTTATTCTTATTTTAACCCTTGCCATTTCTTATTTTTTAATTATCCCTTGATAATAAAAACAAAATAATTGTAAATTATCGAGAACGCTGAAAACGTAGTGTTTCTCGACGACAGATTTCTTTAAATTTATATAGTCTGAAACAGAGGAGTTTTACTGCCCAGATGATCATCAGTGGTCCGATGTGCGGACTTCAAACCCGTATTTGTGAGAGACAAAGTGGTTCGATTCCACCTTCTGGGCGAGGCAATTGTGAATTGATATTTTACTGAAAAAATAAGTTACATTTTATAAAATTTGACTTGATTCATAATAAAAATTTATAATTTTATTCGCATTTTAACCCTTGCCATTTCTTATTTGTTTTAGTTATCACTTGATAATAAAAACAAAATAATTGTAAATTATCGACAACGCTGAAAACGTAGTGCGAAGCTGGTAGACGGGAGGTGCTGGGTTCGATCCCAATCGCTCCCGTCGGCCTAATCGTTCGGAGTTTTCGTGGTTTTGTTCGAACCTTGGATTTCCAAGCGTTAATACGGGTTAGGTTCCCTTAGAAAGACCCCCACGAAGGGCACTCCCCTCTGGGCCTATATCCCTCGTGCAGATAATTGGCCGTCATAAATACAACAAACCTGAAAACGTAGTGTTTCTCGAGGACAGATTTCTTTAAATTTATATAGTCTGAAAGAGAGGTGTTTTATCGCCCAGATGATCAATTGTGGTCCGACGTGCGGGCTTCGAACCCGTAGCTGACGAGAGGCAGAGTGGTTCGATTCCACCTTCTGGGCGAAGCAACTGTGAAGAGATATTCTACTGAAAAAATAAGATACATTTTATAAATTTTGACTTGATTCATAATAAAAATTTATAATTTTATTCGCATTTTAACCCTTGCCCTTTCTTATTTTTTAATTATCCCTTGATCATAAAAACAAAATAATTGTAAATTATCGAGAACGCTGAAAACGTAGTGTTTCTAGACAACAGATTTCTTTAAATTTATATAGTCTGAATGTGAGGAGTTTTACCGCCCAGATGATCATCGGTGGTCCGGTGTGCGGGCTTCAAACCCGTAGCTGTCGAGAGGCAGAGTGGTTCGATTCCACCTTCTGGGCGAGGCAACTGTGAATTGATATTTTACTGAAAAAATAAAATACATTTTATAAATTTTGACTTGATTCATAATAAAAATTTATAATTTTATTCGCATTTTAACTCTTGCCATTTCTTATTTTTTAATTATCCGTTGATAATAAAAACAAAATAATTGTAAATTATCGACAACGCTGAAAACGTAGTGTTTCTCGAAGACAGATTTCTTTAAATTTATATAGTCTGAAATAGAGGAGTTTTACCGCCCAGATGATCATCGGTGGTCCGGTGTGCGGGCCTCAAACCCGTAACTGTTGTGAGGCAGAGTGGTTCGATTCCACCTTCTGGGCGAGGCAACTGTGAATTGATATTTTACTGAAAAAATAAAATACATTTTATAAATTTTGACTTGATTCATAATAAAAATTTATAATTTTATTCGCATTTTAACCCTTGCCATTTCTTATTTTTTAATTATCCCTTGATAATAAAAACAAAATAATTGTAAATTATCGAGAACGCTGAAAACATAGTGTTTCTTGACGACAGATTTCTTTAAATTTATATAGTCTGAAACAGAGTTTTACTACCCAGATGATCATCAGTGGTCCGATGTGCGGACTTCAAACCCGTATTTGCCAAGAGACAAAGTGGTTCGATTACACCATCTGGGCGAGGCAATTGTGAATTGATATTTTACTGAAAAAATAAGATACATTTTATAAATTTAGACTTGATTCATAATAAAAATTTATAATTTTATTCGCATTTTAACCCTTCACCTTTCTTATTTTTTAATTATCCCTTGATAATAAAAACAAAATAATTGTAAATTATCGAGAACGCTGAAAACGTAGTGTTTCTAGACAACAGATTTCTTTAAATTTATATACTCTGAATGAGAGGAGCTTTGCCGCCCAGAAGATCATCGGTGGTCCGGTATGCGGGCTTCAAACCCGTAGCTGTTGTGAGGCAGAGTGGTTTGATTCCTCCTTCTGGGCGAGGCAATTTTGAATTGATCTTTTACTGAAAAAATAAGATACATTTTATAAATTTTGACTTGATTCATAATTAAAAATTTATAATTTTATTCGCATTTTAAACCTTGCCCTTTCTTATTTTTTAATTATCCCTTGATCATAAAAATAAAATAATTGTAAATTATCGAGAACGCTGAAAACGTAGTGTTTCTTGACAACATATTTCTTTAAATTTATATAATCTGAATGAGAGGATTTTTACCGCCCAGATGATCATCGGTTGTCCAGTGTGCGAGCTTCAAACCCGTAGCTATCGTGAGGCAGAGTGGTTCGATTCCGCCTTCTGTGCGAGGCAACTGTGAATTGATATTTTACTGAAAAAATAAAATACATTTTATAAATTTTGACTTGATTCATAATTAAAAATTTATAATTTTATTCGCATTAACACTTGCCATTTCTTATTTTTTAGTTATCACTTGATAATAAAAACAAAATAATTGTAAATTATCGACATCGCTGAAAACGTAGTGTTTCTCGAGGACAGATTTCTTTAAATTTATATAGTCTGAAAGAGAGGCGTTTTATCGCCCAGCTGATCATCGGTGGTCCGATGTGCGGGCTTCGAACCCGTAGCTGTCGAGAGGCAGAGTGGTTCGATTCCACCTTCTGAGAGAAGAAACTGTGAATAGATATTCTACTGAAAAAATAAGATACATTTTATAAATTTTGACTTGATTCATAATAAAAATTTATAATTTTATTCGCATTTTAACCCTTGCCCTTTCTTATTTTTTTAATTATCCCTTGATCATAAAAACAAAATAATTGTAAATTATCGAGAACGCTGAAAACGTAGTGTTTCTAGACAACAGATTTCTTTAAATTTATATAGTCTGAATGCGAGGAGTTTTACCGTCCAGATGATCATCCCCGTCGGCCTAATCGTTCGGAGTTTTCGTGGTTTTCTTCGAGCCGTGGATTTTCCATGTGTAAATACGGATTAGGTTCCCTTAGAAAGACCCCCACGGAGGGCACTTCTCCCGGGCCTATATCCGTCGTAAAGATAATCGACCGTCAAAAAATCAACCAACCAACCAACCAGATGATCATCGGTGGTCCGGTGTGCGGGCTTCAAACCCGTAGCTGTCGAGAGGCAGAGTGGTTCGATTCCACCTTCTGGGCGAGGCAACTGTGAATTGATATTTTACTGGAAAAATAAAATACATTTTATAAATTTTGACTTGATTCATAATAAAAATTTTTAATTTTATTCTTATTTTAACCCTTGCCATTTCTTATTTTTTAATTATCCCTTGATAATAAAAACAAAATAATTGTAAATTATCGAGAACGCTGAAAACGTAGCGTTTCTCGACGACAGATTTCTTTAAATTTATATAGTCTGAAACAGAAGAGCTTTACTGCCCAGATGATCATCAGTGGTCCGATGTGCGGACTTCAAACCCGTATTTTTGAGAGACAAAGTGGTTCGATTCCACCTTCTGGGCGAGGCAATTGTGAATTGATATTTTACTGAAAAAATAAGTTACATTTTATAAATTTTGACTTGATTCATAATAAAAATTTATAATTTTATTCGCATTTTAACCCGTGACCTTTCTTATTTTTTTTAGTTATCCGTTGATAATAAAAACAAAATAATTGTAAATTATCGATAACGCTGAAAATGTAGTGTTTCTCGAGGACAGATTTCTTTAAATTTATATAGTCTGAAAGAGAGGCGTTTTGTCGCCCAGATGATCATCGGTGGTCCGATATGCGGGCTTCAAACCAGTAGTTGTCGAGAGGCAGAGTGGTTCAATTCCACCTTCTGGACGAAGCAACTGTGAATTGATATTCTACTGGAAAAATAAGATACATTTTATAAATTTTGACATGATTCATAATAAAAATTTATAATTTTATTCGCATTTTAACCCTTGCCCTTTCTTATTTTTTAATTATCCCTTGATCATAAAAACAAAATAATTGTAAATTATCGAGAACGCTGAAAACGTAGTGTTTCTCGACGACAGATTTCTTTAAATTTATATAGTCAGAAACAGAATTTTACTTCCCAGATGATCAGCAGTGGTCCAATGTGCGGACTACAAACCCGTTTTTGTCAAGAGACAAAGAGGTTAGATTACACCATCTGGGCGAGGCAATTGTGAATTGATATTTTACTGAAAAAATAAGATACATTTTATAAATTTTGACTTGATTCATAATAAAAATCTATAATTTTATTCGCATTTTAACCCTTGCCATTTCTTATTTTTTAATTATCCCTTGATAATAAAAACAAAATAATTGTAAATTATCGAGAACGCTGAAAACATAGTGTTTCTTGACGACAGATTTCTTTAAATTTATATACTCTGAATGAGAGGAGCTTTGCCGCCCAGAAGATCATCGGTGGTCCGGTATGCGGGCTTCAAACCCGTAGCTGTTGTGAGGCAGAGTGGTTTGATTCCACCTTCTGGGCGAGGCAATTTTGAATTGAACTTTTACTGAAAAAATAAGATACATTTTATAAATTTTGACTTGATTCATAATTAAAAATTTATAATTTTATTCGCATTTTAACCCTTGCCCTTTCTTATTTTTTTAATTATCCCTTGATCATAAAAACAAAATAATTGTAAATTATCGAGAACGCGCAAAACGTAGTGTTTCTAGACAACAGATTTCTTTAAATTTATATAGTCTAAATGAGAGGAGTTTTACCGTCCAGATGATCATCCCCGTCGGCCTAATCGTTCGGAGTTTTCGTGGTTTTCTTCGAGCCGTGGATTTTCCATGTGTAAATACGGATTAGGTTCCCTTAGAAAGACCCCCACGGGGGGCACTCCTTCCGGGCCTATATCCGTCGTGTAGATAATCGGCCGTCAAAAAATCAACCAACCAACCAACCAGATGATCATCGGTGGTCCGGTGTGCGGGTTGGTTGGTTGTATTTATGTCGGCCAATTATCTGCACGTGGGATATAGGCCCTAAGGGGGGGGGGTGCCTTCCGTGGAGGTCTTTCTAAGGGAACCTAACCCGTATTAACGCTTGGAGAACCAAGGTTCGAAGAAAACCACGAAAACTCCGAACGATTAGGCCGACGGGCGCGATTGGGATCGAACCCAGCACCTCCCGTCTACCAGCTTCGAGAGCAGAACCTCTCGGCCACTGGTGGGGCCCCCGGTGTGCGGGCTTCAAACCCGTAGCTGTCGAGCGGCAGAGTGGTTCGATTCCACCTTCTGGGCGAGGCAACTGTGAATTGATATTTTACTGAAAAAATAAAATACATTTTATAAATTTTGACTTGATTCATAATAAAAATTTATAATTTTATTCTTATTTTAACCCTTGCCATTTCTTATTTTTTAATTATCCCTTGATAATAAAAACAAAATAATTGTAAATTATCGAGAACGCTGAAAACGTAGTGTTTCTCGACGACAGATTTCTTTAAATTTATATAGTCTGAAACAGAGGAGTTTTACTGCCCAGATGATCATCAGTGGTCCGATGTGCGGACTTCAAACCCGTATTTTTGAGAGACAAAGTGGTTCGATTCCACCTTCTGGGCGAGGCAATTGTGAATTGATATTTTACTGAAAAAATAAGTTACATTTTATAAATTTTGACTTGATTCATAATAAAAATTTATAATTTTATTCGCATTTTAACCCGTGACCTTTCTTATTTTTTTTAGTTATCCGTTGATAATAAAAACAAAATAATTGTAAATTATCGATAACGCTGAAAATGTAGTGTTTCTAGACAACAGATTTCTTTAAATTTATATACTCTGAATGAGAGGAGCTTTGCCGCCCAGAAGATCATCGGCGGTCCGGTATGCGGGCTTCAAACCCGTAGCTGTTGTGAGGCACAGTGGTTTGATTCCACCTTCTGGGCGAGGCAATTGTGAATTGATATTTTACTGAAAAAATAAGTTACATTTTATAAATTTTACTTGATTCATAATAAAAATTTATAATTTTATTCGCATTTTAACCCTTGCCATTTCTTATTTTTTAATTATCCCTTGATAATAAAAACAAAATAATTGTAAATTATCGAGAACTCTGAAAACGTAGTGTTTCTCGACAACAGATTTCTTTTAAATTTATATAGTCTGAATGAGAAGAATTTTACCGCCCAGATGATCATCGGTGGTCCGGTGTGCGGGCTTCAAACCCGTAGCTGTCGTGAGGCAGAGTGGTCCGATTCCATCTTCTGGGCGCGGCAACTGTGAATTGATATTTTACTGAAAAAATAAAATACATTTTATAAATTTTGACTTGATTCATAATAAAAATTTATAATTTTATTCTTATTTTAACCCTTGCCCTTTCTTATTTTTTAATTATCCCTTGATCATAAAAACAAAATAATTGTAAATTATCGAGAACGCTGAAAACGTAGTGTTTCTAGACAACAGATTTCTTTAAATTTATATAGTCTGAATGTGAGGAGTTTTACCGCCCAGATGATCATCGGTGGTCCGGTGTGCGGGCTTCAAACCCGTAGCTGTCGAGAGGCAGAGTGGTTCGATTCCACCTTCTGGGCGAGGCAACTGTGAATTGATATTTTACTGAAAAAATAAAATACATTTTATAAATTTTGACTTGATTCATAATAAAAATTTATAATTTTATTCGCATTTTAACACTTGCCATTTCTTATTTTTTAATTATCCGTTGATAATAAAAACAAAATAATTGTAAATTATCGACAACGCTGAAAACGTAGTGTTTCTCGAAGCCAGATTTCTTTAAATTTATATAGTCTGAAATAGAGGAGTTTTACCGCCCAGATGATCATCGGTGGTCCGGTGTGCGGGCCTCAAACCCGTAACTGTTGTGAGGCAGAGTGGTTCGATTCCACCTTCTGGGCGAGGCAACTGTGAATTGATATTTTACTGAAAAAATAAAATACATTTTATAAATTTTGACTTGATTCATAATAAAAATTTATAATTTTATTCGCATTTTAACCCTTGCCATTTCTTATTTTTTAATTATCCCTTGATAATAAAAACAAAATAATTGTAAATTATCGAGAACGCTGAAAACATAGTGTTTCTTGACGACAGATTTCTTTAAATTTATATAGTCTGAAACAGAGTTTTACTACCCAGATGATCATCAGTGGTCCGATGTGCGGACTTCAAACCCGTATTTGCCAAGAGACAAAGTGGTTCGATTACACCATCTGGGCGAGGCAATTGTGAATTGATATTTTACTGAAAAAATAAGATACATTTTATAAATTTAGACTTGATTCATAATAAAAATTTATAATTTTATTCGCATTTTAACCCTTCACCTTTCTTATTTTTTAATTATCCCTTGATAATAAAAACAAAATAATTGTAAATTATCGAGAACGCTGAAAACGTAGTGTTTCTAGACAACAGATTTCTTTAAATTTATATACTCTGAATGAGAGGAGCTTTGCCGCCCAGAAGATCATCGGTGGTCCGGTATGCGGGCTTCAAACCCGTAGCTGTTGTGAGGCAGAGTGGTTTGATTCCTCCTTCTGGGCGAGGCAATTTTGAATTGATCTTTTACTGAAAAAATAAGATACATTTTATAAATTTTGACTTGATTCATAATTAAAAATTTATAATTTTATTCGCATTTTAAACCTTGCCCTTTCTTATTTTTTAATTATCCCTTGATCATAAAAATAAAATAATTGTAAATTATCGAGAACGCTGAAAACGTAGTGTTTCTTGACAACATATTTCTTTAAATTTATATAATCTGAATGAGAGGATTTTTACCGCCCAGATGATCATCGGTTGTCCAGTGTGCGAGCTTCAAACCCGTAGCTATCGTGAGGCAGAGTGGTTCGATTCCGCCTTCTGTGCGAGGCAACTGTGAATTGATATTTTACTGAAAAAATAAAATACATTTTATAAATTTTGACTTGATTCATAATTAAAAATTTATAATTTTATTCGCATTAACACTTGCCATTTCTTATTTTTTAGTTATCACTTGATAATAAAAACAAAATAATTGTAAATTATCGACATCGCTGAAAACGTAGTGTTTCTCGAGGACAGATTTCTTTAAATTTATATAGTCTGAAAGAGAGGCGTTTTATCGCCCAGCTGATCATCGGTGGTCCGATGTGCGGGCTTCGAACCCGTAGCTGTCGAGAGGCAGAGTGGTTCGATTCCACCTTCTGGGAGAAGAAACTGTGAATAGATATTCTACTGAAAAAATAAGATACATTTTATAAATTTTGACTTGATTCATAATAAAAATTTATAATTTTATTCGCATTTTAACCCTTGCCCTTTCTTATTTTTTTAATTATCCCTTGATCATAAAAACAAAATAATTGTAAATTATCGAGAACGCTGAAAACGTAGTGTTTCTAGACAACAGATTTCTTTAAATTTATATAGTCTGAATGAGAGGAGTTTTACCGTCCAGATGATCATCCCCGTCGGCCTAATCGTTCGGAGTTTTCGTGGTTTTCTTCGAGCCGTGGATTTTCCATGTGTAAATACGGATTAGGTTCCCTTAGAAAGACCCCCACGGAGGGCACTCCTCCCGGGCCTATATCCGTCGTAAAGATAATCGACCGTCAAAAAATCAACCAACCAACCAACCAGATGATCATCGGTGGTCCGGTGTGCGGGCTTCAAACCCGTAGCTGTCGAGAGGCAGAGTGGTTCGATTCCACCTTCTGGGCGAGGCAACTGTGAATTGATATTTTACTGGAAAAATAAAATACATTTTATAAATTTTGACTTGATTCATAATAAAAATTTTTAATTTTATTCTTATTTTAACCCTTGCCATTTCTTATTTTTTAATTATCCCTTGATAATAAAAACAAAATAATTGTAAATTATCGAGAACGCTGAAAACGTAGCGTTTCTCGACGACAGATTTCTTTAAATTTATATAGTCTGAAACAGAGGAGCTTTACTGCCCAGATGATCATCAGTGGTCCGATGTGCGGACTTCAAACCCGTATTTTTGAGAGACAAAGTGGTTCGATTCCACCTTCTGGGCGAGGCAATTGTGAATTGATATTTTACTGAAAAAATAAGTTACATTTTATAAATTTTGACTTGATTCATAATAAAAATTTATAATTTTATTCGCATTTTAACCCGTGACCTTTCTTATTTTTTTTAGTTATCCGTTGATAATAAAAACAAAATAATTGTAAATTATCGATAACGCTGAAAATGTAGTGTTTCTCGAGGACAGATTTCTTTAAATTTATATAGTCTGAAAGAGAGGCGTTTTGTCGCCCAGATGATCATCGGTGGTCCGATATGCGGGCTTCAAACCAGTAGTTGTCGAGAGGCAGAGTGGTTCAATTCCACCTTCTGGACGAAGCAACTGTGAATTGATATTTTACTGAAAAAATAAAATACATTTTATAAATTTTGACATGATTCATAATAAAAATTTATAATTTTATTCGCATTTTAACCCTTGCCCTTTCTTATTTTTTAATTATCCCTTGATCATAAAAACAAAATAATTGTAAATTATCGAGAACGCTGAAAACGTAGTGTTTCTCGACGACAGATTTCTTTAAATTTATATAGTCAGAAACAGAATTTTACTTCCCAGATGATCAGCAGTGGTCCAATGTGCGGACTACAAACCCGTTTTTGTCAAGAGACAAAGAGGTTAGATTACACCATCTGGGCGAGGCAATTGTGAATTGATATTTTACTGAAAAAATAAGATACATTTTATAAATTTTGACTTGATTCATAATAAAAATCTATAATTTTATTCGCATTTTAACCCTTGCCATTTCTTATTTTTTAATTATCCCTTGATAATAAAAACAAAATAATTGTAAATTATCGAGAACGCTGAAAACATAGTGTTTCTTGACGACAGATTTCTTTAAATTTATATACTCTGAATGAGAGGAGCTTTGCCGCCCAGAAGATCATCGGTGGTCCGGTATGCGGGCTTCAAACCCGTAGCTGTTGTGAGGCAGAGTGGTTTGATTCCACCTTCTGGGCGAGGCAATTTTGAATTGAACTTTTACTGAAAAAATAAGATACATTTTATAAATTTTGACTTGATTCATAATTAAAAATTTATAATTTTATTCGCATTTTAACCCTTGCCCTTTCTTATTTTTTTAATTATCCCTTGATCATAAAAACAAAATAATTGTAAATTATCGAGAACGCTCAAAACGTAGTGTTTCTAGACAACAGATTTCTTTAAATTTATATAGTCTAAATGAGAGGAGTTTTACCGTCCAGATGATCATCCCCGTCGGCCTAATCGTTCGGAGTTTTCGTGGTTTTCTTCGAGCCGTGGATTTTCCATGTGTAAATACGGATTAGGTTCCCTTAGAAAGACCCCCACGGAGGGCACTCCTTCCGGGCCTATATCCGTCGTGTAGATAATCGGCCGTCAAAAAATCAACCAACCAACCAACCAGATGATCATCGGTGGTCCGGTGTGCGGGTTGGTTGGTTGTATTTATGTCGGCCAATTATCTGCACGTGGGATATAGGCCCTAAGGGGGGGGGGAGTGCCTTCCGTGGAGGTCTTTCTAAGGGAACCTAACCCGTATTAACGCTTGGAGAACCAAGGTTCGAAGAAAACCACGAAAACTCCGAACGATTAGGCCGACGGGCGCGATTGGGATCGAACCCAGCACCTCCCGTCTACCAGCTTCGAGAGCAGAACCTCTCGGCCACTGGTGGGGCCCCCGGTGTGCGGGCTTCAAACCCGTAGCTGTCGAGCGGCAGAGTGGTTCGATTCCACCTTCTGGGCGAGGCAACTGTGAATTGATATTTTACTGAAAAAATAAAATACATTTTATAAATTTTGACTTGATTCATAATAAAAATTTATAATTTTATTCTTATTTTAACCCTTGCCATTTCTTATTTTTTAATTATCCCTTGATAATAAAAACAAAATAATTGTAAATTATCGAGAACGCTGAAAACGTAGTGTTTCTCGACGACAGATTTCTTTAAATTTATATAGTCTGAAACAGAGGAGTTTTACTGCCCAGATGATCATCAGTGGTCCGATGTGCGGACTTCAAACCCGTATTTTTGAGAGACAAAGTGGTTCGATTCCACCTTCTGGGCGAGGCAATTGTGAATTGATATTTTACTGAAAAAATAAGTTACATTTTATAAATTTTGACTTGATTCATAATAAAAATTTATAATTTTATTCGCATTTTAACCCGTGACCTTTCTTATTTTTTTTAGTTATCCGTTGATAATAAAAACAAAATAATTGTAAATTATCGATAACGCTGAAAATGTAGTGTTTCTAGACAACAGATTTCTTTAAATTTATATACTCTGAATGAGAGGAGCTTTGCCGCCCAGAAGATCATCGGCGGTCCGGTATGCGGGCTTCAAACCCGTAGCTGTTGTGAGGCACAGTGGTTTGATTCCACCTTCTGGGCGAGGCAATTGTGAATTGATATTTTACTGAAAAGATAAGTTACATTTTATAAATTTTACTTGATTCATAATAAAAATTTATAATTTTATTCGCATTTTAACCCTTGCCATTTCTTATTTTTTAATTATCCCTTGATAATAAAAACAAAATAATTGTAAATTATCGAGAACTCTGAAAACGTAGTGTTTCTCGACAACAGATTTCTTTTAAATTTATATAGTCTGAATGAGAGGAATTTTATCGCCCAGATGATCATCGGTGGTCCGGTGTGCGGGCTTCAAACCCGTAGCTGTCGTGAGGCAGAGTGGTCCGATTCCATCTTCTGGGCGCGGCAACTGTGAATTGATATTTTACTGAAAAAATAAAATACATTTTATAAATTTTGACTTGATTCATAATAAAAATTTATAATTTTATTCTTATTTTAACCCTTGCCCTTTCTTATTTTTTAATTATCCCTTGATCATAAAAACAAAATAATTGTAAATTATCGAGAACGCTGAAAACGTAGTGTTTTTAGACAACAGATTTCTTTAAATTTATATAGTCTGAATGAGAGGAGTTTAACTGCCCGGATGATCATCGGTGGTCCGGTGCTCGGGTCTCAAACCCGTAGCTGTTGTGAGGCAGAGTGGTTCGATTCAGCCTTCTGGGCGAGGCAATTGTGAATTGATCTTTTACTGGAAAAATAAGATACATTTTATAAATTTTGACTTGATTGATAATAAAAATTTATAATTTTATTCGCATTTTAACCCTTGCCATTTCTTATTTTTTAATTATCCCTTGATCATAAAAACAAAATAATTGTAAATTATCGAGAACGCTGAAAACGTAGTGTTTCTCGACGACAGATTTCTTTAAATTTATATAGTCAGAAACAGAATTTTACTTCCCAGATGATCAGCAGTGGTCCGATGTGCGGACTACAAACCCGTTTTTGTCAAGAGACAAAGAGGTTAGATTACACCATCTGGGCGAGGCAATTGTGAATTGATATTTTACTGAAAAAATAAGATACATTTTATAAATTTTGACTTGATTCATAATAAAAATCTATAATTTTATTCGCATTTTAACCCTTGACCTTTCTTATTTTTTAATTATCCCTTGATAATAAAAACACAATAATTGTAAATTATCGAGAAACTTGAAAACGTAGTGTTTCTAGACAACAGATTTCTTTAAATTTATATACTCTGAATGAGAGGAGCTTTGCCGCCCAGAAGATCATCGGCGGTCCGGTATGCGGGCTTCAAACCCGTAGCTGTTGTGAGGCACAGTGGTTTGATTCCACCTTCTGGGCGAGGCAATTGTGAATTGATATTTTACTGAAAAAATAAGTTACATTTTATAAATTTTACTTGATTCATAATAAAAATTTATAATTTTATTCGCATTTTAACCCTTGCCATTTCTTATTTTTTAATTATCCCTTGATAATAAAAACAAAATAATTGTAAATTATCGAGAACGCTGAAAACGTAGTGTTTCTCGACAACAGATTTCTTTTAAATTTATATAGTCTGAATGAGAGGAATTTTACCGCCCAGATGATCATCGGTGGTCCGGTGTGCGGGCTTCAAACCCGTAGCTGTCGTGAGGCAGAGTGGTCCGATTCCACCTTCTGGGCGCGGCAACTGTGAATTGATATTTTACTGAAAAAATAAAATACATTTTATAAATTTTGACTTGATTCATAATAAAAATTTATAATTTTATTCTTATTTTAACCCTTGCCCTTTCTTATTTTTTAATTATCCCTTGATCATAAAAACAAAATAATTGTAAATTATCGAGAACGCTGAAAACGTAGTGTTTCTAGACAACAGATTTCTTTAAATTTATATAGTCTGAATGAGAGGAGTTTTACTGCCCGGATGATCATCGGTGGTCCGGTGTTCGGGCCTCAAACCCGTAGCTGTTGTGAGGCAGAGTGGTTCGATTCCACCTTCTGGGCGAGGCAATTGTGAATTGATCTTTTACTGGAAAAATAAGATACATTTTATAAATTTTGACTTGATTGATAATAAAAATTTATAATTTTATTCGCATTTTAACCCTTGCCATTTCTTATTTTTTAATTATCCCTTGATAATAAAAACAAAATAATTGTAAATTATCGATAGCGCTGAAAACATAGTGTGCCCCCCCCCCCACCAGTGGCCGAGAGGTTCTGCTCTCGAAGCTGGTAGACGGGAGGTGCTGGGTTCGATCCCAATCGCGCCCGTCGGCCTAATCGTTCGGAGTTTTCGTGGTTTTCTTCGAACCTTGGATTTCCAAGCGTTAATACGGGTTAGGTTCCCTTAGAAAGACCCTTACGAAGGGCACTCCCCCCTGGGCCTATATCCCTCGTTCAGATAATTGGCCGTCAAAAATACAACCAACCAACCAACCAACTGAATGAGAGGAGCTTTGCCGCCCAGATGATCATCGGTGGTCCGGTATGCGGGCTTCAAACCCGTAGCTGGTGTGAGGCAGAGTGGTTTTATTCCACCTGCTGGACGAAGCAACTGTGAATTGATATTCTACTGAAAAAATAACATACATTTTATAAATTTTGACTTGAATCATAATAAAAATTTATAATTTTATTCGCATTTTAACCCTTGCCGTTTCTTATTTTTTAATTATCCCTTGATCATAAAAACAAAATAATTGTAAATTATCGAGAACCCTGAAAACGTAGTGTTTCTAGACAACAGATTTCTTTAAATTTATATAGTCTGAATGAGAGGCGTTTTACCGTCCAGATGATCATCCCCGTCGGCCTAATCGTTCGGAGTTTTCGTGGTTTTCTTCGAGCCGTGGATTTTCCATGTGTAAATACGGATTGGGTTCCCTTAGAAAGACCCCCACGGAGGGCACCCTTCCGGGCCTATATCCGTCGTGTAGATAATCGGCCGTCAAAAAATCAACCAACCAACCAACCAGATGATCATCGGTGGTCCGGTGTGCGGGCTTCAAACCCGTAGCCGTCGAGAGGCAGAGTGGTTCGATTCCACCTTCTGGGCGAGGCAACTGTGAATTGATATTTTACTGAAAAAATAAAATACATTTTATAAATTTTGACTTGATTCATAATAAAAATTTATAATTTTATTCTTATTTTAACCCTTGCCATTTCTTATTGTTTAATTATCCCTTGATAATAAAAACAAAATAATTGTAAATTATCGAGAACGCTGAAAACGTAGTGTTTCTCGACGACAGATTTCTTTAAATTTATATAGTCAGAAACAGAATTTTACTTCCCAGATGATCAGCAGTGGTCCGATGTGCGGACTACAAACCCGTTTTTGTCAAGAGACAAAGAGGTTAGATTACACCATCTGGGCGAGGCAATTGTGAATTGATATTTTACTGAAAAAATAAGATACATTTTATAAATTTTGACTTGATTCATAATAAAAATCTATAATTTTATTCGCATTTTAACCCTTGACCTTTCTTATTTTTTAATTATCCCTTGATAATAAAAACACAATAATTGTAAATTATCGAGAAACCTGAAAACGTAGTGTTTCTAGACAACAGATTTCTTTAAATTTATATACTCTGAATGAGAGGAGCTTTGCCGCCCAGAAGTTCATCGGCGGTCCGGTATGCGGGCTTCAAACCCGTAGCTGTTGTGAGGCACAGTGGTTTGATTCCACCTTCTGGGCGAGGCAATTATGAATTGATCTTTTACTGAAAAAATAAGATACATTTTATTAATTTTGACTTGATTCATAATAAAAATTTATAATTTTATTCGCATTTTAAACCTTGCCCTTTCTTATTTTTTAATTATCCCTTGATCATAAAAACAAAATAATTGTAAATTATCGAGAACACTGAAAACGTAGTGTTTCTAGACAACAGATTTCTTTAAATTTATATAGTCTGAAGGAGACAAGTTTTACCGCCCAGATGATAATCGGTGGTCCGGTGTGCGGGCTTCAAACCCGTAGCTGTCGAGAAGCAGCGTGGTTCAATTCCACCTTCTGGGCGAGGCAATTGTGAACTGATATTTTACTGAAAAAATAAGATACATTTTATAAATTTTGACTTGATTCATAATTAAAAATTTATAATTTTATTCGCATTTTAAACCTTGACCTTTCTTATTTTTTTTAGTTAACACTTGATAATAAAAACAAAATAATTGTAAATTATCGACAACGCTGAAAACGTAGTGCGAAGCTGGTAGACGGGAGGTGCTGGGTTCGATTCCAATCGCGCCCGTCGGCCTAATCGTTCGGAGTTTTCGTGGTTTTGTTCGAACCTTGGATTTCCAAGCGTTAATACGGGTTAGGTTCCCTTAGAAAGACCCCCACGAAGGGCACTGCCCCCTGTGCCTATATCCCTCGTGCAGATAATTGGCCGTCATAAATACAACCAACTTGAAAACGTAGTGTTTCTCGAGGACAGATATCTTTAAATTTATATAGTCTGAAAGAGAGGTGTTTTATCGCCCAGATGATCATCAGTGGTCCGATGTGCGGACTTCAAACCGGTATTTGTGAGAGACAAAGTGGTTCGATTCCACCTTCTGGGCGAGGCAATTGTGAATTGATATTTTACTGAAAAAATAAGTTGCATTTTTTAAATTTTGACTTGATTTATAATAAAAATTTATAATTTTATTCGCATTTTAACCCGTGACCTTTCTTATTTTTTTTAGTTATCCGTTGATAATAAAAACAAAATAATTGTAAATTATCGATAACGCTGAAAACGTAGTGTTTCTCGAGGACAGATTTCTTTAAATTTATATAGTCTGAAAGAGAGGTGTTTTATCGCCCAGATGATCGTCGGTGGGCGGATGTGCGGGCTTCGAACCCGTAGCTTTCGAGAAGCAGAGTGGTTCGATTCCACCTTCTGGGCGAAGCAACTGTGAATAGATATTCTAGTGAAAAAATAAGATACATTTTATAAATTTTGACTTGATTCGTAATAAAAATTTATAATTTTATTCGCATTTTAACCCTTGCCCTTTCTTATTTTTTAATTATCCCTTGATCAAAAAAACAAAATAATTGTAAATTATCGAGAACGCTGAAAACGTAGTGTTTCTAGACAACAGATTTCTTTAAATTTATATAGTCTGAATGAGAGGTAATTTACCGCCCAGATGATCATTGGTGGTACGGTGTGCGGGCTTCAAACCCGTAGCTGTCGTGAGGCAGAGTGGTTCGATTCCACCTTCTGGGCGAGGCAACTGTGAATTGATCTTTTACTGAAAAAATAAGATACATTTTATAAATTTTGACTTGATTCATAATTAAAAATTTATAATTTTATTCGCATTTTAACCCTTGACCTTTCTTATTTGTTTTAGTTATCACTTGATAATAAAAACAAAATAATTGTAATTTATCGACAACGCTGAAAACGTAGTGTTTCTCGAGGACAGATTTCTTTAAATTTATATAGTCTGAAAGAGAGGTGTTATTTCGCCCAGATGATCATCGGTGGTCCGACGTGCGGGCTTCAAACCCGTAGCTGTCGAGAGGCAGAGTGGTTCGATTCCACCTTCTGGGCGAAGCAACTGTGAATAGATATTCTACTGAAAAAATAAGATTCATTTTATAAATTTTGACTTGATTCATAATAAAAATTTATAATTTTATTCGCATTTTAACCCTTGCCCTTTCTTATTTTTTAATTATCCCTTGATAATAAAAACAAAATAATTGTAAATTATCGAGAACGCTGAAAACGTAGTGTTTCTCGACAACAGATTTCTTTAAATTTATATAGTCTGAATGAGAGGAGTTTTACCGCCCAGATGATCATCGGTGGTCCGGTGTGCGGGCTTCAAACCCGTAGCTGTCGAGAGGCAGAGTGGTTCGATTCCACCTTCTGGGCGAGGCAACTGTGAATTGATATTTTACTGAAAAAATAAAATACATTTTATAAATTTTGCCTTGATTCATAATAAAAATTTATAATTTTATTCGCATTTTAACCCTTGCCATTTCTTATTTTTTAATTATCCCTTGATAATAAAAACAAAATAATTGTAAATTATCGAGAACGCTGAAAACGTAGTGTTTCTCGAGGACAGATTTCTTTAAATTTATATAGTCTGAAAGAGAGGCGTTTTGTCGCCCATATGATCATCGGTGGTCCGATATGCGGGCTTCAAACCCGTAGCACTCGAGAGGCAGAGTGGTTCGATTCCACCTTCTGGACGAAGCAACTGTGAATTGATATTCTACTGGAAAAATAAGATACATTTTATAAATTTTGACTTGATTGATAATAAAACTTTATAATTTCATTCGCATTTTAACCCTTGCCATTTCTTATTTTTTAATTATCCCTTGATAATAAAAACAAAATAATTGTAAATTATCGAGAACGCTGAAAACGTAGTGTTTCTCGACAACGGATTTCTTTAAATTTATATAGTCTGAAACAGAGGCGCTTTACTGCCCAGATGATCATCAGCGGTCCGATGTGCGGACTTCAAATCCGTATTTGTGAGAGACAAAGTGGTTCGATTCCACCTTCTGGGCGAGGCAATTGTGAATTGATATTTTACTGAAAAAATAAGTTACATTTTATAAATTTTACTTGATTCATAATAAAAATTTATAATTTTATTCGCATTTTAACCCTTGCCATTTCTTATTTTTTAATTATCCCTTGATAATAAAAACAAAATAATTGTAAATTATCGAGAACGCTGAAAACGTAGTGTTTCTCGACAACAGATTTCTTTAAATTTATATAGTCTGAAATAGAGGAGTTTTACCGCCCAGATGATCATCGGTGGTCCGGTGTGCGGCCTCAAACCCGTAACTGTTGTGAGGCAGAGTGGTTCGATTCCATCTTCTGGGCGAGGCAATTGTGAATTGATCTTTTACTGAAAATATAAGATACATTTTATAAATTTTGACTTGATTCAAAATTAAAAATTTATAATTTTATTCGCATTTTAACACTTGCCATTTCTTATTTTTTAATTATCCGTTGATAATAAAAACAAAATAATTGTAAATTATCGACAACGCTGAAAACGTAGTGTTTCTCGAGGACAGATTTCTTTAAATTTATATAGTCTGAAAGAGAGGCGTTTTGTCGCCCATATGATCATCGGTGGTCCGATATGCGGGCTTCAAACCCGTAGCACTCGAGAGGCAGAGTGGTTCGATTCCACCTTCTGGACGAAGCAACTGTGAATTGATATTCTACTGGAAAAATAAGATACATTTTATAAATTTTGACTTGATTGATAATAAAACTTTATAATTTTATTCGCATTTTAACCCTTGCCATTTCTTATTTTTTAATTATCCCTTGATAATAAAAACAAAATAATTGTAAATTATCGAGAACGCTGAAAACGTAGTGTTTCTCGACAACAGATTTCTTTAAATTTATATAGTCTGAAACAGAGGAGCTTTACTGCCCAGATGATCATCAGCGGTCCGATGTGCGGACTTCAAATCCGTATTTGTGAGAGACAAAGTGGTTCGATTCCACCTTCTGGGCGAGGCAATTGTGAATTGATATTTTACTGAAAAAATAAGTTACATTTTATAAATTTTACTTGATTCATAATAAAAATTTATAATTTTATTCGCATTTTAACCCTTGCCATTTCTTATTTTTTAACTATCCCTTGATAATAAAAACAAAATAATTGTAAATTATCGAGAACGCTGAAAACGTAGTGTTTCTCGACAACAGATTTCTTTTAAATTTATATAGTCTGAATGAGAGGAATTTTACCGCCCAGATGATCATCGGTGGTCCGGTGTGCGGGCTTCAAACCCGTAGCTGTCGTGAGGCAGAGTGGTCCGATTCCACCTTCTGGGCGCGGCAACTGTGAATTGATATTTTACTGAAAAAATAAAATACATTTTATAAATTTTGACTTGATTCATTATAAAAATTTATAATTTTATTCTTATTTAAACCCTTGCCCTTTCTTATTTTTTAATTATCCCTTGATCATAAAAACAAAATAATTGTAAATTATCGAGAACGCTGAAAACGTAGTGTTTCTAGACAACAGATTTCTTTAAATTTATATAGTCTGAATGAGAGGAGTTTTACTGCCCGGATGATCATCGGTGGTCCGGTGTGCGGGCCTCAAACCCGTAGCTGTTGTGAGGCAGAGTGGTTCGATTCCACCTTCTGGGCGAGGCAATTGTGAATTGATCTTTTACTGGAAAAATAAGATACATTTTATAAATTTTGACTTGATTGATAATAAAAATTTATAATTTTATTCGCATTTTAACCCTTGCCATTTCTTATTTTTTAATTATCCCTTGATAATAAAAACAAAATAATTGTAAATTATCGATAACGCTGAAAACATAGTGTGGCCCCCCACCAGTGGCCGAGAGGTTCTGCTCTCGAAGCTGGTAGACGGGAGGTGCTGGGTTCGATTCCAATCGCGCCCGTCGGCCTAATCGTTCGGAGTTTTCGTGGTTTTCTTCGAACCTTGGATTTCCAAGCGTTAATACGGGTTAGGTTCCCTTAGAAAGACCCTTACGAAGGGCACTCCCCCTGGGCCTATATCCCTCGTTCAGATAATTGGCCGTCAAAAATACAACCAACCAACCAACCAAGTGAATGAGAGGATTTTTACCGCCCAGATGATCGTCGGTGGTCCGGTGTGCGGGCTTCGAACCCGTAACTGTCGTGAGGCAGAGTGGTTCGATTCCACCTTCTGGGCGAGGCAACTGTGAATTGATGCTTTACTGAAAAAATAAAATACATTTTATAAATTTTGACTTGATTCATAATAAAAATTTATAATTTTATTCGCATTTTAACACGTGCCATTTCTTATTTTTTAATTATCCGTTGATAATAAAAACAAAATTATTTGTAAATTATCGAGAACGCTGAAAACGTATTGTTTCTCGATTACAGATTTCTTTAAATTTATATAGTCTGAAATAGAGGAGTTTTACCGCCCAGATGATCATCGGTGGTCCGGTGTGCGGCCTCAAACCCGTAACTGTTGTGAGGCAGAGTGGTTCGATTCCACCTTCTGGGCGAGGCAATTGTGAATTGATCTTTTACTGAAAAAATAAGATACATTTTATAAATGTTGACTTGATTCATAATTAAAAATTTATAATTTTATTCGCATTTTAACACTTGCCATTTCTTATTTTTTAATTATCCGTTGATAATAAAAACAAAATAATTGTAAATTATCGACAACGCTGAAAACGTAGTGTTTCTCGAGGACAGATTTCTTTAAATTTATATAGTCTGAAAGAGAGTCGTTTTGTCGCCCATATGATCATCGGTGGTCCGATATGCGGGCTTCAAACCCGTAGCACTCGAGAGGCAGAGTGGTTCGATTCCTCCTTCTGGACGAAGCAACTGTGAATTGATATTCTACTGGAAAAATAAGATACATTTTATAAATTTTGACTTGATTGATAATAAAAATTTATAATTTTATTCGCATTTTAACCCTTGCCATTTCTTATTTTTTAATTATCCCTTGATAATAAAAACAAAATAATTGTAAATTATCGAGAACGCTGCAAACGTAGTGTTTCTCGACAACAGATTTCTTTAAATTTATATAGTCTGAAACAGAGGAGCTTTACTGCCCAGATGATCATCAGCGGTCCGATGTGCGGACTTCAAATCCGTATTTGTGAGAGACAAAGTGGTTCGATTCCACCTTCTGGGCGAGGCAATTGTGAATTGATATTTTACTGAAAAAATAAGTTACATTTTATAAATTTTACTTGATTCATAATAAAAATTTATAATTTTATTCGCATTTTAAACCTTGCCATTTCTTATTTTTTAATTATCCCTTGATAATAAAAACAAAATAATTGTAAATTATCGAGAACGCTGAAAACGTAGTGTTTCTAGACAACAGATTTCTTTAAATTTATATAGTCTGAATGAGAGGAGTTTTACTGCCCGGATGATCATCGGTGGTCCGGTATGCGGGCTTCAAACCCGTAGCTGGTGTGCGGCAGAGTGGTTTGATTCCACCTGCTGGACGATGCAACTGTGAATTGATATTCTACTGAAAAAATAAGATACATTTTATATATTTTGACTTGAATCATAATAAAAATTTATAATTTTATTCGCATTTTAACCCTTGCCGTTTCTTATTTTTTAATTATCCCTTGATCATAAATGTCCCACCAGTGGCTGAGAGGTTCTGCTCTCGAAGCTGGTAGACGGGAGGTGCTGGGTTCGAACCCAATCGCGCCCGTCGGCCTAATCGTTCGGAGTTTTCGTGGTTTTATTCGAGCCGTGGATTTCCATGCATAAATACGGATTAGGTTCCCTTAGAAAGACCTCCACGGAAGGCACTCCCCCTAGGGCCTATATCCCTCGTGTAGATAATTGGCCGTCAACAATCAACCCAACCCAACCCAACCCTTGATCATAAAAAGAAAATAATTGTAAATTATCGAGAACCCTGAAAACGTAGTGTTTCTAGACAACAGATTTCTTTAAATTTATATAGTCTGAATGAGAGGAGTTTTACCGCCCAGATGATCATCGGTGGTCCGGTGTGCGGGCTTCACACCCGTAGCTGTCGAGAGGCAGAGTGGTTCGATTCCACCTTCTGGGCGAGGCAACTGTGAATTGATATTTTACTGAAAAAATAAAATACATTTTATAAATTTTGACTTGATTCTTAATAAAAATTTATAATTTTATTCGCATTTTAACCCTTGCCATTTCTTATTTTTTAATTATCCCTTGATAATAAAAACAAAATAATTGTAAATTATCGAGAACGCTGAAAACGTAGTGTTTCTCGACAACAGATTTCTTTAAATTTATATAGTCTGAAACAGAGGAGCTTTACTGCCCAGATGATCATCAGTGGTCCGATGTGCGGACTTCAAACCCGTATTTGTGAGAGACAAAGTGGTTCGATTCCACCTTCTGGGCGAGGCAATTGTGAATTGATATTTTACTGAAAAAATAAGTTACATTTTATAAATTTTACTTGATTCATAATAAAAATTTATAATTTTATTCGCATTTTAACCCTTGCCATTTCTTATTTTTTAATTATCCCTTGATAATAAAAACAAAATAATTGTAAATTATCGAGAACGCTGAAAACGTAGTGGGTTGGGTTGGGTTGATTTTTGACGGCCAATTATCTACACGAGGGATATAGGCCCGGGGGGAGTGCCCTCCGTGGGGGTCTTTCTAAGGGAACCTAATCCGTATTAACGCATGGAAGATCCACGGGTCGAAGAAAACCACGAAAACTCCGAAGGATTAGGCCGACGGGTGCGATTGGGATCGAACCCAGCACTTCCCGTCTACCAGCTTCGAGAGCAGAACCTCTCGGCCACTGGTGGGGCCCTGAAAACGTAGTGTTTCTCGAGGACAGATTTCTTTAAATTTATATAGTCTGAAAGAGAGGAGTTTTACCGCCCAGATGATCGGGCCCCACCAGTGGCCGAGAGGTTCTGCTCTCGAAGCTGGTAGACGGGAGGTGCTGGGCTCGATCCCAATCGCGCCCGTCGGCCTAATCGTTCGGAGTTTTCGTGGTTTTCTTCGAACCTTGGTTCTCCAAGCGTTAATACGGGTTAGGTTCCCTTAGAAAGACCTCCACGGAAGGCACTCCCCCCCTTAGGGCCTATATCCCACGTGCAGATAATTGGCCGACATAAATACAACCAACCAACCGCCCAGATGATCACCGGTGGTCCGGTGTGCGGGCTTCAAATCCGTAGCTGTCGAGAGGCAGAATTGTTCGATTCCACCTTCTGGGCCAAGCAATTGAGAATTGATATTTTAATGAAAAAATAAGATACATTTTATAAATTTTGACTTGATTCATAATAAAAATTTATAATTTTATTCGCATTTTAACCCTTGACCTTTCTTATTTTTTAATTATCCCTTGATAATAAAAACTAAATAATTGTAAATTATCGAGAACGCTGAAAACGTATTGTTTCTCGAGCACAGCCCCACCAGTGGCTGAGAGGTTGTATTCTCGAGGCTGGTAGACGGGAGGTGCTGGGTTCGATCCCAATCGCGCCCGTCGTCCTAATCGTTCGGAGTTTTCGTGGTTTTCTTCAAGCCATGGATTTCCATGCTTAAATATGGGTTATGTTCCCTTAGAAATACCCCCACTGAGGGCGCTCCCCCCTCGGGCCTATATCCCTAGTGTAGATTATCGGCCGTCATAAATCAACCAACCAACCAACGAGGACAGATTTCTTTAAATTTATATAGTCTGAAAGAGAGGAGTTTTGCCGTCCAGATGATCATCGGTTGTCCGATGTGCGGGCTTCAAACCCGTAGCTGTCGAGAGGCAGAGTGGTTCGATTCCACCTTCTGGGCGAGGCAACTGTGAATTGATATTTTATTAAAAAAATAAGATATATTATATAAATTTTAACTTCGGTCATGATAAAAATTTAATACTTCATTCGTAGTTTAATCCTTGGCACTTCTTATTTTGAAATTCTTCCTTTTTAATAAAAATAAAATTATTCTAAATTAGTGAGGATGGTGAAAATTAAATATGCTTCTCTAGTACAGATTCGTTTACATTAATGTACTCTGAAAGAGAAGAGATTCATCGCCCAGATGAATTGAACTACAAATTGTACTATTACTTCAGGCAATAGAGACCGTATAGGGGCTCTACCTAGCAAAATTCATGGTAGTTCTGGAAAAAGGCTTACTATATGTTTTTTGGGTCGCTGAATCCGAATTTTTAACTTCCCGCCATAATTTTCCCCGGCAACACCCCCCCCCCCCAATTTTGGTAAAATCCCCCCCCCCCCAAAAAAAAAGATTTTATTAAAAAAAATCAATTTTTTTTATTGTTTTAAGGAAAAAATATCTAGAAATTGAGAAAGCAGCAAAATTTGCAACAAATTAGATATATGACATTATGACTTAGGAAGAAGGGGAAGAGGGGATCTGCCTGGGAACATGCGCGCGGTGCTGCGTGAACTAAGTTGCGCAATTCCACTTAACCACTCACACGTTTGCATTCGCCCTCCCATCTCCCCTCCGAACTTTCTCTATAAGGTTTACTTTAAGTTTTTTGGGTCGCTGAATCCGAATTTTTAACAGTGGCCGAGAGGTTCTGCTCTCGAAGCTGGTAGACGGGAAGTGCTGGGTTCGATCCCAATCGCGCCCGTCGGCCTAATCGTTCGGAGTTTTCGTGGTTTTCTTCGAACCTTGGATTTCCAAGCGCTAATACGGGTTAGGTTCCCTTAGAAAGACCCCCACGAAGGGCACTCCCCCCTGGGCCTATATCCCTCGTGCAGATAATTGGCCGTCATAAATACAACCAACCGAAGCTGGTAGACGGGAGGTGCTGGGTTCGAACCCAATCGCGCCCGTCGGCCTAATCGTTCGGAGTTTTCGTGGTTTTCTTCGAACCTTGGTTCTCCAAGCGTTAATACGGGTTAGGTTCCCTTAGAAAGACCTCCACGGAAGGCACTCTCCCCCTTAGGGCCCATATCCCACGTGCAGATAATTGGCCGACATAAATACAACCAACCAACCAACCGAATTTTTAACTTCCCCCAAAATTTTATCCCTCGTATCCCCCCCCCCAAATAGTTGTTTTTAACTTAAATTTCTTATTGTTTTAGGGGAAAAGCATTACAAAATTCAGAAACTAGACAAAATTTGCAACAAATAGGATATATGACATTATGACGTAGGATGAACGGGGAGGGGGAGGGCCGCCTCTGAACATGCACTGCGGCGTTACGTTCACTAAGTTATGACGCCAAGGCAAGAGGGGATTTTTCCGGGGGAAATTTTGGTGGGAAGTTACAAATTCGGATTCAGCAACCCAAAAAGCATAAAGTAAACCGATTTCCAGAGCTACCATTAATTTTGCTACGTGAAATTCCCTATTGCCTGGACTATATACACTATAACGCTAAATTTAAACATAAAGCTAAATTTTATAAATTATTTTTTATGCTGGCCTGAAACCCGTAGCTGACGAAATGCAGAATGGGTCTGTCTCATCTTGTGGAAGAGTTTTGCAATTTTTTTTTTAAGCAAAAAATGAGATTCATTTTATAAAATTCTTTTTCCTTTTTCTAAATAAAAATTTTGATCTTTATTAGCACTTAGATGTTAGGCATTTCTTATTTTTTATCTACTACTCTCTTATAATGTAAACTAAAATAAATGTGGAATATAGGGTAGGCTGTAAAATAACATATTTTTCCTCAGTGCGATTTCCACCAGTGGCTGAGAGGTTCTGCTCTTGAAGCTGGTAGACGGGAGGTGCTGGGTTCGATCTCAATCGCGCCCGTCGGTCTAATCTTTCAGAGTTTTCGTGGTTTTCTTCGAGCCATGGATTTCCATGCGTAAATACGGATTAGGTTCCTTTAGAAAGACCCCCAGGGAGGGCACTTCCCCCCTTCGGGACTATATCCCTAGTGTAGATAATCGGCCGTCAAAAATCAACCAACAAACCAACCTGAGTGCGATTTAATTTTGTTCTGTGTGTGTGTGTTTATGACGGCCGATTATCAACACGTGGGATATAGGCCCTGGGGGGAGTGCCCTTCGTGGGGTCTTTCTAAGGGAACCTAACCCGTATTTACGCATGGGAATCCAAGGTTTCGAAGAAAACCACGAAAACGTTAGGCCGACGGGCGCGATTGGGTTCGAACCCAGCACCTCCCGTCTACCATCTTCGAGAGCAGAACCTCTCAGCCACTTAATTTTGTTCTGTGTACATTGAAGGACAAAACATTCATCGAAGAGTTAAGCATTGGTGATCCAATGCGCGCCGCCCCACAGTGGCTGAGAGCTTATGCTCTCAAAGCTGGTTGACGGGAGGTGCTGGGTTCGATCGAACCCAATCACGCCCGTTGGCCTGATCGTTCGGAGATTTCTATTCGTTTTCTTCTAACCTTGCGTAAATGCCGGGTTAGGATCCCTTAGAAAGACCCCGACGGAGGGCATCCCCCTTCCGGCCTGTATCCCTATGTAGATAATCATATAATATATATGTAGATAATCGGCCGTCATAAGTAACACCAACACACACCTTGTTCGCGTTCAAACTCGTAGCGCCCCACCAGTGGCCGAGAGGTTTTTCTCTCGAAGCTGGTAGACGGGAGGTGCTGGGTTCGATCTCAATCGCGCTTGTCAGCCTAATAGTTCGGAGTTTTCGTGGTTTTCTTTGAACCTTGGTTTTCCAAGCGTAAATACGGGTTAGGTTCCCTTCGAAAGACCCCCATGGAGGGCACTCTACCCCCCTTGAGCCTATATCCCTCGTGTTGATAATTGGCCGTCATAAACACAACCAACCAACCAATGAAACTCGTAGCCGTCAAGAGGCAGAGTGGTTCGATTCCACCTTCTGGGCAAAGACGATATTGAGTTTACACTTGAAAGAAGAAGGCCTATATTTTATTAGCATATACTTTCTTAATATTAGTTATTTTTTAAATATTGTTTTGCAGAGTAATATAAAATGATTGTTAATTGTTAACAAGACAAAAATGCTAACTATGTATGTAGAATAAATGCACATTCACTTTGTGGAATAAATGTACTTCTACTCTGGGTCGGTGTCTAGAAGTAATTAATCCAGGCAGATTTTTGAAGAAATCTTAACACTTTAATATTCTTCGATAATGAAGTATTTACAGATGGGGTATTTACATTAAGCATGAAAAATAATGGCATTCTGCTTTACCCAGATCCGCTGACTTGGTATTCGGTCGACACGACGTCTCAGCACTTCTGTTCACAAGCACAGTAAAATGTCGTCTCCCTCTTTCTCACAAACGTTTTTGTAGGTTCAGCTGTTTTTTGTAGGCTCAGAGGTTGAGGTGGATCGTCCAGAGCTTCATTTAAGAATTTGCTAGGCTTTGCAGTGCAGAATTCAAATTCTGTCACCACAAATTCGGCCCACCTGACAGGGCTGGGTCCTCCCAGTCACCATCTACTTTATATACCAGACTGGTAATGGACTACTTTTTCCAGAACGTATAATATACACAAAAAACACACAAACAATATAAAACAAAATAATAGTAAAATCAACCACTAAATACTGATGATCAAAAGTTTTCAGTCCTTAAATAATGTTTTTTAGAGTTTGATAAATAGTAAAGTTTTCTGCTTGTCACTTGGAAGCAGTTCTTTTCACAGTTTATTCATAATAGTAAAAAAGATATCAATAACACGCAGTTTAAAAAAAAACACAAAATCACTCAAAGCACAAATATTTCGTCTTAGACAGTAGAAGTCCAAGGCTTCATGTGATCTGCAGGGCTTGAGGTCGCAGTTGGACCCTCATCGTGTCCAACTTTGCTTACATTGAAGCGATCGTTTCTCTTTACTGCAGTAATCTCATAGGAACCAAGAAACTTAGGCGTTAGTTTGGTACCTGTCCCAAACTGTGTTTTTTGAATGGCCACCAAATTACCGAGTTTATAGGTGTTGGCCTTTTTTCGCTTTTTGTTATATGTTTTCATGTTTTCCTGTTGTATTTTTAATATGTTTTGCTTAGCTATTTCTCTATTCGAATTTCTTTCCGATATGAACGAATTTAATTCCTCATCATCTAACAGCGTTTTGATTTGCAGGTAAGTTTTTTGCCGCAGTTTCGTTCCTGTCAGTAGTTCGAAGAGTGTAAATTTTGTACTTCTTGATACGGTACTGTGACATGATACGTTGTACGAGCGCGACAAATTTGTACCATTTAGTGGGGTCTTCTACGCTAAGTTTTGCCAAAATTGGGATAAGAATTGGGTACATTCGCTCTATTTGACTGTTTCCTCTAGGTATCCCTGTTGTTAGGGAATATGCTCTATGTTCTCTTCTTTACAGTATTTCTCAAAATCAGCAGAGGTGAATGCCGGTCCTTTGTCGGTAATGATTCGAGACGGATTTCCGAAGATATCATGTTGTCGGGTTAACTTATCGATGACTTCTTTAGCGGCTGTAGTTTTGACGGGGTATAGTCAAACAAATTTAGTAAATGCGCCCACAACAGTAAAAATATTATTGTAATTTTTATTTGTAGAAGGCATGGGACCATGATCTATGTGATAGGTCTCGTGGGGCATATTTTGTTTGGGGATCGGGTTTAACAGACCTTCTCCTTTTCCTTGCTTTTTATTACAAAGTATACACTCTATGCATTTGGCAATGACGCTTTCAATTTGCTTTCTTAATTGGGGTATACAATAATTTTCTTTTAAAATAATTTCAGTTTTAGCCACTGCGTAATGACCTTTGTTATGAACGTCGGGTATTATTTTCTTTTGTTTATTGGTAGGAATCATCAGAAGTTCTCTGTCATTTTCATATTTGTATACGATGTCGTTTCGTATAAAATACTCTGAACTTTCATTTTTTTCAATTAACTTTTTTATCGCTTGTATGTGTTCGTCTTCTTGTTGTGCGTTCTTTATTTCTAATGTTAATTCATCATGTGATCGGGTACTGTATTTCTACTCAATGCGTCTACATGTTTCATTTGGGATCCTGGTCGGTGGGCAATTTCATAATCAAATTCCTGTAAGAATTGGGCCCATCTGGCTACTTTTGGCGTAATGCCTTTTTTGTCCATTGTCTTTTGAAACGCAGAACAATCTGTCACAATTTTAAATTTCGTGCCTAATACGTAGTTTCGGAATTTTTTAACCGATTCTATTACCGCGAGTGTTTCCAATTCGTAACTCGAATATTTTGCTTGAGTAGGTGTGGATTTACGGCTCATGTAATGAATAGGATGTAAGTTTTTGTTCTCATCTTCTTGTAGTAGGACACTACCAAAACCTATGGCGCTAGCATCGGTGTGCAATTCTAGTCTAGCGCCTCTTCGGAATGTATGCAATACTCGGGGTTAACTAGTTTTTCTTTAAGAGTCTCAAAAGCTTGTTTTTCGAGGATTCCAAATATAAATGTATTTCCCGCTTTTAATAAATCACTTAAAGGTCTCGCTATAGTTGCATAATGTGGGATGTATTTTCTGAAATAAGAAGTTAGACCCAGAAAACTGTGTAATTGTTTAAGGGTGCGGTGTTCGAGAAAATTCTTTACTGCCAAAGTTTTGGCTTCCGAGGGCCTAGTAGTTCCGTTTTCGATAATATAGCCTAAAAATTCAATTTTCCGTTTAAGGAATTGGCATTTTGCAAAATTAAATTCAAGTCCGTAATCCGATGCAACTTCTAGGACGCTAAAACAGTTTTAAAAGAGCTTCTTCTTCAGTCTCCGGAAGTACTATGACATCGTCTAAGTAAATTAATATTACTTTTTCTTTAATTAACTGTTTAAAAACAGATTGAATATATCTCTGAAATTGTTGGGGGCCAATCGATAATCCGAATGGAAGCTTTAAATATCCCTACTGGGAGTTATGCGTGACAAATGTTGTATATTTCCCACTCTCCTCTGCTACGTCCATATGAAAAAACCATTTTTTAAATCCAATGTAGTAAAAACCTTCGCTTCCTCAATGTTATCTAAAACGTCTTCTATTCTTGGCAAGGGAAAATTATCTCTAATTATTTTTTTCTTGCTAACACTACAGGCGATGCATAATTAGAGTTGACCTCCGTTCTAATTCCCATTTCCAATCATTCGTATATTTGTTTGCCCACAAATTCCTTTTCTGGATATGCTAATCTACGTGGTCGTTGTGCAATCGGAATATCATCAGTTAATATTATGTTTACTTTTAACTCTGTGCCCTTAACCTTGTTTGGCTTATAATTAGTGATCAGTTCCGTTAACTCTTTCTTAATAGTATTGTTTGTAATATGATTTATCTCAACTTCCTGAAAATTAATAGAATTACCAGTTTCAGCTAAATAAATATCTGTGGTTTTCGCTAAGTCTAACTGTCGGATGGAACACTGTTCGCTTTCTAACAAACAACTCCTTAATTGCATGTTTATATTTTCACTAAAGTTGAAAGCTGTTTCATTTTGATTAGTTTGTTCCTTTCTCACCAATTCAGCTGTCGAAATCATTTTTCCTATCGTGGGATTCTTTTGCTTTTCTGACCGCAACATCGCATGAAATCTGACTGTGACATAGCTTACGCGTCTGGTTTTTGTCATGACTGTTTCTTGTGGGAAAGCAGTGACGTAATTCACCCTAACTTCCTTCAACTTTCGTTTCCCCGTAATTTGCAATCCTTTTTCTGAAATATTGAAATTTACTTGTTTCAAAAAGTTATTTCCTAAAATTATAGAATCGTTCAAATTTTGTACGACGTATAAATCTGCATTCACTGTGTAACCATATATTTCAATTTTTACGGTCATAAATCCTATGGATGTTATTTGGCTACCACCAATACCTGATAAAACCAAGTCATTTTCATGCAATTTAGGGCATCCCAGGGCTATATAAATATCGTTACTAAACATATTAACATCACTTCCTGTATCAATTAAAGCATCCTTATTTTTCCCTAAAATCCCCACGCTTTTTATTATTTTATCCACCGGGTTTGAGTTACTGCTTACGGCAGCGTTTGCATTTTTAGGAGAATTATTTGTACACTGGTCAGATCTGTGGCCAGGAATTTACACTTCCAGCAGACCGGACTTTCTTTTTTTTCGGGGGCAATCCCTCCAACGATGAGAAAATTCATTGCAATTGAAACAACGGATTTTAGTATTTAAATTATTTTGGGGGGTAGGTGTGTAATTTTTTTCATATGATACGCGACTAATGTCTTTTCGATGGAACGCTCTATTATTTTCACTACCTTGACGTTTTCTAAATTCCGTGTTTGGGGCTTAGTTTCCGTTTTCCGTAAGTTAATTCTGGCGGTTTCAAAATCATCCAATTTATTTGTCAATTCCTCTACGCTCGTAATTTTGGGTAGTTCGTCACAAAAGTGTTCCTTCATTTCTAGGGACAATTTTCGCCTAATCTGATCAATAATTAAAATATTTTTTAATTCTTCGAACGTTGATATGTGTAATCCCGATAACCATTCATTCAGAAAATTTGCGATTTCAAATGAGAAATCTTTCCATGACGCTGAATTTTGTTTTCTATGTAAAAAGAATTTTTGCCTGAATTGTTCTAGTGTAAGTTTGAAACGTTTTAAAAGTATTTTCTTCAGGCAGTCGTAATCACTGGATAGTTCTTAACTTTCGCGGTTTATCAAACTAACTAAGTCAAGCGGTAACAAGGCAAGCAGATTAGGTAACCCATTCATTTTTTTCTATCCCTAGACGCTTTGCCTGACGTTCGAAAGGGTTAAGTAAATGCTTATTTCCTCCTCATTATTATATCTATTTAGCAATTTTAGAACATCGGAACCCTTTCCGTGATTGTAGATACCGAATTATGCAATTGGGTATTTTGTGTATTTTCCAATTGTAACTTTTTTAATTCAAATTTGCGACTTTCGATTTCTTTTTGTTGCAACAATTTCTCATTTTCTTCTCGTTCTATTACAAGTCCCGCTAGAAAATTTTTTACTAGATCCTCATTATACACTTCGGATTTTACAATTAATTCAGTAAGTTTACTTTTATTCGCATCCTCTGGAAAATTTTAAACCTAGCTCGATTACCGCAGTAACACGATCGGTCTTTTTCGACCTTCTTAAGTGTGCCATAATTATATCTGACCAATTAACACACAAAAATAAAATATCTCAATATAAATCAATAATATATATATATATATATATATATAATAATATGTAACAATTTTATTAAAATTCACTTACTTTGTACCAGATATTTTCATCAAAAAAATAAATATATATATTTTTTCTTCACTACATAATAATACAAAAAAAATTAATTATTTAATACCAATTTTATAAAACTTACTTCCATCTAAATATTCTCAACAGAATATATATTTCTTTCTTTTCACACAAAAAATAACAAGATAAATATATATATATATATATATATCGTTATACCACTTTTTCCTCTCAACGAATCAAAAAAAAGAACATGTATCTTTATTAGGAAGCAAAAACATAGCACCTTCCTATATTTATCGGCAAAACCTTATAGTCACTTATTATCTCTTTAATCTGCAAAAAAAAATCACTGCAGACACGTTGCATAAATCACTAAATATGTTTTTCCTTCTTGCATGCTAAAAAAACCCCACCGTACGCTTTTCTCTGCATTATTCAAGTACTTTTGGGAAAAAACAAATAAAACACTTTCCCATTCACCAAATACAAGAAAAGAAAGAAAATATTTCGTCATATAAGAAGGGGGAAAAACTCGAGAATTAACGATGCATTTTCACAAATGATTCATCACAGAACACACTCACTTCGATCCTTCGATGAAATACTCAGTTGAAATTTCGACGACAGAAACACTTGACTCGAAGAACCACTTAAAGCTTGAAACTTTTCTTCTCGCATGAGAAAATTTCCAGCTATCACAGAACATTCGATGAAAGCAACTTTTCTCTTTTCTTTTTCCACACAAGTTAAATCCACACTTTTCATGTAAATCGCGGCTGACAGCCTCCAATTTGTAGAATAAATGCACATTAACTTTGTGGAATAAATGTACTTCTACTCTGGGTCGGTGTCTAGAAGTAATTAATCCAGGCAGATTTTTGAGGAAATCTTAACACTTTAATATTCGTGGATAATGAAGTATTTACAGATGGGGTATTTACATTAAGCATGAAAAATATAGCTGGCCAGGGACATTCTGCTTTACCCAGGTCCGCTGACCCGGTATTCGGTCGACACGACGTCTCAGCACGCCTGTTCACAAGCACAGTCAAATGTCGTCTCCCTCTTTCTCACAAAAGTTTTTGTAGGTTCAGCAATTTTTCGTAGGCTCAGAGGTTGAGGTGAATCGTCCAGAGCCTCATTTAAGAATTTGCTAGGCTTTGCAGTGCAGAGTTCAAATTCTGTCACCAGATGTATTTCGTGTGGAGATTTCTGTAAATTGATATAGTCTGAAAGAAAAAAGTTTGAGAGCTGTACAACGTTTATGCATTTGTGTAGGAATAGTAGTCATATTAAAAAAAAAATAGAATTGCTTCTGTAAAAAAATTGAATTGTTTTTCGTTTATAGCATGGAGGGCTTTCAATCGAATTCAACTGCCATTTCCGAAAATTTGAATAAGTACAACAGAAACATTATACTTCGACTAAAAAATGAGTAAATTGAATATTTGATGAAATATGAACTCTTGAATGCAATATTTTTTAACTACGTATGCGTGAATGATAAGGAAAGAAAAAAAAATATAATTGTGTAGTTTACTAAACAGGACAACTTATGTGGAACTGGGAGTCGAGTGTCGCGAAAATTCAGGAATATTTTGGCGATATAGCGATCTGAATTTCAGTTACGTTCCGAAAGTTGCTGGACGATAAGGGCGAAATCAGTTCACGGTACCGCGGATATTTTTCTTGATTTTCATGATATTCCAACGGACACTTTTTATATAAATTGGTCTATATAGTTGATTGCCAAACTATGGAAAAAAATATATCATTCGCACATGAGCAGTTATTTCATACAATTACTCATATATCTCATCAAATGTTCAATATATTGATTTTATTGATGCAGCATAATAAATTGCTGTACTGTGCTTTGTCTGGTATTCGGTTGATTGATTGGTTGATTTTTTAACGGCCGATTACCTACTCTAGGGATATAAGCCCGAGGGGAGAGTGCCCTCCGTGGGGGTCTTTCTAAGGGAACCTAACCCGTATGGAAATCCTTAGCTCAAAACCATGAAAACTCCGAAGGATTAGGCCGACTTGCGCGATTAGGATCGGACCCAGCACCTCCCATCTACCAGCTTCGAGAGCAGAACCTCTCAGCCACTGGTGGAGTGTTTGGTATTCGGAAAGTGTCGTTAAATTTAGTTGAAAACTATGCATGCTATAAACAAAAAAAAAAAAAAATTCTACAGTAACGTTTATATAATGACGAATATGCGTGCTATTCTTACACAAATGCAGACAAATGTTTTATAGGATCCATATAGCCATTTGCTACAGTGATAAATCATTTCGAGCATTTCCTGTTACACGGTTTTATGTATATATGTGTTATTATTGATGTAATAACAGTTTTTTCAGTTCAATTTAATGTTGCCTCTCCCCCTAATTAAAATCGTGACTAAATCTTCATTGAAAAATATGAGGTCAAACATGTTCTTTACATCCCGGATATTCAAGAAGAATTCGTCTAGCATTTCTATAGATACGAAATGAATATTTCCAACTGAGCGAAAAAATGCCCAGGCCGGGAATCGAACCCAGATCCTTGGCTTACAAGGCCAATGCTTTTCCGTTTAAGCTAACTGGGCCGACAACCAGCCAGCATATTTCGCTCAGAAAACCTTATTGGTAGTAACATCTGGTCTGTCATGTAGACAGCTCAACAGAATATTTCTATAGATATTCGCCAAAGCTACTAAAATCAAAAATGTTCATTATTTTTAACCTATGAACATGAGGGTACATGGGTGAGAAATATTTTTTTATGTCCTTTTCCCACCAAATAAATTTTTTTCTGTGTTTATATATATATATACAACCTTAATAAAATCAGTTCCAGCATAGAAAAATTCGTAGGATAAAAATACAGTTACCTGAAAATGCCTTAACACCTTCGAAGGCGGCGGTTCATTTTTGGACCACTTAATTTTAATTCCCAAATCCCATATAAACACCAGAATATTGGAATGAAAAATTTCTTTTTATTAAGTACGTGAACAAAATCTTTTGTTTATTTTGAAATAAATTTGTTTGTAAATTCTGGTGTCGTTCACTCATTTCAACATTTTACGAATAGAAGTACCTTGCCCCTGAAAGGGTTGAAGATGAATATTGTACTGGATAACGTCCACTCAATTTACAACATTTATATTCCTATCAAAATATTACTTCTAGTCTATTACATCATCATTAGTGTATTACACTTCAATATGTAATTTTATATTCAAATAAAAACAGTAATGTGGATTAATTTAAATAACAATAATTAAACCCCAGTTACTTGTATTCAGCATTACAGCTAAAATTTTCAGTGCCCTGTACTAAATATACGTTTAAATGGTCAAATAGTTTTAGTATATTGAAAGAAAGGATGCCTTTTAATGTTTTGGGAACATTTTTTAAGAGCTACTCATATGCAACAAGAAAAATATAGAGAAAAAGTGCAAGTAACAGAAATTATATATGTAGTAACAGAGGTTACATTTTTATAACAGAAGTTACATTGAGCAACACAAATTAGGCAGCAGAAGTGTATTTACATTAATCTAATAACAATGGTACCACTGAAGCACTTTGATGGATTTTTATTATACATATGATTTTTAAAATAGATTTTTGCTAATTTATCTAGATCTGTTACAATTATGTAGTAAAGTTACAGCTAACAGTTGTTTCATTTAACAAAGAAAAAATCGTATTTTCTATGGTCTTATAAAAATATGTAAATATTGCATTTATTTAAATTAAAATTAATTTCATATAATAAAAATAAAACTTTAATTAAAATGACGATATTAAATTTTAAATTTATGTAACAGACGTTACAAACAGAACACACTAACCTGGAATTCAGATGTTTTAGCTTACTGATCACATGTGTGCAAAACAAATTCAAAATGGCTGTAACATATCTCTGTTGGGGACAATGGAAGTCATTTCTTTGGTAAGTAAAGTTACAGTAACAGAGGTTACAATTTCAATGTACAAAATTTAATCTTAAAATGTAATAATAAAAAATAAATATTTTAGTGTTTCGAGCCTAACTAGTTAAAATACTAGGTTTTATGCTTACATAAAACCAGTTAAAAATATGATTTTAAATATTATTAGTTACAAACTTAAATTGAAAACTATGCCTACATTTATCTGGATAGACTGTTTTGTTAGTCAAGATGAATAAAAATGGATAGTTTAAATTAAAAAAATATAATTTTAAACATTTTTTTTCTAATAATGTCCTTACTGATTATTTTAATGGAAACAAAAAAAAAAAAAAAAAAAAAAAAAAAAAAAAAAAAGATTTCTTTCCCGTTTTACCCAGAAAAAAAAAATTAATTGGAGAAATGAAAATGACATAATTTTTTTTTGTTTCACCCATTTCCCGTAATCCCTCAGCAGCAGTTCTGGAAGCAATGGCGTAGCAATTAAAAATTATAGGATGTCGTTGTCACAAAATTAATATTTTAATCATTTTAGATAGTTTTATTTTATACTACAGTTTATTAAACGTACAGTATAAAACAAACAATTAAAAAAAGTCTCTGCCGGCTCGGTCTAAAGGCGGAGGTAGATTTCAAAGTCAAGTATTAATTTCACCAACGAAAACTAAGTCAAGATTATAGATTAGCTTAGTTTAACAATTTTATCTGGCCGCTTTTGAAGAGTTTTTAATTGCATGTTTCGTAAGAGCTATGGTTTTATCAGAATCGTGATAATGCGATAATCTTTCACTCTTTCCGCTTTTTATCGCTAATTAGATTTTTTTTTTATTTTTTTTTTTGTAATTGGACCCAGAGTTAAGGTTATATTATATATTATATATCTATATATATCTATATATATATATAACCATTAATTAAACATAACCTTCCACCGTCAAATATTATGAATTAAAACTGTAAGTATTAAAAAAAAAAAATAATAATAATAATTAATATAAGAATTATTATGGAAGAAAAAGAAAAAAGTGGACACCGACAAAAATTGAAAAGCTTATACATTGAATTACGTTATCAAGGGCACAGAATTCAATGATATAAGCAAAATGGTGTTTTCTGTGGGAAAAATAAGCTAAAGCTAAAAGTTATTTTCCCCTGTGCCCAAACAACCATAAAATCAAGTGAATTGATTAAAAATGAAAGCAGAATAGAAACAAATAATATGAAATGGAAGAATCAATAAAACGTATTTAAATATTTATAGGATATAAAATATAAATAATAAACACCATACCGATTAATATTTCAGTATTTTGCAAAAATCCACGCGCACATGGCCCAGTATATCAAAAAGATTAAGGTGAATAAAACAGTTAAGAAATCACAGTAAATGATACCAAAGGATGCAGTTAATACATTTTGAAATAAAATTTGAAATACCTTGTTAAACACATTTAATCTAATATAAAATAAATAGATATTAATTACATTATTTAAAATGCACTATTAAATTAATTAAGAACAGTTTAACAATATCGTCAAAATTTAGCTAAAAATACCCCCTGGTGTATTAAATTATAACTGAAATGGAGCTAGAAAATGAACAATTAGAGCTATCTTAAAGAGACAGATTTAGTGCTGCCATCTAGTATTACTTCTATTAAACAACTAACGCAAGATAAATATTTGTAAGCATTTGAATGTAAATAACTGTATAAACAGCAAAACCAAACATATCCTTATATATAGAGAATTATAAACCGAATATAAACCACACAATGTATTTAAAAACTATTGTAAATAAAATTTAAAAGCATACAATATATTCTATTAGCTAACTTATTTAAACCAAACTAAGAAATAAATAATTCTAGAACATTGATAATATATAGCATATAGCTATATGCTATAAAACAAAATAAAAATCAGTAATAATTAATATAAATAATTATTAAATATAAAAATTATTTTTTATGAATTATATATCAGATATTTATAAAATGAACAGGAAATAAAAAACATGTGGAAGTAAATAGAAGGTTAAATGATACTTAAATACCCATTACTTAATAAGCACAAATATAGAGTGTGGATTATCTTCAGACATCCATAAAAAACCATAAAGTATGAATGTGGGACATTCAAAAACATTAAACCGATAATAAATATTAAAAAGAATAGAGTAATAATAATAAAAATAATTACCCAATTTTAATGCATACAGTATAACTATATTTATATTATACATACTTATATGTATATTATTCACTATAATAATGGCATACTATTAGTAATTAATATGATATTGTCCTTAGTAAATTTAAAATTTAATAACAAATAATTGTAAATTAGATTAATCAATAATTAGGCTAATTATAATATTAATGAAATTCTCCAATTACATATAAAATATCAAATCAACATCCATATAAAATACGTAACAAAAATATAGTAATAATACAAGAGCCCCCTTTTTTTATATAATTAACCATTGCGTATTATCCAGACAACACCACCCTCCTCCGTACTCTAACATCTACCCACCCAACCAACCTATAATATTTTTTTATATTATTTTACAATTTTTAATTTTTTATAGATATTTTTTTATTTTATATTTTTTTGTAATTTTGTTTACGCATGTGTTAATTTGTTTTAATAGATCATGTAAGAAAAGTACTAATTGTATATTAATGAATATATGAATTTTATTGGAAAACCATGATTTAATGCATCATAAATTAGTTTTTTAATATTATTGTTAATTAGAGGAGAAGAACATAAACATTTTATTCTATATAAATGATTAAGTATTATATTCCGAAATACAGAATGATGTAGACAAGATTTAAAATTTGTAAATGTATTAACTTTGAATTTAAATTCTTTACGTTTGTCATATAAATCTGTGATTATTTTATTGTCTTTGATTGTAATTTTAAGATCTAAGAAGTTAATTGTATTGTTAGATAAAAGGTTTTCCGTTAATTCCAAATTAGTGGGATAATCAACTGGAAATCGAGTAATTGCAGCTTGATCAGTATCAATTAAAATGATGTCATCAATATAACGATATAAATGTAGATTATTATTAGTAAAATTACGTTCATAATGATATAAGTATAAGTCTGAGAGTAAACTGGAAGTACAACCGCCTTGTGGTGTACCGACATGCTGTAAATATAAAGTATTATCTTGCAATATATAATTATTATAGATAATGAAGTTAGTTAAAGATTTAAAATATGCAATATCTATATTAGATTATATATATATAGAGAGAGAGAGAGAGAGAGAAAGAGAGAGAGATAAAAGGTTGCAACAATAAAATAGTTTTTAGCAAAACCAACCTCACTAAAATATAACAATTAGCATGAGGCTCGATTATGGAAGTTATGGGGTTTTTCCACCCCCCCCCCCCACCACCACCTATTTCCACCCCCTTGGGCCGATTTTGCCCATTTGCAATTCCCGCCGAGATGTTAACCACCTCAAACATTTTGGTGAGTTTGAAGAAGATCCGTGCATAATTGAGACTTTTATCGTGCGGACAAAACTTAGTATATGCATACATACACACACACACACACACACATATATATATATAAACTATTTAGGTGGGGGTGGTTTTGGGTTCCTGGAGTCATATAATGAAAAGTTATGAAGGAATTTTGCAAAAGTCGCACCATGGTAACGACTGCAATAGGTAGTATTTCTTATGAAATCTACCTAAAAGCAGTAAAGTCATCTTTATTTCAGTATTTCACTAAGAATGAACTCTAAGGATCTAAATAATATACACGCATACATCACGTATATATATGGAATTTATTTAAAAATGGCGAAAACAAATTCAGAGAACCTCAAAATGTTAAAATAGGCCAGTATTTCAATAAACGGGGTTTTATCATGTTTCAATACGTTTTTTTCAAACTCATATGACGTTATATATTCACCTGCTGACCTCCATTATATTTTCAATATGATGTAATATTAACTTTTTTAAAAAATTCGTCAAACTATTTATTTCATTTTCATTTTTCACGTGGAAATCTTGAAATGGAAAAGTTATGACGTAATATTAACTTTTTTTTAAATTCGTCAAACTATTTAATTCATTTTTCATGTGCAAATCTTGCAGTGGAAAAGTAATTGTTGTGGCAAGATTTTTATTGTGAATTGGCAACTGCTATAACGAAAAATGTTTAAATTTTACGGAAAATTGCTATTAAATTGGTGGTTTTTTATTAATTAAAAATTAACTATAAATTATTTCGATTCCGGATTACTTTAGTTGTCTCGGCCGTGTATTAATACGTAACATTTCATAATTCTGGCTTCCAATGGCTTGACACAATTATGACCTGTGGATTTGTATAGAATTACAGAGAGACAACAAATTTCCATTTTTATATATTGGATGATTAATTTTGAAATTGATTTTTCAAAACAAGCATTCTTAAAATTCCGGGCAACGTCAAGTATTTTAGCTAGTACTATTTACATATAAATGACAATTCTGGATACGATCTGCAGATTGAAGCCTTCCGATATTTAAAAAGGCTTTTGTTAAAACACGGTAAAACAATCAATCAACCAAACAATGCTTTCAATACTAAAAAACCCGGGCCCCACCAGTGGCTGAGAGGTTCTGCTTTCGAAGCTAGTAGACGGGAGGTGCTGGGCTCGAACTCAATCGCGCCCGTCGGCCTAAACGTTTCGGAGTTTTCTTCGAAACCTTGGATTTCCATACGTAAATGGCCCCACCAGTGGCCGAGAGGTTCTGCTCTCGAAGCTGGTAGACGGGAGGTGCTGGGTTCGATCCCAATCGCGCCCGTCGGCCTAATCGTTCGGAGTTTTCGTGGTTTTCTTCGAGCCGTGGATCTTCCATGCGTTAATACGGATTAGGTTCCCTTAGAAAGACCCCCACGGAGGGCACTCCCCCCGGGCCTATATCCCTCGTGTAGATAATTGGCCGTCAAAAATCAACCCAACCCATACGTAAATACGGTTGGTTGGTTGTGTTTATGACGGCCACACGATCAACACGAGGGATATGGGCCCTAAGGGGGGAATGCCCTTCGTGGGGGGGGGGTCTTTCTAAGGGAACCTAACACGTATTAATGCTTGGCAATCCAAGGTTCGAAGAAAACCACGAACGATTAGGCCGACGGGCGCGATTGGGTTCGAACCCAGCACCTCCCGTCTACCAGCTTCGAGGGCAGAACCGCTCGGCCACTGGTGGGGCTACGTAAATACGGGTTAGGTTCCCTTACAAAGACCCCCACGGAGGGCACTCCCCCTTGGGCCTATATCCCTCGAGTTGATAATCGGCCGTCAAAAATCAACCCAACCCAGCCCTAAAAAACTTGGAAACTGCTTGATCAATTTTAAGGAATCTTACTACGGTCGAAAAATCTAATTTGTATAAATAATAATGATGTCTACAATCTGAGGATTGCCGCATTCAGATATCTAAAATTGTTTTTCAGAAAACAAGGAAAAACCAGGAGAATCTATCAACCAACCTATCTCTCAAAAACTCGAGAACTAACTGATAAATTTGAAGGAAACGTACAGCGATTGAAAGATCTAATTAATATTTACATATAAATGACAATTCTGGATACGATTTGCAGATTGGAGTATTCCGATATTTAAAAAAATGTTTGATAAAACACGGTAAAACAGGGAAAAACAATCAGGCAACCAAACTTTTTAATACTTTGAATACTAAAAAACTCGGAAACTACTTGATCAATTTTAAGGAATCTTACTACGAAGTGCCCCACCAGTGGCCGAGAGGTTCTGCTCTCGAAGCTGGTAGACGGGAGGTGCGGGGTTCGAACCCAATGGCGCCCGTCGGCCTAATCGTTCGAAGTTTTCGTGGTTTTCTTCGAGCCTTGGATTTCCAAGCGTTAATACGGGTTAGGTTCCCTTAGAAAGACCCCCACGAAGGGCACTCCCCCTGGGCCTATATCCCTAGTGCAGATAATTGGCCGTCATAAATACAACCAACCAGCTTACTACGAAGTTGTAAAGTCTAATTTTTGCAAATGATAATGATGGCTACAATCTGCAGATTGCCGCATTCAGATATCTAAAATTTTTTTCGGAAAACAAGGAAAAACCAGGAGTATCAATCAAACAAACTATCTTTCAATACTCAAAAACTCGAAAACTAATTGATAAATTTTAACTGGGGAAGATTCGCATCGGGTCTCTCAGGCCATTACCGTCTCAATATTGCAATCAATATTGATCAATAATGAAAAAATAATATTTATCAAAATTTAGAAAATATTTTTTTAGCTTTATTCAAAATATCGAAGGAGGATGAAGTTCCCTCTCTTGAATCTATTAAATATGCTTCGGATCGAAAATTAATGTGATTTTTTTTTTTTTTTAATTACCAGATAATGGTTTGGAAGTACATTTAAAATAATGGCTCAAAAATTGTATTAACTGTTTTCTAAAAATAACAAAAATGTTATTTTTAGAAATTCAAAAATAATTTAATTAAACTAGATCCAATTTCATCTATTTTTCCAGAGGTTATGCTTTCCTTTTTTGCAATTTTTCTTCACTATTTCCAAGGAATTTTATTTTTTCTAAGGGAGAAAAAAATTAAACTTTAATCCATTCTCTTAGGAAATGGTCAAAATAAATATTTCGAATACCAAAACGCATACTAATATCATTTCAGTATTTCTTATATATATTTCGTCAGTTTTACTTTTTTGTTTAGAGTGTGTGTTATATTAAAATTTAATATTACAACATAATAATATACATACGATTTCTTTAAAAAAAATCTACAATTAACAACATAAACTTGAGAATTAAAAAAGGATTATAGCTGTTTATAAAAATAACTTTTTTACTTTTATGAAATTGGTTCTTCGAAATATAATTTGCTTCCTTAAATAAATAAATAATCCCATCTTGCTAGTAGTAAGTTTTTGGCTGAATATTGCGGAGAAAGCATCAGCACACAGTTTTCTTCTTTAATCTTCATTTGCTACGTCACGAAAACAGTCGGCCGGTCTTGACAATAGAGACGATAGTGCTCAGGCCCGGTCATTACAAAATTATACTGGCCCCACCAGAGGCCGAGAGGTTCTGCTCTCAAAGCTTGTAGACGGGAAGTGCTGGGTTGGGACACAATCGCGCTCGTCGGTCTAATCGTCCGGAGTTTTCGTGGTTTTCTTCGAACCTTGGTTTTCCTTGAGTAAATACGGGTTAGGTTCCCTCAGAAAGACACCCACGAAGGGCCACCACCCCCCTTTGGGACTATATCCCTCGTATCGATAATTGGCCGTCATAAACCCAACCAACCAACCATAAATAACACCAACACACACGAAACTATACTGCAGCAAAATCACCTCTTCAACGATTTATAAAGGGGCATTTTCAACAGTTCAGTGCGTTTTCTAACTGAACCGAAATTTAGCGTATTATGTGATAAATCTATAGATCATATACAGAGTTGCACAAGAAATTCAGACATTATTCCGACTACCGATTGTAATTGCTGAAATTGTGTTTTCAAATGTGTTATGTATTTTACAAATTGTTTAGTTATACATCATTTTTACCCGACTGAAAAGAAGGGTTATGTATTTCACGCGTATCTGTATATGTGGATTTATTTATACCCTCGAAAAATCCCAACGGCTGGATGGATTTTAATGAATGACGTCTCTATCAATTCGTCTTAACGGTCCGATGGTTATAGGCTAGGTTTTGTTTTTATAAATTCAAAATGGCGGCCGTAAAATACAAAATGGCGGTAGAGACGAAAAAATTACGCACCCTATTGAGTGGCATAGCATTGGATAGGTCTTTCAAAATGAAGACGATATTTCATTGACTATTTTACAGTCAGAAGCTCCGTTAAAATATTATACAACCTGGAAGTTGTGTATGTAGGATCTCTAGCTTTACTGCAACTCTAACCATCATAGACATCTATAGACTTCATCAAAACAGTGTTTATAGATAGGAACTAACAATTAAACACAACTTAAAAGTCATCAATACAAGTAAATAATAATAATAAAAAAAAAAGGGTAAGTAATATAAGCAATTAATATAAAAAATATATATTAAGTCAATTTCTACTTAGGTCAATAAGAGAATTTTTTTTTCTCCCATTCTTCTTTCCTCTTGAGTGGCACTTAAAATGCCTTGATCAAGAAGAGGGCTCTCTCGATTATTGAAAATTATTTAATTTAATTTAATGAATGAATTATTATTTCAAAAAAACTGGATTAACATCAAGTGTCATCCACTACAAGTTTTAAAAAATTTATTTGAGCTTGGATGAATAATAAGTATTTTATTAACGATTGAAAATTTGAACAAGATATATATAGCGAGAGTGTGAGCTAATAGTAGGAACTCAAAAAAAAAATAGTTTCACATTGATGAGAAATAATTAATTAGTTCGCTTTTTACGCAGTCGGGTTTTTTGATTTTTTAAATTTAATTGTTTATTACCTTATTAATCTATGAAGTTTTATCATAGTATTCTGTATGCATTGGAAAGTGTTTCGTGATCTATGCTTGACGCATGATTTTACGTTCTTGTTATTATATATTTTAATGAAATATCAGTCTGAAAAGTTTTGAAAAAAAAATAAATCTTATAACTGCTGACAAGATAGTAAAATCTTTTGAATTATTGAAAAGAATTTTGGAAATATTTAGAAAATAAATAAACACAATCTATTTAGAAAATGTCCCAAATAAGATAATGACACGGAAAGTTCTGGCCCTCGATTTAGAAGTGATCACTGATAGTAATTGCTGAGATTGTGCTTTAAAATGTGTTATGTATTTTACAAATTGTTCAGTTAGACATAATTTTTACCTTATTAATCTATGAAGTTTTATCATAGTATTCTGTATGCATTGGAAAGTGTTTCGTGATCTATGCTTGACGCATGATTTTACGTTCTTGTTATTATATATTTTAATGAAATATCAGTCTGAAAAGTTTTGAAAAAAAAAATAAACCTTAAAACTGCTGACAAGATAGTAAAATCTTTTGAATTATTGAAAAGAATTTTGGAAATATTTAGAAAATAAATAAACACACAATCTATTTAGAAAATGGCCCAAATAAGATAATTGTCAGGTTCCGAGAAACATCTGCTATTAGAACTGATGTTCTATATTATTTTTGTCTTAATATATTATATATTGTATGGGCTGTGTACTGGAATTTCAAAATAACAGTCTTTCCTTATCTAAAACTGGATCTAAGCCGGTAAAAATGTATAGATGGTATGAAGGTGAAAAGAGATAGTTGGATGGGGGTGTGCCCAACCTTTTGAGATGTCTGTGGTAAATGGGAAGACAAAAGAATTCCACAAACGAAGAAAAGGGCTTGAATGGGAGCCAGGTAGAAAACTCCGGAGGGATGACGTTGAGAAAGAGCAAGGGGTTCCCGGAAGGCACTCTGTTCTGCTGAGAGAGTTGAAGCGGAGCGCGCAAGGTGGACGGTCGTGCCTTGGATAGCTCTGAGAGAGTGCGTAGGGTTGAGAGAGGCTCGGATAGCTTAGGTCTAGAGCCCATGTGTTGGGAGATCGAAAGTGATCTCCGGAAAGCTAATATAACGTGTGTAGAGTGAGAGTGATTTAACGTAGTTTAATAGTACGCAGCAAGTATTTACTGTATTCAATTTAATGTTGAACCGGATCATCTATATCCGAGTTTGTAAGTGTAAATAGTGTTGGTTGTTGTGTAAATAGTGTGTAAATAAACTGTTAATTTAGTTAATTGAAAGCATTGGTTTTCATTTAAACAATCCTCTCAGTGCGTGACCGATATCACGTAATCATATCGGTGGTGGCAGCATATAATAAGGATTTTCTTCCAAGTTGTGCGGACTAAGAGGAAACTCCGACAAATTGATGGCAGCGACAGGATAGAATCGTCTTGGACCAGTGAACAACGAGCCGTGTTGCAGTGTGTTAGTGCCGGAGCACCCAGTGGAATTCTTGCGTGGAAATGCCGGATCGTCGAACGGAATTTTAGAGAGATAAAAAACAGCGTCGAGCAGAAATACAGAGTGTGTGTGCCCTATCATAATTACAGCGAACCGAACTAAAGTGTTGTGTCCTATCATCGGTACAGCGAACCGAACTAAAGTGTTGTGCCCTATCGTTGTTGCAGCGAACCGAAATAGTGTTTGTGCCCTATCATCGCTACAGTGAATCAAATTACGGTGTATTACAGCCTGAGTATTGAATATCATCAAAGTGACTTTAAAGTGTGAAATATTGAGTGCATCGCGGAACTACGTGTGAGCAGCGGAGTACCCCAGCAGATAAAGTATAAGGTAAGGTGTTTTGATCATTTCTGTCTGCTGACATTCTCGAACCAAATGTATTTGTTGTTGTATAATTGATAGTAATTTAAGATAAATTGTTTAGGTAATTTATGTGCAATCAAATAATTGTGTTCAGATAGGTAGGAAACATTAAGAGCATACTTACTATTGTTTTAAGAAAAGGTCATAATAACTTGTACTAATATTGATTTTCTATTTTTTTTTTTTTTTTTTTTTACTAATAATGGTAGTGAACAAAATTAATGCATTGTGTTAATAATAGTTGGAAGGAATAATTCAATTTACTTAAATTTAAATTATTATTAAAGTAATATTTAAATGAAGCAATACTGTTTTAAGTTTGAAGAGTTGATAACAAACGAGTAATGAACATTTGCTTAGAATTTTAATTGGATGGAAGTAAATTTCGAGGAAAAAAAAAGGCTCGCAGTGAGAAAAAAAAAATAGAAGGTTTTGATCTTATTTGTTTTAAGTGTGAAGACCAGTATTGAATTTAAAAATATTTCATTGAGGATAATTGTAGAAATTTATATGTGTATGTTATACATTTTTTCTTTATGTGGATGTTTCTATTGACATCAATAATTTTATTCAATTGCAATGTATCAGTATTATTATGTAAATTGTATGTTATTATCTAATTGTATAAAGTGGAATCTGTATTGCATAGTAATCAAATCGAAATTATTGTTTTACCTTTTGTTTTATTGGAAGTAAATTGTGTGATATTAATGGTTGAGGAAAATTAAGATTATACAGTAGGTGCTGAAATGCATTAATTAGTATAATAAGTGGAGGTAACTGTGCTAAAGTAGAAATTTAGGAAATATCATTTGGCAGGTTTTAATATTATTGTAGAGTGGTAATAGTAATCGGTGAAGGTATGGCTTTCTTATTAAAACTAAAAAGGGTGGATCTTCAGATGATAGCCGAAGAGTTGGGGGTTGAATTCACGGAAGATGATACCAGATTTCAGCTTAACCCCTTCGAGACGGGAGCCTTTTACGAAATCTTTAATCTTTTGTCACCGTTTTTTAAAACCAGAAATTTGTGTCTTCTTGAATCGAGAAAATGCTCTCTGATTAAATAAGGCAAATTTTACAGTAAAATTTTACTGGTGAGGAAAAACAAGGATTCTGAGCGCTTCATGCGTCACGAATACGTGTCGCTCGTCCCCAAGGGGTTAAGAAAAAGATAATGGACAGCGATGAATATGACGAGGGGGCTATTAAGGAATTATCTAACACTATTGTTGCGGAGCGATTAGAGCGCGAAGAAAAACGGAAAAAATTAGAGCGCCAAAAGTTAGAAAAACAGGAAAACTTGGAGCGTGAAGAAAAACGGGAAAAATTAGAGCGCGAAAAGTTAGAAAAACAGGAAAACTTGGAGCGCGAAGAAAGATAGGAAAAATTAGAGCGCGAAAACTTAGAAAGAGAAGAGAGGACTGAAAAATTAAGGATGGAACATGAATTAGAAATGGAGAGGCTAAGGGTACAAGGTTCGACAAATAACTCTAATGGGTCTAGGGAATCTAATAATGAAAGTAACATAGAAAAATTGATCAAAAGTGTTAAAACTCTGTCTATCAAAGTAAAAGAAGGGACTGAGGGATGGAATTTATTTTTCAACAGTTTAGAAAGGGCATTCAAAACTAAAAATGTACCGGAAAATCAGCAGGCCGAAATTCTACTAAATATGTTAGGAGATAAGGCAGATAATTTGTTAATTTATACCACTAGGGAACAAATTGAGAGTTATGAGGAATTAAAGGAGTTAGTTCTAAGGGAACATGAGCCGACACCGAAGGCGTGTTTGGAAAATTTTAAGAAGGCTAGGAGAAACCAGAATGAAACTCATGTATTATTTGTATCGCGTTTAATAGCAACATGGGAAAATTATTGTAAGATTAGGGGTGCTGACTCATATGAAAAGGTCAACCAGTTAATAATTACGGATAGGTTATTAAACACGTTATACACTGTGACGCAAAAGTTTAGACAATGAAGAAATTCTTACATACTTTGAAAAATATTTATTCAATTTTCAAATCACTGCTTGAAATTAATGTGCTGTACATATAAACAATATTTATAACAAAGAAAAGTGGAATTGTGCATATTGCAATAAATTAAATGGTAACAAAAATAAACTGCTGTCTCAAAAGTTTAGACACAAATTAAATAAAATCGAAATAAACAATTTTTAAAACCTGGTTGCGCATCCATGCTTATGTATTACGTCATATACACGAGATTGCATGGAAGAAACTAAATCTTGCATAGTTTGTGGATCGATATCGTACCATGCATTCTCAATAGATGTCTTAAGTTCCTTTTCAGAAGAGTATTGTCTAGCGTTGCTATAAACTTTGCGACACATGATGCTCCAAAGGTTTTCTATAGGGTTAAGATCTGGGCTACATGCTGGCCAGTCGAGAACTCTTATATTATGGGAATTAAAGCAAGATTTTGAATGTTTTGCAGTGTGAATTGAAGCATTGTGTTGCTGAAATTCCCACTGAGGACCCCCTAGAAGCTCAGCAAATGGCAGTAGGTTTTCTTCTAATGTCTGTGTATAATGCTGTGAAGTTTGACGACCACTGGTGAAGGTCAGAGATACTTGTCCATTATAGCAAAAGGCTGCCCAAACCATCACCGAGCCCCCTCCTTGTCTGCGACTAAAAAAACGTCGAGGTTCCTTCCGCAAGTCATGCCAATACGATAAACAACCATCTGGACCATCCAGATTCCACTTTTTTTCATCGCTAAATATGACTGACTGCCATTTCTCTCCATATGACATGTGCTTTCGAGCCCACATAAGTCTTTGTAACTTATGATATGGTTTCAGAGCTGGTTTCTTCTGCATTTTGCTATAAACGATTGTTCCTTTTTTCGAAATTCGTCTACGAATCGTATCCTTTGATACAGAGAGTCCCGATGAGCTTTGAACTCCACGTACGCTCATTTGTTGAGTACTCGCTAGTCTTTGTATCAGGCGATCCTCTCGTACATTTGTCACACGTGGCCTCCCAGACCGACATTTTGCTTTATATTCGGAACCACTCGATAAAACTCGATAAATAGATTTTTTTGACCTATTAATAATAGCAGAAATTTCAGAAACGCTCTTCCCTTCACCTTTCAACTGCCAAATCCTTGAAACCTCATTCACTTGAATTTCTTTAGCTCTCGGCATGTCGACTATGAAGCGCAATCGTTTGCAGAACTTAAGTACTCCAAATTTGTGACATCATCGATTCTAAATTTGCATATGCCAGCGAATATTCAAAGAAATTTAGAATAGTGTCTAAACTTTTGCGACAAGCACATTTGAATTTTTATGAAAAAAATTAGTATTATAGCAAATAAAACGACTGTCTTTTGTACATAGCATTTTAAATCAGTTTTTGAATATATTTACAGGTTTTTGTAATTCTGACGTCATAATTCTACATTTTAAAGCTGAATGACGTCATTGTCTAAACTTTTGCGTCATAGTGTATATATATATATATATACGTATGATGCTAAATTAGTTTTCACTAACTGTTGGGCTTAAAACTATACGAAACATAAACTAAATTGCTATTTCATTTATTTGATTATTCATTTATATACATATATATCTCATACCCCATACATCAGATGTATGGGGTACACCATACATCTCAACTTTCTGGATGAATTTGTTGTGTCACGACACTTCACTTCCGCATTAATTTCATTGGCTGTTAGAACTTGATGGTCTTTTGGTATTATGTTTTGACATTTGGGTTTTTTTCACCGTACATGCAGTTGGGGGGGGGGGGGGGGGTATTGTTTTTATAGTTTTTACACTGAGGATGTGAGTCCTAGTACTCACGAAACTTATATGTATGGTCAAGTCTGCTTGTTTTATTGTGTGTTTAAACGTTGTTTTCAAATAATTTATATTTTCACACAAGTTCTGTACTTATTAGCATTATAATGGCTGACAACCGTTATACACTGATGGCTCCTATTATTATGAAACAGCCATTATAAATGAAGTGTTAGGTGAAGATGAAAGAGCAGTCGTAAAAAGTTATAACTCTGATTTTCTGGTCAGAATGGGAAAAAAATGGCAATGGCCATTTTCCATCTTCACCTAACACTTCATTTATAATGACTTGTTTCATAATAATGGAAGCCATCAGCCCATCAGAAGAAAATAACTCTGTGAAAGCGGAAACTCGGTTAAGCGGGACTCGGATAATTGGGACTCTACTGTGGTTCAGTTTTAAGACTTAAAACACGGATATTATTTTACATAAAGTGACGTCATCCACATCCGCTGAAGAATTCATCCTTTGCGATTCAGTGTTAAACAACATCTACAGCAAAGTACGCTTAGGACGTGACTATCGCTGAATAATACACAAATCCAAAAAAAGAAATTTCGTCATTCAAAAAACTCGACTATCTAAAGATTCACAGGCCTTCATCTGTTTATATAGATATTTAATATAATGTCTATTAATATAGATATTTAAAATTAAATTTAGTTTCTAATAGCTCCATGTTTTATCAGAAATCCTTCATTTATATTTTTTCAAAATAGCACGTATTATATTTTAATTATTTTTTTTTCAGTGGGAAAATGGCAACAAAAAGATATAATTGCTATATTTCTTTCACTTTCTACAGAAATGGAGTTCTTCTGTTGTCAATATTAAGCAAATGGCTCTAAACACTACAAAAAAATTAATACATCAAAAACAAATAGAGGTGCAGTTTTCAAACAAATTGCATTAAAAAGAACTTTTTTTTCCAATACGCCGGTATAAAAGTTGAAACTGTGCGATGCTTATAAAATTTAAAAAATGCTATAGGGTATTTAATCGTACTGCTTTGTTTTACGGCTGGCTTCTGTAAGGTAACGTTATTTTTTGGAGACTACACAAAATAAGCTGGGAGAAAGAAATAGAATACCGTACCAGGGGGCTAATAATTGTAAATTATCGAGAACGCTGAAAACGTAGATGTGTTTCTCGAGGACAGATTTCTTTAAATTTATACAGTCTGAAAGAGAATAGACTCACCGCCCAGGCAGGGCCAAAACTAAGGGGGGCAGAGGGGGCACGTGCCCCGGGCACCAGAAAGAGGGTGCGCCAAATGAAGGATTATACCTTTGGAATGAACCATTTTCTGTTGATGGACTGAAGGCTTCCATTCTTATGAAACAGCCATTATAAATGAAGTGTTAGGTGAAGACGAAAGAGCAGCCGTAAAAAGTTAGAACTCTGATTCTCTGGCCAGAATGAAAAAAAAAATGGCCATAATTTGTATTAATCCATCAAAAGAAAATAACTTGGTTAAAGCGGAAACTCGGTTAAGCGGGACTCTAATATTCGAGATTCTACTGTATATTTCATTTTAAAAAATGTGCTGTAGAATATTTTTGTTGGTGTTCAGAGGGGAGTCATGACCCGCGTGACCTCCCCCTTGGATCCACCGTTGTAGATTATGCAGTTCAGTATTACATATATTATGATTACACAAATTAGATTTTAAAATAAGTCGGCTATTAGAAAATTAGTAAAATTCTCTTTGTAAATATACTTTGCAGAAGAGGGGGGCGCCAAAATCCATGTTTGCCCAGGGGGGTTCAAACTCGTACCTATCGAGAGGCAGAGTGGTTCGATTCAAACTTCTGGGCGAGGCAACTCTGAATTGATATTTTACTGAAAAAATAAAATACATTTTATAAATTTCAACTTGATTCATAATAAAAATTTATAATTTTATTCGCATTTTAACCCTTGACCTTTCTTATTTTTTAATTATCCCTTGATCATAAAAACAAAATAATTGTAAATTATCGAGAACGCTGAAAACGTAGTGTTTCTAGACAACAGATTTATTTAAATTTATATAGTCTGAATGAGAGAAGTTTTACCGCCCAGATGATCATCGGTGGTCCGGTGTGCGGGCTTCAAACCCGTAGCTGTCGAGAGGCAGAGTGGTTCGATTCCACCTTCTGGGCGAGGCAACTGTGAATTGATATTTTACTGAAAAAATAAAATACATTTTATAACTTTTGACTTGATTCATAATAAAAATTTATAATTTTATTCGCATTTTAACACTTGCCATTTCTTATTTTTTAATTATCCGTTGATAATAAAAACAAAATAATTGTAAATTATCGAGAACGCTGAAAACGTAGTGTTTCTCGACGACAGATTTCTTTAAATTTATATAGTCTGAATGAGAGAGGTTTTACCGCCCAGATGATCATCGGTGGTCCGGTGTGCGGGCTTCAAACCCGTAGCTGTCGAGAGGCAGAGTGGTTCGATTCCACCTTCTGGGCGAGGCAACTGTGAATTGATATTTTACTGAAAAAAGAAGATACATTTTATAAATTTCAACTTGATTCATAATAAAAATTTATAATTTTATTCGCATTTTAACCCTTGACCTTTCTTATTTTTTAATTATCCCTTGATCATAAAAACAAAATAATTGTAATTATCGAGAACGCTGAAAACGTAGTGTTTCTAGACAACAGATTTATTTAAATTTATATAGTCTGAATGAGAGAAGTTTTACCGCCCAGATGATCATCGGTGGTCCGGTGTGCGGGCTTCAAACCCGTAGCTGTCGAGAGGCAGAGTGGTTCGATTCCACCTTCTGGGCGAGGCAACTGTGAATTGATATTTTACTGAAAAAATAAAATACATTTCATAAATTTTGACTTGATTCATAATAAAAATTTATAATTTTATTCGCATTTTAACCCTTGCCATTTCTTATTTTTTAATTATCCCTTGATAATAAAAACAAAATAATTGTAAATTATGGAGAACGCTGAAAACGTAGTGTTTCTCGACGACAGATTTCTTTAAATTTATATAGTCTGAAAGAGAGGAGTTTTACCGCCCAGATGATCATCAGTGGTCCGATGTGCGGGCTTCAAACCCGTATTTGTCAAGGACCCCACCAGTGGCCGAGAGGTTCTGCTCTCGAAGCTGGTAGACGGGAAGTGCTGGGTTCGATCCCAATCGCGCCCGTCGGCCTAATCGTTCGGAGTTTTCGTGGTTTTCTTCGAGCCGTGGATCTTCCATGCGTTAATACGGATTAGGTTCCCTTAGAAAGACCCCCACGGAGGGCACTCCCCCCGGGCCTATATCCCTCGTGTAGATAATTGGCCGTCAAAAATCAACCCAACCCAAACCAACCCGTATTTGTCAAGATACAGAGTGGTTCAATTCCACCTTCTGGGCGAGGCAGTTGTGAATTGATCTTTTACTGAAAAAATAAGATACATTTTATAAATTTTGACTTGATTCATAATTAAAAATTTATAATTTTATTCTCATTTTAACCCTTGACTTTTCTTATTTGTTTTAGTTATCACTTGATAATAAAAACAAAATAATTGTAAATTATGGACACCGCTGAAAACGTAGTGTTTCTCGAGGACAGATTTCTTTAAATTTATATAGTCTGAAAGAGAGGTGTTTTATCGCCCAGATGATCATCGGTGGTCCGACGTGCGGGCTTCGAACCCGTAGCTGTCGAGAGGCAGAGTGGTTCGATTCCACTTTCTGGGCGAAGCAACTGTGAATAGATATTCTACTGAAAAAATGAGGCACATTTTATAAATTTTGACTTAATTCATAATAAAAATTTATAATTTTATTTGCATTTTAACCCTTGCCCTTTCTTATTTTTTAATTATCTCTTGATCAAAAAAACAAAATAATTGTAAATTATCGAGAACGCTGAAAACATAGTGTTTCTAGACAACAGATTTCTTTAAATTTATATAGTCTGAATGAGAGAGGTTTACCGCCCAGATGATCATCGGTGGTCCGGTGTGCGGGCTTCAAACCCGTAGCTGTCGAGAGGCAGAGTGGTTCGATTCCACCTTCTGGGCGAGGCAACTGTGAATTGATATTTTACTGAAAAAATAAAATACATTTTATAACTTTTGACTTGATTCATAATAAAAATTTATAATTTTATTCGCATTTTAACACTTGCCATTTCTTATTTTTTAATTATCCGTTGATAATAAAAACAAAATAATTGTAAATTATCGAGAACGCTGAAAACGTAGTGTTTCTCGACGACAGATTTCTTTAAATTTATATAGTCTGAATGAGAGAGGTTTTACCGCCCAGATGATCATCGGTGGTCCGGTGTGCGGGCTTCAAACCCGTAGCTGTCGAGAGGCAGAGTGGTTCGATTCCACCTTCTGGGCGAGGCAACTGTGAATTGATATTTTACTGAAAAAAGAAGATACATTTTATAAATTTCAACTTGATTCATAATAAAAATTTATAATTTTATTCGCATTTTAACCCTTGACCTTTCTTATTTTTTAATTATCCCTTGATCATAAAAACAAAATAATTGTAATTATCGAGAACGCTGAAAACGTAGTGTTTCTAGACAACAGATTTATTTAAATTTATATAGTCTGAATGAGAGAAGTTTTACCGCCCAGATGATCATCGGTGGTCCGGTGTGCGGGCTTCAAACCCGTAGCTGTCGAGAGGCAGAGTGGTTCGATTCCACCTTCTGGGCGAGGCAACTGTGAATTGATATTTTACTGAAAAAATAAAATACATTTCATAAATTTTGACTTGATTCATAATAAAAATTTATAATTTTATTCGCATTTTAACCCTTGCCATTTCTTATTTTTTAATTATCCCTTGATAATAAAAACAAAATAATTGTAAATTATGGAGAACGCTGAAAACGTAGTGTTTCTCGACGACAGATTTCTTTAAATTTATATAGTCTGAAAGAGAGGAGTTTTACCGCCCAGATGATCATCAGTGGTCCGATGTGCGGGCTTCAAACCCGTATTTGTCAAGGACCCCACCAGTGGCCGAGAGGTTCTGCTCTCGAAGCTGGTAGACGGGAAGTGCTGGGTTCGATCCCAATCGCGCCCGTCGGCCTAATCGTTCGGAGTTTTCGTGGTTTTCTTCGAGCCGTGGATCTTCCATGCGTTAATACGGATTAGGTTCCCTTAGAAAGACCCCCACGGAGGGCACTCCCCCCGGGCCTATATCCCTCGTGTAGATAATTGGCCGTCAAAAATCAACCCAACCCAAACCAACCCGTATTTGTCAAGATACAGAGTGGTTCAATTCCACCTTCTGGGCGAGGCAGTTGTGAATTGAACTTTTACTGAAAAAATAAGATACATTTTATAAATTTTGACTTGATTCATAATTAAAAATTTATAATTTTATTCTCATTTTAACCCTTGACTTTTCTTATTTGTTTTAGTTATCACTTGATAATAAAAACAAAATAATTGTAAATTATGGACACCGCTGAAAACGTAGTGTTTCTCGAGGACAGATTTCTTTAAATTTATATAGTCTGAAAGAGAGGTGTTTTATCGCCCAGATGATCATCGGTGGTCCGACGTGCGGGCTTCGAACCCGTAGCTGTCGAGAGGCAGAGTGGTTCGATTCCACTTTCTGGGCGAAGCAACTGTGAATAGATATTCTACTGAAAAAATGAGGCACATTTTATAAATTTTGACTTAATTCATAATAAAAATTTATAATTTTATTTGCATTTTAACCCTTGCCCTTTCTTATTTTTTAATTATCTCTTGATCAAAAAAACAAAATAATTGTAAATTATCGAGAACGCTGAAAACATAGTGTTTCTAGACAACAGATTTCTTTAAATTTATATAGTCTGAATGAGAGAGGTTTTACCGCCCAGATGATCATCGGTGGTCCGGTGTGCGGGCTTCAAACCCGTAGCTGTCGAGAGGCAGAGTGGTTCGATTCCACCTTCTGGGCGAGGCAACTGTGAATTGATATTTTACTGAAAAAATAAAATACATTTTATAACTTTTGACTTGATTCATAATAAAAATTTATAATTTTATTCGCATTTTAATACTTGCCACTTCTTATTTTTTAATTATCCGTTGATAATAAAAACAAAATAATTGTAAATTATCGAGAACGCTGAAAACGTAGTGTTTCTCGACGACAGATTTCTTTAAATTTATATAGTCTGAAAGAGAGGCGTTTTGTCGCTCAGATGATCATCGGTGGTCCGATATGCGGGCCTCAAACCAGTAGCTGTCGAGAGGCAGAGTGGTTCGATTCCACTTTCTGGACGAAGCAACTGTGAATTGATATTCTACTGGAAAAATTAGGTACATTTTATAAATTTTGACTTGATTCATAATAAAAATTTATAATTTTATTCGCATTTTAACCCTTGCCCTTTCTTATTTTTTAATTATCCCTTGATCATAAAAACAAAATAATTGTAAATTATCGAGAACGCTGAAAACGTAGTGTTTCTCGACGACAGATTTCTTTAAATTTATATAGTCTGAAACAGAATTTTACTGCCCAGATGATCATCAGTGGTCCGATGTGCGGACTACAAACCCGTATTTGTCAAGAGACAAAAAGGTTCGATTACACCATCTGGGCGAGGCAATTGTGAATTGATATTTTACTGAAAAAATAAGATACATTTTATAAATTTTGACTTGATTCATAATTAAAAATTTATAATTTTATTCGCATTTTAACCCTTGACATTTCTTATTTGTTTTAGTTATCACTTGATAATAAAAACAAAATAATTGTAAATTATCGACAACGCTGAAAACGTAGTGCGAAGCTGGTAGACGGGAGGTGCTGGGTTCGATCCCAATCGCGCCCGTCGGCCTAATCGTTCGGAGTTTTCGTGGTTTTCTTCGAACCTTGGATTTCCAAGCGTTCATACGGGTTAGGTTCCCTTAGAAAGACCTCCACGAAGGGCACTCCCCCCTGGGCCTATATCCCTCGTGCAGATAATTGGCCGTCATAAATACAACCAACCTGAAAACGTAGTGTTTCTCGAGGAGAGATTTCTTTAAATTTATATAGTCTGAATGAGAGAGGTTTTACCGCCCAGATGATCATCGGTGGTCCGGTGTGCGGGCCTCAAACCCGTAGCTGTTGTGAGGCAGAGTGGTTCGATTCCACCTTCTGGGCGAGGCAACTGTGAATTGATCTTTTGCTGAAAAAATAAGATACATTTTATAAATTTTGACTTGATTCATAATTAAAAATTTATAATTTTATTCGCATTTTAACCCTTGACCTTTCTTATTTGTTTTAGTTATCACTTGATAATAAAAACAAAATAATTGTAATTTATCGACAACACTGAAAACGTAGTGTTTCTCGAGGACCGATTTCTTTAAATTTATATAATCTGAAAGAGAGGTGTTTTATCGCCCAGATGATCATCGGTGGTCCGACGTGCGGGCTTCGATCCCGTAGCTATCGAGAGGCAGAGTGGTTCGATTCCACCTTCTGGGCGAGGCAACTGTGAATTGATATTTTACTGAAAAAATAAAATACATTTTATAAATTTTGACTTGATTCATAATAAAAATTTATAATTTTATTCGCATTTTAACACTTGCCATTTCTTATTTTTTAATTATCCGTTGATAATAAAAACAAAATAATTGTAAGTTATCGAGAACGCTGAAAACGTAGTGTTTCTCGACGACAGATTTCTTTAAATTTATATAGTCTGAAATAGAGGAGTCTTACCGTCCAGATGATCATCGGTGGTCCGGTGTGCGGGCCTCAAACCCGTAACTGTTGTGAGGCAGAGTGGTTCGATTCCACCTTCTGGGCGAGGCAATTGTGAATTGCTCTTTTACTGAAAAAATAAGATACATTTTATAAATTTTGACTTGATTCATAATTAAAAAGGCCCCACCAGTGGCCGAGAGGTTCTGCTCTCGAAGCTGGTAGACGGGAGGTGCTGGGTTCGATCCCAATCGCGCCCGTCGGCCTAATCGTTCGGAGTTTTCGTGGATTTCTTCGAACCATGGATTTCCATGCGTTAATACGGGTAAGGTTCCCTTAGAAAGACCCCCACGAAGGGCACTCCCGATCGGGCCTATATCCCTCGTGTAGATAATCGGCCGTCGCAAAACCAACCAACCATAATTAAAAATTTATAATTTTATTCGCATTTTAACCCTTGACTTTTCTTATTTGTTTTAGTTATCACTTGATAATAAAAACAAAATAATTGTAAATTATCGACAACGCTGAAAACGTAGTGTTTCTCGAGGACAGATTTCTTTAAATTTATATTGTCTGAAAGAGAGGTGTTTTATCGCCCACATGATCATCGGTGGTCCGACGTGCGGGCTTCGAACCCGTAGCTGTCAAGAGGCAGAGTGGTTCGATTCCACTTTCTGGGCGAAGCAACTATGAATAGATATTCTACTGAAAAAATAAGATACATTTTATAAATTTTGACTTCATTCATAATAAAAATTTATAATTTTATTTGCATTTTAACCCTTGCCCTTTCTTATTTTTTAATTATCCTTTGATCATAAAAACAAAATAATTGTAAATTATCGAGAACGCTGAAAACATAGTGTTTCTAGACAACAGATTTCTTTAAATTTATATAGTCTGAATGAGAGAAGTTTTACCGCCCAGATGATCATCGGTGGTCCGGTGTGCGGGCTTCAAACCCGTAGCTGTCGAGAGGCAGAGTGGTTCGATTCCACCTTCTGGGCGAGGCAACTGTGAATTGATATTTCACTGGAAAAATAAGATACATTTTATAAATTTTGACTTGATTCATAATAAAAATTTATAATTTTATTCGCATTTTAACCCTTGCCCTTTCTTATTTTTTAATTATCCCTTGATCATAAAAACAAAATAATTGTAAATTATCGAGAATTCTGAAAACGTAGTGTTTCTCGACGACAGATTTCTTTAAATTTATATAGTCTGAAACAGAATTTTACTGCCCAGATGATCATCAGCGGTCCGATGTGCGGACTACAAACCCGTATTTGTCAAGAGACAAAGAGGTTAGATTACACCATCTGGGCGAGGCAATTGTGAATTGATATTTTACTGAAAAAATAAGATACATTTTATAAATTTTGACTTGATTCATAATAAAAATTTATAATTTTATTCGCATTTTAACCCTTGACCTTTCTTATTTTTTAATTATTCCTTGATAATAAAAACACAATAATTGTAAATTATCGAGAACGCTGAAAACGTAGTGTTTCTAGACAACAGATTTCTTTAAATTTATATACTCTGAATGAGAGGAGTTCTGCCGCTCAGAAGATCATCGGCGGTCCGGTATGCGGGCTTCAAACCCGTAGCTGTTGTGAGGCAGAGTGGTTTGATTCCACCTTCTGGGCGAGGCAATTATGAATTGATCTTTTACTGAAAAAATAAGATACATTTTATAAATTTTGACTTGATTCATGATAAAAATTTATAATTTTATTCGCATTTTAAACCTTGCCCTTTCTTATTTTTTAATTATCCCTTGATCATAAAAACAAAATAATTGTAAATTATCGAGAACACTGAAAACGTAGTGTTTCTAGACAACAGATTTCTTTAAATTTATATAGTCTGAGGAGAGAAGTTTTACCGCCCAGATGATAATCGGTGGTCCGGTGTGCGGGCTTCAAACCCGTAGCTGTCGAGAAGCAGAGTGGTTGGGTACCCGACACTTCGGTCCCGCCGTTTCGGTCCCGAGACATTTCGGTCCCGACACATTTCGGTCCTGAGACATTTCGGTCCCTGGCCATTTCGGTCCTTAGCCATTTCGGTCCCTTGTCATTTCGGTGCCCACCACCTTATAACTCGTATTCTAATTGTCGTGGGCCGCCAAACGCTATAATTTAAACATTATTTGGGACCTTTTAAAAAATTTTTAACACCCCCCCCCCCTCCAAATTAAAAAAAAAGCTGAATATAACAGTCCGATAAATTTAAACTATTATAATTCGTGATAATGAAATCACAGCGAGCTAAAAATTTGTTTGATTGAACAATGTGATATAATTTTACAGGGACATTGTCTTTTTATTATTATTATTATTTAACAAAATGGATTTTTTAAGCTTTATTATTTGTTATTAATATTAGGTATTTTATATATACTATAAACTGCCATACTATAAACTGGTTGTTTTCATACGTTTTTTAGAACCTTTAAATTATCATCATTAATTAAATGATTTAAAAAACTGTTCTTATTATTTCTCCTTCTTACAATTAGATTAATAATAAATGTCTTCAATAATTCAATTGTACACTTAGGAGTTGTGCATATATAACGTTATCATTTTAGGGGGAAGGGGAACCTGGCAAATGATAGCGTGAGCTATCTCTAGGGGAAGGGGGAGTTCGTCTTTTGATATCGTTATCATTTTTTATCCAACCAAAATTTTCTTTTTTTTTTTTTATAACTTGGCTTTTACATCAAAATAGAATGTTATCTTTTTTTAGTCTGTTATCTATTTTTATGAAAATGCAAAATTATTATTAAAATAATTAAATGATTATAAAATTATTTAATTCCAAATTTCCTATTTCTTCTGTTATATGTGTATGTGTATATAATTCGCTGTTCGAGAAACCATATGCGATGTATGTTTCAAATGATACCTGTGTTTACTAGTAAATAAAAACAGAAATAATGTTGTCTACCTGTTTTGGTGATAAGAAGCTCTGTCCAACCCCCCCCCCCCCCTGTGAGGGGCAAGTGCAAGAAAACATTATTACTGTTGAATGTATTATGTAACAAAAAGCTATTATAAAATACTTTTAAATAGTAACTTATTCTTTTAAGTGTTATTTGATAAAAAGTTATTTCATATATAAAGTGATATTTAGAGTTCTCTTCATATGAATCAATGAAGTATGCGAAAAATACATGTATCCATACATTTGTATATCAGTCCAAGCAAAAGAAAAAAATTAAAAAATGAAAAGAATTTTTAGACATTGATAACGATATCATTACGGGGGGGGAGGGGGATTCGAGGGATGATAACGTATGATATCGTAAGGGGGGGAGGGGGCCCAAAATTGCCAAAAAAGTGATAACGTTATATATGCACAGCCCCTTATAAGCTATTGTAGGTAAATATTTCCTCAAATCATTCTTCTACATCCTCTCCTTTAATAATTCAGAAATGAGATATATTTATTGAAGCAAAAATATTTAATTTTTCTTATTACTTTTATAATACAAAGTTATAATTTTGTTTTCATAAGTTACTTTACCATTATAAACATTGGGAAACCAATAGTGATTTGGTAATTAGGTGTGCCAGAAAAAATATTTTGTTGTCAGAAAACTCCACCCACCGCTTCATTTTTTAAAAATAATTATTGGTTGCATTGTTAACAGTCTTCTCACCCATTGCAGACGATTTTTGTGAACTAATTTTATTGAAACTGGGCCTATTTCTTTGTAATAAGATGATTATTTTTTATTTTATGTAATAGTGTAAGTATTATTTTAATTAATTTTATTTTCAATTTTTAACTGACAAAACTAAGGTTTTTAGGTGCGTTCGTAATTATATAAATACGTAGCACCTATAGTCGTCGTTCAGTCCATCCGTCTGCCCGTCTGTCTGTCCACATATAACAGAGCAAAAACAACCCAACCGAATGGTCTGAAATTTTAAATATATGATTGTTGCATAATTTTGTCGAGCCATTTCAAATTTTATGGATATCGGATGCATAGTTTAATTACAGGGACTGTCAAAAGTTTTTCTTTACATTGCGGCCAATGGGAAAAATTATTGCAAGTGCATTTTAATGATGTTACAGCCTTCCGAATGGTCTGAAATTTTAAATATATAATTGTTTCAAAATTTTGTCGAGCCATTTCAAATTTTATGAAAATCGGATGTATAATTTAATTACAGGGACAGTAAAAAAATTTCCGTTACATTACGGCCAATGGGAAAAAATTATTGCAAGTGCATTTTAATGATGTTACAGCCTTCCGAGTGGTCTGAAATTTTAAATATATAATTGTTACAAAATTTTGTCGAGCCATTTGAAATTTTATGAAAATCGGTGTATAGTTTAATTACAGAGACAGTCAAAAGTTTTGCGTTACATTACGGGGAATGGGAAAAAATTATTGCAAGTGCATTTTAATGATGTCACAGGCTATGCACTCATGAAGTGCAAAAAAAAAAAAAAAAAAAAAAAAAAAATATATACATTCAGTACAATATGGGGTGCAAAAAATAATTATAAAACTAGTTATAGTACGAACGCACCTCATTTGCCACGTTTGACTAGTAATTTCCAACTTGTTTGTATTTGTCATTTATTTATTGATTTTTAATATTACCCTTTTCCTCCCACTTTCCCAGAAAAAAAATTAATAATTTTTTATTTTAGTTTTATTATTAATTATATTAATAGTTTTAAATTTCGGTGACTTTAAATATAAAATAAATAAACATGTAAAAGATAAATTTCAGTTTATAACTACTATATGATAAATTGAATATAAAATGTATTATATATTGAGTTTATTTTAAAGTAAAAAAATTTAATGTATATTAATAATGTTATTAATTTAATAAATTAAAAATACATTAAATAAAAAATATATTTAATAAAAGATTAATTTACATTTTATACTAAAATTCCTAACTTTTTTGAGAATTAATTAATAGCAATTATTAATAGCACTTAAAGTTTTTATTCAAAAGTTTTAATTTATAATTTCCAAAGAATAATATAGTAATTTTTTGAAAAATCAGCCAAAAACATGAAGTCTAAGTAATAATTAATTAATTAATTAAACATAATAATAATAATAATAATATTATTAATAATAATGCAACATTGTACAAATACGTAAAAATACCTCTTAACAGTGTTAGGTGATATTATGCAGATTTTAATTTTTTAAGTACAGTTATAATTTACAATTCGCAAAAAGTAAGAAATTATTAATTAATTATAATTAAAGAGCAAAAATAATATTATAAGCTAACTAATAAATGAATAAACAACATGTTTATCTTCAGAACCATTATCACTTTTATACATCCTAATGAAGTTAATAACGTTATAATAACCGAAAATTAAAAAAATATATATTTGCATTTACCCTATAAAAACTATTATATAGTTCATGTAATAGTTTTTAAACAAGCAATTGATAAATTAGTTATCTAAACAATTAATAATTAAAATAATTTTGAATTGATAAATACGTTTAATAAAAACAATTTAATTTTTTAATTTTTTTTTGCTTAACAATATAACTATGAGTGTTTTCAACTTGACGTGCAAGTTAAATTCATGCTGTATCAAATTTATTGCAAATTAACGGCAAACAAGTAATCAAAAATACTGCAAACTTACTGCAAAGTAGTAATCTTTCCATATCACACTATAAGTTTAACCCCTTCGAAGGGGTCAATAGACCTGATCAGGTCTATTGATGCGAAAGCGCCGTCAGAAGGCGCATGTATAGGTTTTATCACCATAAACAAGTTTAGGTAATATTTGTACTTTACATTTCGAGCATTTTTTGGTATTTAATAAGTATAGCGTTTAGAAAAAACAGTGCCTACCGAATAAAATTTCTGCAATTTCTGCGTATGTGCTGATTCTCATTGTTGTTGAGTCTCTCAACAGAGAGATTTTTTGCTTTCGTCACTTTCGTGAATTAAAGACAGTCTTGCCATCAGTTTCACAACAAACTACTCATGCAAGTGGGTGATGGTATACCTTGCGGGAGATTTGCTGCGAATTTCTCAATTCAAATTTGTCACGGCAAGATAATATCAGAAAAAAACAAACTTTCTGCTAATGTTCATGCTATCTGGGTTACCTCAAAAATTTCCATGGGGAGCGCTGCGGATCGCATGAACGGCTCATGCGATTGACACTTATGTGAAATCATTATCCAATATCTATTACAGCACAAATTCTTAATTCAATGGCAAGAAATTAAACATGAAAATTGCTGTTTTACACTTAACCACTTGGCCCTAACTTTATTGTAGGCAAATGTTATGTAATATGAAACTTGATTTAACCCATTCGCTGCCAAAACTAAGAATTTTCAAATTTTTTGTTGAAGGTCGTTTGCCAGCACAAATTCAGAAAGATAAATTTCGCTTTACTAATACAGCGAAATTTCTGCCAATAAATGAGGCTTTTTTTTTTTAATTCTAAAATAGTGGTGACAAAGTAATCAATAAATTAAAGCCACGAGTGTACTCGTGAATGACAGCGAATGCGTTAATTAAATTTAACTCTTCAGTATGCGCTCAGCTTTTTACATCATAAGTGAATCTTTTTCACATGTAAATATTAATGTAACTTGAATGTATTATTAGTTGCAGTTATAGAGATTGGCCTTATATTTTTATCCATGCTTTTTTTTTAAATTAAGAAATTAAATAAGGATATACCTAAATTCTTAAAGTTACTCGAAATACTTCTATCATATATACACTACACAGTCAAGACAAGATTCCAAGCACTGGTAAAAAGCTCCATTTTAGACAGGCTTCCATGTAAAGAAGTGTAATTAATTATACTTCTAAGATACATTACCTCAATAAGATGTATTGTTCGTTTCGCAGGGATTCTGAAACTCTTCCGTTTGAGACAGGATTCTGTTATAGAAAGATTCCGCTTTCACAGGTTTCACTATGCTTCACTAAAGAAGGGTGAAAATCCCCTTTTCAGACAGGTTTTCAGCAAATTTAATTGTATCGCAATTCATATTAAGACCATGTAACGCTTACGTTAAAGACAGGATTCTGTTATAGACAATTACTATTTTGACAAGTTTTATTCTATTCATATGATATAAATAAGTATATTTATATAAATACACAAAACTTTTAACAATGGAATCTGCCTATAACGGAGTTCTGTCTTAAACATAAATGTTCCATAGTGCTACGGAAAAGAATACTATACAAATACACCAAATAACACGGAAACCTGTGTAAAACGGAATTTTTCACCAATATTTACAATTTCATCTTGACAGGTTTTACTATATATATAACATGAAGGGAAAATTCTGGACCCTCCCCCCCCCCCCGAAACGAAATCCTGGCTACGCCACTGCATGTCGTCCCGGTTTTTTTAAGCCATTAAAGATGAAAAATGCCGTGTGGCCACAAAAAAGCGCCGGCTGACTAGAACAAAGAGAGCGCGAGTAGAATAATTCTTCTATCTGGATCTTCATTTAGCATAATCAAATGGGGGAAGCCAGGACATCTACACTTGACATATATATATACATGTATAATATTCTTTTGAATGAATAACATATAGATATCAAAAAAAGTCAAATATGTTTTCTAAATTTCCAAATTTCTTCATTGTGATATATTTATAAAATTTCTTAATTTAAAATGAAATTTTACGTAAAAGTGATTCACTATACATTACTATTTTGAGATTTTATGTTATTTTTTTGTATTTTCATTTTTATTTTTTATTTGTCATATTAAAACATGTAGGCTGCTTTAATTCTAAGTATATAAGTCAAATAAATAACAAAGAAATATTTGAAATACAGAATTAATTTTAAATGCAAAAAGAATATTTTATGACAATAAAAATTTTAAAATTTTGATTTATGTTTATTGTGCTTGTAGTTTTTGAATGTAATAAGCATATAAAAGTCTTAAATATATTAAAAAGGATTTGTAATTGTTGCAAACCACTTCACCGTCGACAGGTATGGGGAAAAGTGCTTTTATCCCCGAGTTATCTCGGGGCAAACGGTGAAGTGGTTCAAAATTAAAAATATTTTAAAACTTGTCATTCGACACCGGTAGAAATAGCGGTAATATTATTGTTACATGTAAAAAGATTAATGCAAACTTTTAAATAGTTTTTCAAAAAATAGTAAATTAAAATAATTATTAAAATAAAATAGAAAGTTCTAGTCTGTTCCGGTGCAGAATTTAAAAAATAATGTGTCTTTATCACAATTCCATGTTAAGAACCCCCTTTTTAAAAAATATGTAAAATGCAATACATTTAAAATTGATGCGCCGTTAAATAATAGGATAAAATAAAGATTTGTAAAAATATTTGCAGATTTTTTCATTATTAATCACATAGTGTGCAAATTATATACAATTGAATATGTGCATTTTGGCATGGGCATTTGCATATGAAAATTAAAGCTCGACTTATAAATATTTTTAAATTGTCTAGACTTTATATTTATGATAGACTAAAATATGAGGAGCTTCTATAAAGAATCCACAGAACTCTCTCTTCCCCCACTCCTGAAAACGATTACTTCTACCATATAAAATTTGCATGGGGTGCTACAATTTGATTGCGAGTTATAAGTGTTTGCGGTTTTCGGGCCCTTATATTCGGTTATACTAAAATTTCAAGGGTTCAGTTAAAAAATCTTATAATGTACCTCCTTTTTTAAAGATTACGTTTACCGTACAAAATATGAGTGTGATTACGATAATTACAGAGAGAGTTATAAATGTTTTAATTTATCAGGACCTTATACTTAAGATACACTAAAATATATAAAAAGTCAACAGACCCCCCCCCCCCCCTGCCTTATAAAACGATTATGATTATCATAGGAAATTTGTGTGGGCTGCGAGAATTTTGATCTGTGTTATAAGTGTTTGCGTTTTCGAGTCCTTATATTCGAGTTATACTAAAATTTAAGGAGTTCAGTTAAAAAATTTGATAATGTCCCTCCTTTTATAAAGATTACGTTTACCATACAAAATATGAGTGTTTTGCGATAATTATAGATCGAGTTATAAATGTCATACATTAAAATATAGATACATTAAAATATAGAAAATGTCAATCCCCCCCCCCCCCCCCTTGTTTTTTAAAATGATTACCATACGAAATTTGTGTGTGTTTACTAAAATTTTAAGGCCTTTATTTAAAAAACTCTACAATGTCCCCTATAAAATTGACACCTATTTCAAGTGCACAAAATTTCAGCTTGCTGGAGAAGGGACCGAAATATCTCGGGACCGAAATGCCTTGGGACTGAATTGTCTCGGGATCGAAATGTCGGCTGAATCGCAAAACAGCCGAGACACTTGGCATCGTTCAATTTGGCGAGGCGATAAATGGATCTTTGTTGTTACCAGTTCGTTTCGTAAATTCTTTCCACGCCTTCAGTTGTGTTATCTTGAATTTGGATTGGTTGAATGGGATGGGTTGATTTCTTGTGTATTGGATGGCTACGCCTGCCTTTGACAACTCAACTCCGCATGTTTTCTAATTATTGTACGAGTTGCGTGACGAAGTGTAGAATACAGATGAATAAAAATAAATGAGGGTAAGGCTAGAGTATGTTATTGTTAATATATTTTGCTGTTTTTAGTTGTAAAATTTGAAAGTTAAAGTACCTGTGTAATTTAGTTTGAAATTGTGAGTATTTGTTCATTTTTTTTTTTTTTTTTTGCTGGAAAGTTAAATGAAGTTTATCGACGACTAGAAATTTACGAAATTATGGCAATTCAACATTTTATAGAGTTGGTTTTCAAGAAAGGAGATGTTTGTTAAGGTATGTTAATAATTTTATGTATTTTTTAGTATAATGTTTTATATTAGCCATTTATTGTATATTTCTCATGTATGCTGACCTTACGAGTTTTGTACATTTTGATATTGCTACGCAACGTGAACTGCTGAATTTTGATATTGCTACGCAACGTGAAGTGCTGAATTTTGATATTGCTACGCATTGAGAACTGCTGAATTTTGAGATTGCTGCTAGCGAGAACTGCTGAATTTTGAGATTCCTGCACACCGAGAACTGCTGGTGACAGTGATGTTTTTTTTCGGTAAATGAACGCGAAGCGTTCATACATGTATGCTGATTGCCGCTTTAACGAGTTTCCTGCGTTTTTCAGATTGCTGCAGAACTAGGTTGCTGTATTCAGTGATAAATATTATTTTTTTATGAACGCGAAGCGTTCATACTTCTTTAAATTAGAAATGAATTGTTCTATGTTTACTATAATATAAGCACGTACTTTCAATATTAAATGACCCCATGATTTTTTCTAAAAGTTGTTGAGAAATGAAAATTTTAATCATTATATCGTTACTCTGATTTGGAAAGGTACTTTAAAATTTTCACATTTTCAATAAACTTATGTTGAAATCGTTTGTTTTATTTTGAATCTCATAAAAATCAGCTTTCCTGTGTTTTCTAATACGTCGTTATTTATAAATGTTCTATTTCCCATGATTCCAGGGTGATGACGTAGTAAAAAACAGTCTGGAAGTATTCAGGAAAGTGGACCAATCACGTTAGTTTTCAGGTTGCCGCATTTTAGATTGGCGCATGTGGGGTAGTTGGCGCTTGTCAGAAAAGTCGCCAAATGGGGTGACTCGGCTGTTTTGGGAATCTGCCGAAATGTCTTGGGAATGAATTGTCTCGGGACCGAAATGTCTTGGGACCGAAATGTTTCGGGACCGAAATAGCTTGGGACCGAAATGTCTCGGGACCGAAATGTCTTGGGACCGAATTGTCTCGGGACCGAAATGTCTTGGGACCGAATTGTCTCGGGACCGAAATGTCTCGGGACCTAAATGTCTTGGGACCGAATTGTCTCGGGACCGAAATGTCTTGGGACCGAAATGTCTCGGGACCGAAATGTCTTGGGACCGAAACGGCGGGACCGAAATGGCGGGACCGAAGTGTCGGGACCGAAACGTCCTGCTTCCGAGTGGGAGTGGTTCGATTCCACCTTCTGGACGAGGCAACTGTGAATTGATATTTTACTGAAAAAATAAAATACATTTTATAAATTTTGACTTGAATCATAATAAAAATTTATAATTTTATTCGCATTTTAACCTTTGCCATTTCTTATTTTTTAATTATCCCTTGATAATAAAAACAAAATAATTGTAAATTATCGAGAACGCTGAAAACGTAGTGATTCTCGACGACAGATTTCTTTAAATTTATATAGTCTGAAAGAGAGGAGTTTTACCGCCCAGATGATCATCAGTGGTCCGATGTGCGGACTTCAAACCCGTATTTGTCAAGAGACAGAGTGGTTCAATTCCACCTTCTGGGCGAGGCAATTGTGAACTGATATTTTACTGAAAAAATAAGATACATTTTATAAATTTTGACTTGATTCATAATTAAAAATTTATAATTTTATTCGCATTTTAACCCTTGACCTTTCTTATTTGTTTTAGTTATCACTTGATAATAAAAACAAAATAATTGTAAATTATCGACAACGCTGAAAACGTAGTGCGAAGCTGGTAGACGGGAGGTGCTGGGTTCGATCCCAATCGCGCCCGTCGGCCTAATCGTTCGGAGTTTTCGTGGTTTTGTTCGAACCTTGGATTTCCAAGCGTTAATACGGGTTAGGTTCCCTTAGAAAGACCCCCACGGAGGGCACTCCCCCCGGGCCTATATCCCTCGTGTAGATAATTGGCCGTCAAAATTCAACCCAACTCGAGGACAGATTTCTTTAAATTTATATAGTCTGAAAAAGAGGTGTTTTATCGCCCAGCTGTTCATCGGTGGTCCGATGTGCGGGCTTCGAACCCGTAGCTGTCGAGAGGCAGAGTGGTTCGATTCCACCTTCTGGGAGAAGAAACTGTGAATAGATATTCTACTGAAAAAATAAGATACATTTTATAAATTTTGACTTGATTCATAATAAAAATTTATAATTTTATTCGCATTTTAACCCTTGCCCTTTCTTATTTTTTTAATTATCCCTTGATCATAAAAACAAAATAATTGTAAATTATCGAGAACGCTGAAAACGTAGTGTTTCTAGACAACAGATTTCTTTAAATTTATATAGTCTGAATGAGAGGAGTTTTACCGTCCAGATGATCATCCCCGTCGGCCTAATCGTTCGGAGTTTTCGTGGTTTTCTTCGAGCCGTGGATTTTCCATGTGTAAATACGGATTAGGTTCCCTTAGAAAGACCCCCACGGAGGGCACTCCTCCCGGGTCTATATCCGTCGTGTAGATAATCGGCCGTCAAAAAATCAACCAACCAACCAACCAGATGATCATCGGTGGTCCGGTGTGCGGGCTTCAAACCCGTAGCTGTCGAGAGGCAGAGTGGTTCGATTCCACCTTCTGGGCGAGGCAACTGTGAATTGATATTTTACTGAAAAAATAAAATACATTTTATAAATTTTGACTTGATTCATAATAAAAATTTATAATTTTATTCTTATTTTAACCCTTGCCATTTCTTATTTTTTAATTATCCCTTGATAATAAAAACAAAATAATTGTAAATTATCGAGAACGCTGAAAACGTAGTGTTTCTCGACGACAGATTTCTTTAAATTTATATAGTCTGAAACAGAGGAGTTTTACTGCCCAGATGATCATCAGTGGTCCGATGTGCGGACTTCAAACCCGTATTTGTGAGAGACAAAGTGGTTCGATTCCACCTTCTGGGCGAGGCAATTGTGAATTGATATTTTACTGAAAAAATAAGTTACATTTTATAAATTTTGACTTGATTCATAATAAAAATTTATAATTTTATTCGCATTTTAACCCTTGCCATTTCTTATTTGTTTTAGTTATCACTTGATAATAAAAACAAAATAATTGTAAATTATCGACAACGCTGAAAACGTAGTGCGAAGCTGGTAGACGGGAGGTGCTGGGTTCGATCCCAATCGCTCCCGTCGGCCTAATCGTTCGGAGTTTTCGTGGTTTTGTTCGAACCTTGGATTTCCAAGCGTTAATACGGGTTAGGTTCCCTTAGAAAGACCCCCACGAAGGGCACTCCCCTCTGGGCCTATATCCCTCGTGCAGATAATTGGCCGTCATAAATACAACAAACCTGAAAACGTAGTGTTTCTCGAAGACAGATTTCTTTAAATTTATATAGTCTGAAAGAGAGGTGTTTTATCGCCCAGATGATCAATTGTGGTCCGACGTGCGGGCTTCGAACCCGTAGCTGACGAGAGGTAGAGTGGTTCGATTCCACCTTCTGGGCGAAGCAACTGTGAAGAGATATTCTACTGAAAAAATAAGATACATTTTATAAATTTTGACTTGATTCATAATAAAAATTTATAATTTTATTCGCATTTTAACCCTTGCCCTTTCTTATTTTTTAATTATCCCTTGATCATAAAAACAAAATAATTGTAAATTATCGAGAACGCTGAAAACGTAGTGTTTCTAGACAACAGATTTCTTTAAATTTATATAGTCTGAATGTGAGGAGTTTTACCGCCCAGATGATCATCGGTGGTCCGGTGTGCGGGCTTCAAACCCGTAGCTGTCGAGAGGCAGAGTGGTTCGATTCCACCTTCTGGGCGAGGCAACTGTGAATTGATATTTTACTGAAAAAATAAAATACATTTTATAAATTTTGACTTGATTCATAATAAAAATTTATAATTTTATTCGCATTTTAACCCTTGCCATTTCTTATTTTTTAATTATCCCTTGATAATAAAAACAAAATAATTGTAAATTATCGAGAACGCTGAAAACATAGTGTTTCTTGACGACAGATTTCTTTAAATTTATATAGTCTGAAACAGAGTTTTACTACCCAGATGATCATCAGTGGTCCGATGTGCGGACTTCAAACCCGTATTTGCCAAGAGACAAAGTGGTTCGATTACACCATCTGGGCGAGGCAATTGTGAATTGATATTTTACTGAAAAAATAAGATACATTTTATAAATTTAGACTTGATTCATAATAAAAATTTATAATTTTATTCGCATTTTAACCCTTCACCTTTCTTATTTTTTAATTATCCCTTGATAATAAAAACAAAATAATTGTAAATTATCGAGAACGCTGAAAACGTAGTGTTTCTAGACAACAGATTTCTTTAAATTTATATACTCTGAATGAGAGGAGCTTTGCCGCCCAGAAGATCATCGGTGGTCCGGTATGCGGGCTTCAAACCCGTAGCTGTTGTGAGGCAGAGTGGTTTGATTCCTCCTTCTGGGCGAGGCAATTTTGAATTGATCTTTTACTGAAAAAATAAGATACATTTTATAAATTTTGACTTGATTCATAATTAAAAATTTATAATTTTATTCGCATTTTAAACCTTGCCCTTTCTTATTTTTTAATTATCCCTTGATCATAAAAATAAAATAATTGTAAATTATCGAGAACGCTGAAAACGTAGTGTTTCTTGACAACATATTTCTTTAAATTTATATAATCTGAATGAGAGGATTTTTACCGCCCAGATGATCATCGGTTGTCCAGTGTGCGAGCTTCAAACCCGTAGCTATCGTGAGGCAGAGTGGTTCGATTCCGCCTTCTGTGCGAGGCAACTGTGAATTGATATTTTACTGAAAAAATAAAATACATTTTATAAATTTTGACTTGATTCATAATTAAAAATTTATAATTTTATTCGCATTAACACTTGCCATTTCTTATTTTTTAGTTATCACTTGATAATAAAAACAAAATAATTGTAAATTATCGACATCGCTGAAAACGTAGTGTTTCTCGAGGACAGATTTCTTTAAATTTATATAGTCTGAAAGAGAGGCGTTTTATCGCCCAGCTGATCATCGGTGGTCCGATGTGCGGGCTTCGAACCCGTAGCTGTCGAGAGGCAGAGTGGTTCGATTCCACCTTCTGGGAGAAGAAACTGTGAATAGATATTCTACTGAAAAAATAAGATACATTTTATAAATTTTGACTTGATTCATAATAAAAATTTATAATTTTATTCGCATTTTAACCCTTGCCCTTTCTTATTTTTTTAATTATCCCTTGATCATAAAAACAAAATAATTGTAAATTATCGAGAACGCTGAAAACGTAGTGTTTCTAGACAACAGATTTCTTTAAATTTATATAGTCTGAATGAGAGGAGTTTTACCGTCCAGATGATCATCCCCGTCGGCCTAATCGTTCGGAGTTTTCGTGGTTTTCTTCGAGCCGTGGATTTTCCATGTGTAAATACGGATTAGGTTCCCTTAGAAAGACCCCCACGGAGGGCACTCCTCCCGGGCCTATATCCGTCGTAAAGATAATCGACCGTCAAAAAATCAACCAACCAACCAACCAGATGATCATCGGTGGTCCGGTGTGCGGGCTTCAAACCCGTAGCTGTCGAGAGGCAGAGTGGTTCGATTCCACCTTCTGGGCGAGGCAACTGTGAATTGATATTTTACTGGAAAAATAAAATACATTTTATAAATTTTGACTTGATTCATAATAAAAATTTTTAATTTTATTCTTATTTTAACCCTTGCCATTTCTTATTTTTTAATTATCCCTTGATAATAAAAACAAAATAATTGTAAATTATCGAGAACGCTGAAAACGTAGCGTTTCTCGACGACAGATTTCTTTAAATTTATATAGTCTGAAACAGAGGAGCTTTACTGCCCAGATGATCATCAGTGGTCCGATGTGCGGACTTCAAACCCGTATTTTTGAGAGACAAAGTGGTTCGATTCCACCTTCTGGGCGAGGCAATTGTGAATTGATATTTTACTGAAAAAATAAGTTACATTTTATAAATTTTGACTTGATTCATAATAAAAATTTATAATTTTATTCGCATTTTAACCCGTGACCTTTCTTATTTTTTTTAGTTATCCGTTGATAATAAAAACAAAATAATTGTAAATTATCGATAACGCTGAAAATGTAGTGTTTCTCGAGGACAGATTTCTTTAAATTTATATCGTCTGAAAGAGAGGCGTTTTGTCGCCCAGATGATCATCGGTGGTCCGATATGCGGGCTCCAAACCAGTAGTTGTCGAGAGGCAGAGTGGTTCAATTCCACCTTCTGGACGAAGCAACTGTGAATTGATATTCTACTGGAAAAATAAGATACATTTTATAAATTTTGACATGATTCATAATAAAAATTTATAATTTTATTCGCATTTTAACCCTTGCCCTTTCTTATTTTTTAATTATCCCTTGATCATAAAAACAAAATAATTGTAAATTATCGAGAACGCTGAAAACGTAGTGTTTCTCGACGACAGATTTCTTTAAATTTATATAGTCAGAAACAGAATTTTACTTCCCAGATGATCAGCAGTGGTCCAATGTGCGGACTACAAACCCGTTTTTGTCAAGAGACAAAGAGGTTAGATTACACCATCTGGGCGAGGCAATTGTGAATTGATATTTTACTGAAAAAATAAGATACATTTTATAAATTTTGACTTGATTCATAATAAAAATCTATAATTTTATTCGCATTTTAACCCTTGCCATTTCTTATTTTTTAATTATCCCTTGATAATAAAAACAAAATAATTGTAAATTATCGAGAACGCTGAAAACATAGTGTTTCTTGACGACAGATTTCTTTAAATTTATATACTCTGAATGAGAGGAGCTTTGCCGCCCAGAAGATCATCGGTGGTCCGGTATGCGGGCTTCAAACCCGTAGCTGTTGTGAGGCAGAGTGGTTTGATTCCACCTTCTGGGCGAGGCAATTTTGAATTGAACTTTTACTGAAAAAATAAGATACATTTTATAAATTTTGACTTGATTCATAATTAAAAATTTATAATTTTATTCGCATTTTAACCCTTGCCCTTTCTTATTTTTTTAATTATCCCTTGATCATAAAAACAAAATAATTGTAAATTATCGAGAACGCTCAAAACGTAGTGTTTCTAGAAAACAGATTTCTTTAAATTTATATAGTCTAAATGAGAGGAGTTTTACCGTCCAGATGATCATCCCCGTCGGCCTAATCGTTCGGAGTTTTCGTGGTTTTCTTCGAGCCGTGGATTTTCCATGTGTAAATACGGATTAGGTTCCCTTAGAAAGACCCCCACGGAGGGCACTCCTTCCGGGCCTATATCCGTCGTGTAGATAATCGGCCGTCAAAAAATCAACCAACCAACCAACCAGATGATCATCGGTGGTCCGGTGTGCGGGTTGGTTGGTTGTATTTATGTCGGCCAATTATCTGCACGTGGGATATAGGCCCTAAGGGGGGGGGGGGAGTGCCTTCCGTGGAGGTCTTTCTAAGGGAACCTAACCCGTATTAACGCTTGGAGAACCAAGGTTCGAAGAAAACCACGAAAACTCCGAACGATTAGGCCGACGGGCGCGATTGGGATCGAACCCAGCACCTCCCGTCTACCAGCTTCGAGAGCAGAACCTCTCGGCCACTGGTGGGGCCCCCGGTGTGCGGGCTTCAAACCCGTAGCTGTCGAGCGGCAGAGTGGTTCGATTCCACCTTCTGGGCGAGGCAACTGTGAATTGATATTTTACTGAAAAAATAAAATACATTTTATAAATTTTGACTTGATTCATAATAAAAATTTATAATTTTATTCTTATTTTAACCCTTGCCATTTCTTATTTTTTAATTATCCCTTGATAATAAAAACAAAATAATTGTAAATTATCGAGAACGCTGAAAACGTAGTGTTTCTCGACGACAGATTTCTTTAAATTTATATAGTCTGAAACAGAGGAGTTTTACTGCCCAGATGATCATCAGTGGTCCGATGTGCGGACTTCAAACCCGTATTTTTGAGAGACAAAGTGGTTCGATTCCACCTTCTGGGCGAGGCAATTGTGAATTGATATTTTACTGAAAAAATAAGTTACATTTTATAAATTTTGACTTGATTCATAATAAAAATTTATAATTTTATTCGCATTTTAACCCGTGACCTTTCTTATTTTTTTTAGTTATCCGTTGATAATAAAAACAAAATAATTGTAAATTATCGATAACGCTGAAAATGTAGTGTTTCTAGACAACAGATTTCTTTAAATTTATATACTCTGAATGAGAGGAGCTTTGCCGCCCAGAAGATCATCGGCGGTCCGGTATGCGGGCTTCAAACCCGTAGCTGTTGTGAGGCACAGTGGTTTGATTCCACCTTCTGGGCGAGGCAATTGTGAATTGATATTTTACTGAAAAAATAAGTTACATTTTATAAATTTTACTTGATTCATAATAAAAATTTATAATTTTATTCGCATTTTAACCCTTGCCATTTCTTATTTTTTAATTATCCCTTGATAATAAAAACAAAATAATTGTAAATTATCGAGAACTCTGAAAACGTAGTGTTTCTCGACAACAGATTTCTTTTAAATTTATATAGTCTGAATGAGAGGAATTTTACCGCCCAGATGATCATCGGTGGTCCGGTGTGCGGGCTTCAAACCCGTAGCTGTCGTGAGGCAGAGTGGTCCGATTCCATCTTCTGGGCGCGGCAACTGTGAATTGATATTTTACTGAAAAAATAAAATACATTTTATAAATTTTGACTTGATTCATAATAAAAATTTATAATTTTATTCTTATTTTAACCCTTGCCCTTTCTTATTTTTTAATTATCCCTTGATCATAAAAACAAAATAATTGTAAATTATCGAGAACGCTGAAAACGTAGTGTTTCTAGACAACAGATTTCTTTAAATTTATATAGTCTGAATGTGAGGAGTTTTACCGCCCAGATGATCATCGGTGGTCCGGTGTGCGGGCTTCAAACCCGTAGCTGTCGAGAGGCAGAGTGGTTCGATTCCACCTTCTGGGCGAGGCAATTGTGAATTGCTCTTTTACTGAAAAAATAAGATACATTTTATAAATTTTGACTTGATTCATAATTAAAAAGGCCCCACCAGTGGCCGAGAGGTTCTGCTCTCGAAGCTGGTAGACGGGAGGTGCTGGGTTCGATCCCAATCGCGCCCGTCGGCCTAATCGTTCGGAGTTTTCGTGGATTTCTTCGAACCATGGATTTCCATGCGTTAATACGGGTAAGGTTCCCTTAGAAAGACCCCCACGAAGGGCACTCCCGATCGGGCCTATATCCCTCGTGTAGATAATCGGCCGTCGCAAAACCAACCAACCATAATTAAAAATTTATAATTTTATTCGCATTTTAACCCTTGACTTTTCTTATTTGTTTTAGTTATCACTTGATAATAAAAACAAAATAATTGTAAATTATCGACAACGCTGAAAACGTAGTGTTTCTCGAGGACAGATTTCTTTAAATTTATATTGTCTGAAAGAGAGGTGTTTTATCGCCCACATGATCATCGGTGGTCCGACGTGCGGGCTTCGAACCCGTAGCTGTCAAGAGGCAGAGTGGTTCGATTCCACTTTCTGGGCGAAGCAACTATGAATAGATATTCTACTGAAAAAATAAGATACATTTTATAAATTTTGACTTCATTCATAATAAAAATTTATAATTTTATTTGCATTTTAACCCTTGCCCTTTCTTATTTTTTAATTATCCTTTGATCATAAAAACAAAATAATTGTAAATTATCGAGAACGCTGAAAACATAGTGTTTCTAGACAACAGATTTCTTTAAATTTATATAGTCTGAATGAGAGAAGTTTTACCGCCCAGATGATCATCGGTGGTCCGGTGTGCGGGCTTCAAACCCGTAGCTGTCGAGAGGCAGAGTGGTTCGATTCCACCTTCTGGGCGAGGCAACTGTGAATTGATATTTCACTGGAAAAATAAGATACATTTTATAAATTTTGACTTGATTCATAATAAAAATTTATAATTTTATTCGCATTTTAACCCTTGCCCTTTCTTATTTTTTAATTATCCCTTGATCATAAAAACAAAATAATTGTAAATTATCGAGAATTCTGAAAACGTAGTGTTTCTCGACGACAGATTTCTTTAAATTTATATAGTCTGAAACAGAATTTTACTGCCCAGATGATCATCAGCGGTCCGATGTGCGGACTACAAACCCGTATTTGTCAAGAGACAAAGAGGTTAGATTACACCATCTGGGCGAGGCAATTGTGAATTGATATTTTACTGAAAAAATAAGATACATTTTATAAATTTTGACTTGATTCATAATAAAAATTTATAATTTTATTCGCATTTTAACCCTTGACCTTTCTTATTTTTTAATTATTCCTTGATAATAAAAACACAATAATTGTAAATTATCGAGAACGCTGAAAACGTAGTGTTTCTAGACAACAGATTTCTTTAAATTTATATACTCTGAATGAGAGGAGTTCTGCCGCTCAGAAGATCATCGGCGGTCCGGTATGCGGGCTTCAAACCCGTAGCTGTTGTGAGGCAGAGTGGTTTGATTCCACCTTCTGGGCGAGGCAATTATGAATTGATCTTTTACTGAAAAAATAAGATACATTTTATAAATTTTGACTTGATTCATGATAAAAATTTATAATTTTATTCGCATTTTAAACCTTGCCCTTTCTTATTTTTTAATTATCCGTTGATCATAAAAACAAAATAATTGTAAATTATCGAGAACACTGAAAACGTAGTGTTTCTAGACAACAGATTTCTTTAAATTTATATAGTCTGAGGAGAGAAGTTTTACCGCCCAGATGATAATCGGTGGTCCGGTGTGCGGGCTTCAAACCCGTAGCTGTCGAGAAGCAGAGTGGTTGGGTACCCGACACTTCGGTCCCGAGACATTTCGGTCCCGACACATTTCGGTCCCTGGCCATTTCGGTCCTGAGACATTTCGGTCCCTGGCCATTTCGGTCCTTAGCCATTTCGGTCCCTTGTCATTTCGGTGCCCACCACCTTATAACTCGTATTCTAATTGTCGTGGGCCGCCAAACGCTGTAATTTAAACATTATTTGGGACCTTTTAAAAAATTTTTAACACCCCCCCCCCCCTCCAAATTAAAAAAAAAGCTGAATATAACAGTCCGATAAATTTAAACTATTATAATTCGTGATAATGAAATCACAGCGAGCTAAAAATTTGTTTGATTGAACAATGTGATATAATTTTACAGGGACATTGTCTTTTTATTATTATTATTATTTAACAAAATGGATTTTTTAAGCTTTATTATTTGTTATTAATATTAGGTATTTTATATATACTATAAACTGCCATACTATAAACTGGTTGTTTTCATACGTTTTTTAGAACCTTTAAATTATCATCATTAATTAAATGATTTAAAAAACTGTTCTTATTATTTCTCCTTCTTACAATTAGATTAATAATAAATGTCTTCAATAATTCAATTGTACACTTAGGAGTTGTGCATATATAACGTTATCATTTTAGGGGGAAGGGGAACCTGGCAAATGATAGCGTGAGCTATCTCTAGGGGAAGGGGGAGTTCGTCTTTTGATATCGTTATCATTTTTTATCCAACCAAAATTTTCTTTTTTTTTTTTTATAACTTGGCTTTTACATCAAAATAGAATGTTATCTTTTTTTAGTCTGTTATCTATTTTTATGAAAATGCAAAATTATTATTAAAATAATTAAATGATTATAAAATTATTTAATTCCAAATTTCCTATTTCTTCTGTTATATGTGTATGTGTATATAATTCGCTGTTCGAGAAACCATATGCGATGTATGTTTCAAATGATACCTGTGTTTACTAGTAAATAAAAACAGAAATAATGTTGTCTACCTGTTTTGGTGATAAGAAGCTCTGTCCAACCCCCCCCCCCCCCCCCTGTGAGGGGCAAGTGCAAGAAAACATTATTACTGTTGAATGTATTATGTAACAAAAAGCTATTATAAAATACTTTTAAATAGTAACTTATTCTTTTAAGTGTTATTTGATAAAAAGTTATTTCATATATAAAGTGATATTTAGAGTTCTCTTCATATGAATCAATGAAGTATGCGAAAAATACATGTATCCATACATTTGTATATCAGTCCAAGCAAAAGAAAAAAATTAAAAAATGAAAAGAATTTTTAGACATTGATAACGATATCATTACGGGGGGGGAGGGGGATTCGAGGGATGATAACGTATGATATCGTAAGGGGGGGAGGGGGCCCAAAATTGCCAAAAAAGTGATAACGTTATATATGCACAGCCCCTTATAAGCTATTGTAGGTAAATATTTCCTCAAATCATTCTTCTACATCCTCTCCTTTAATAATTCAGAAATGAGATATATTTATTGAAGCAAAAATATTTAATTTTTCTTATTACTTTTATAATACAAAGTTATAATTTTGTTTTCATAAGTTACTTTACCATTATAAACATTGGGAAACCAATAGTGATTTGGTAATTAGGTGTGCCAGAAAAAATATTTTGTTGTCAGAAAACTCCACCCACCGCTTCATTTTTTAAAAATAATTATTGGTTGCATTGTTAACAGTCTTCTCACCCATTGCAGACGATTTTTGTGAACTAATTTTATTGAAACTGGGCCTATTTCTTTGTAATAAGATGATTATTTTTTATTTTATGTAATAGTGTAAGTATTATTTTAATTAATTTTATTTTCAATTTTTAACTGACAAAACTAAGGTTTTTAGGTGCGTTCGTAATTATATAAATACGTAGCACCTATAGTCGTCGTTCAGTCCATCCGTCTGCCCGTCTGTCTGTCCACATATAACAGAGCAAAAACAACCCAACCGAATGGTCTGAAATTTTAAATATATGATTGTTGCATAATTTTGTCGAGCCATTTCAAATTTTATGGATATCGGATGCATAGTTTAATTACAGGGACTGTCAAAAGTTTTTCTTTACATTGCGGCCAATGGGAAAAATTATTGCAAGTGCATTTTAATGATGTTACAGCCTTCCGAATGGTCTGAAATTTTAAATATATAATTGTTTCAAAATTTTGTCGAGCCATTTCAAATTTTATGAAAATCGGATGTATAATTTAATTACAGGGACAGTAAAAAAATTTCCGTTACATTACGGCCAATGGGAAAAAATTATTGCAAGTGCATTTTAATGATGTTACAGCCTTCCGAGTGGTCTGAAATTTTAAATATATAATTGTTACAAAATTTTGTCGAGCCATTTGAAATTTTATGAAAATCGGTGTATAGTTTAATTACAGAGACAGTCAAAAGTTTTGCGTTACATTACGGGGAATGGGAAAAAATTATTGCAAGTGCATTTTAATGATGTCACAGGCTATGCACTCATGAAGTGCAAAAAAAAAAAAAAAAAAAAAAAAAAAATATATACATTCAGTACAATATGGGGTGCAAAAAATAATTATAAAACTAGTTATAGTACGAACGCACCTCATTTGCCACGTTTGACTAGTAATTTCCAACTTGTTTGTATTTGTCATTTATTTATTGATTTTTAATATTACCCTTTTCCTCCCACTTTCCCAGAAAAAAAATTAATAATTTTTTATTTTAGTTTTATTATTAATTATATTAATAGTTTTAAATTTCGGTGACTTTAAATATAAAATAAATAAACATGTAAAAGATAAATTTCAGTTTATAACTACTATATGATAAATTGAATATAAAATGTATTATATATTGAGTTTATTTTAAAGTAAAAAAATTTAATGTATATTAATAATGTTATTAATTTAATAAATTAAAAATACATTAAATAAAAAATATATTTAATAAAAGATTAATTTACATTTTATACTAAAATTCCTAACTTTTTTGAGAATTAATTAATAGCAATTATTAATAGCACTTAAAGTTTTTATTCAAAAGTTTTAATTTATAATTTCCAAAGAATAATATAGTAATTTTTTGAAAAATCAGCCAAAAACATGAAGTCTAAGTAATAATTAATTAATTAATTAAACATAATAATAATAATAATAATATTATTAATAATAATGCAACATTGTACAAATACGTAAAAATACCTCTTAACAGTGTTAGGTGATATTATGCAGATTTTAATTTTTTAAGTACAGTTATAATTTACAATTCGCAAAAAGTAAGAAATTATTAATTAATTATAATTAAAGAGCAAAAATAATATTATAAGCTAACTAATAAATGAATAAACAACATGTTTATCTTCAGAACCATTATCACTTTTATACATCCTAATGAAGTTAATAACGTTATAATAACCGAAAATTAAAAAAATATATATTTGCATTTACCCTATAAAAACTATTATATAGTTCATGTAATAGTTTTTAAACAAGCAATTGATAAATTAGTTATCTAAACAATTAATAATTAAAATAATTTTGAATTGATAAATACGTTTAATAAAAACAATTTAATTTTTTAATTTTTTTTTGCTTAACAATATAACTATGAGTGTTTTCAACTTGACGTGCAAGTTAAATTCATGCTGTATCAAATTTATTGCAAATTAACGGCAAACAAGTAATCAAAAATACTGCAAACTTACTGCAAAGTAGTAATCTTTCCATATCACACTATAAGTTTAACCCCTTCGAAGGGGTCAATAGACCTGATCAGGTCTATTGATGCGAAAGCGCCGTCAGAAGGCGCATGTATAGGTTTTATCACCATAAACAAGTTTAGGTAATATTTGTACTTTACATTTCGAGCATTTTTTGGTATTTAATAAGTATAGCGTTTAGAAAAAACAGTGCCTACCGAATAAAATTTCTGCAATTTCTGCGTATGTGCTGATTCTCATTGTTGTTGAGTCTCTCAACAGAGAGATTTTTTGCTTTCGTCACTTTCGTGAATTAAAGACAGTCTTGCCATCAGTTTCACAACAAACTACTCATGCAAGTGGGTGATGGTATACCTTGCGGGAGATTTGCTGCGAATTTCTCAATTCAAATTTGTCACGGCAAGATAATATCAGAAAAAAACAAACTTTCTGCTAATGTTCATGCTATCTGGGTTACCTCAAAAATTTCCATGGGGAGCGCTGCGGATCGCATGAACGGCTCATGCGATTGACACTTATGTGAAATCATTATCCAATATCTATTACAGCACAAATTCTTAATTCAATGGCAAGAAATTAAACATGAAAATTGCTGTTTTACACTTAACCACTTGGCCCTAACTTTATTGTAGGCAAATGTTATGTAATATGAAACTTGATTTAACCCATTCGCTGCCAAAACTAAGAATTTTCAAATTTTTTGTTGAAGGTCGTTTGCCAGCACAAATTCAGAAAGATAAATTTCGCTTTACTAATACAGCGAAATTTCTGCCAATAAATGAGGCTTTTTTTTTTTAATTCTAAAATAGTGGTGACAAAGTAATCAATAAATTAAAGCCACGAGTGTACTCGTGAATGACAGCGAATGCGTTAATTAAATTTAACTCTTCAGTATGCGCTCAGCTTTTTACATCATAAGTGAATCTTTTTCACATGTAAATATTAATGTAACTTGAATGTATTATTAGTTGCAGTTATAGAGATTGGCCTTATATTTTTATCCATGCTTTTTTTTTAAATTAAGAAATTAAATAAGGATATACCTAAATTCTTAAAGTTACTCGAAATACTTCTATCATATATACACTACACAGTCAAGACAAGATTCCAAGCACTGGTAAAAAGCTCCATTTTAGACAGGCTTCCATGTAAAGAAGTGTAATTAATTATACTTCTAAGATACATTACCTCAATAAGATGTATTGTTCGTTTCGCAGGGATTCTGAAACTCTTCCGTTTGAGACAGGATTCTGTTATAGAAAGATTCCGCTTTCACAGGTTTCACTATGCTTCACTAAAGAAGGGTGAAAATCCCCTTTTCAGACAGGTTTTCAGCAAATTTAATTGTATCGCAATTCATATTAAGACCATGTAACGCTTACGTTAAAGACAGGATTCTGTTATAGACAATTACTATTTTGACAAGTTTTATTCTATTCATATGATATAAATAAGTATATTTATATAAATACACAAAACTTTTAACAATGGAATCTGCCTATAACGGAGTTCTGTCTTAAACATAAATGTTCCATAGTGCTACGGAAAAGAATACTATACAAATACACCAAATAACACGGAAACCTGTGTAAAACGGAATTTTTCACCAATATTTACAATTTCATCTTGACAGGTTTTACTATATATATAACATGAAGGGAAAATTCTGGACCCTCCCCCCCCCCCCGAAACGAAATCCTGGCTACGCCACTGCATGTCGTCCCGGTTTTTTTAAGCCATTAAAGATGAAAAATGCCGTGTGGCCACAAAAAAGCGCCGGCTGACTAGAACAAAGAGAGCGCGAGTAGAATAATTCTTCTATCTGGATCTTCATTTAGCATAATCAAATGGGGGAAGCCAGGACATCTACACTTGACATATATATATACATGTATAATATTCTTTTGAATGAATAACATATAGATATCAAAAAAAGTCAAATATGTTTTCTAAATTTCCAAATTTCTTCATTGTGATATATTTATAAAATTTCTTAATTTAAAATGAAATTTTACGTAAAAGTGATTCACTATACATTACTATTTTGAGATTTTATGTTATTTTTTTGTATTTTCATTTTTATTTTTTATTTGTCATATTAAAACATGTAGGCTGCTTTAATTCTAAGTATATAAGTCAAATAAATAACAAAGAAATATTTGAAATACAGAATTAATTTTAAATGCAAAAAGAATATTTTATGACAATAAAAATTTTAAAATTTTGATTTATGTTTATTGTGCTTGTAGTTTTTGAATGTAATAAGCATATAAAAGTCTTAAATATATTAAAAAGGATTTGTAATTGTTGCAAACCACTTCACCGTCGACAGGTATGGGGAAAAGTGCTTTTATCCCCGAGTTATCTCGGGGCAAACGGTGAAGTGGTTCAAAATTAAAAATATTTTAAAACTTGTCATTCGACACCGGTAGAAATAGCGGTAATATTATTGTTACATGTAAAAAGATTAATGCAAACTTTTAAATAGTTTTTCAAAAAATAGTAAATTAAAATAATTATTAAAATAAAATAGAAAGTTCTAGTCTGTTCCGGTGCAGAATTTAAAAAATAATGTGTCTTTATCACAATTCCATGTTAAGAACCCCCTTTTTAAAAAATATGTAAAATGCAATACATTTAAAATTGATGCGCCGTTAAATAATAGGATAAAATAAAGATTTGTAAAAATATTTGCAGATTTTTTCATTATTAATCACATAGTGTGCAAATTATATACAATTGAATATGTGCATTTTGGCATGGGCATTTGCATATGAAAATTAAAGCTCGACTTATAAATATTTTTAAATTGTCTAGACTTTATATTTATGATAGACTAAAATATGAGGAGCTTCTATAAAGAATCCACAGAACTCTCTCTTCCCCCACTCCTGAAAACGATTACTTCTACCATATAAAATTTGCATGGGGTGCTACAATTTGATTGCGAGTTATAAGTGTTTGCGGTTTTCGGGCCCTTATATTCGGTTATACTAAAATTTCAAGGGTTCAGTTAAAAAATCTTATAATGTACCTCCTTTTTTAAAGATTACGTTTACCGTACAAAATATGAGTGTGATTACGATAATTACAGAGAGAGTTATAAATGTTTTAATTTATCAGGACCTTATACTTAAGATACACTAAAATATATAAAAAGTCAACAGACCCCCCCCCCCCTGCCTTATAAAACGATTATGATTATCATAGGAAATTTGTGTGGGCTGCGAGAATTTTGATCTGTGTTATAAGTGTTTGCGTTTTCGAGTCCTTATATTCGAGTTATACTAAAATTTAGGGAGTTCAGTTAAAAAATTTGATAATGTCCCTCCTTTTATAAAGATTACGTTTACCATACAAAATATGAGTGTTTTGCGATAATTATAGATCGAGTTATAAATGTCATACATTAAAATATAGATACATTAAAATATAGAAAATGTCAATCCCCCCCCCCCCCCCCTTGTTTTTTAAAATGATTACCATACGAAATTTGTGTGTGTTTACTAAAATTTTAAGGCCTTTATTTAAAAAACTCTACAATGTCCCCTATAAAATTGACACCTATTTCAAGTGCACAAAATTTCAGCTTGCTGGAGAAGGGACCGAAATATCTCGGGACCGAAATGCCTTGGGACTGAATTGTCTCGGGATCGAAATGTCGGCTGAATCGCAAAACAGCCGAGACACTTGGCATCGTTCAATTTGGCGAGGCGATAAATGGATCTTTGTTGTTACCAGTTCGTTTCGTAAATTCTTTCCACGCCTTCAGTTGTGTTATCTTGAATTTGGATTGGTTGAATGGGATGGGTTGATTTCTTGTGTATTGGATGGCTACGCCTGCCTTTGACAACTCAACTCCGCATGTTTTCTAATTATTGTACGAGTTGCGTGACGAAGTGTAGAATACAGATGAATAAAAATAAATGAGGGTAAGGCTAGAGTATGTTATTGTTAATATATTTTGCTGTTTTTAGTTGTAAAATTTGAAAGTTAAAGTACCTGTGTAATTTAGTTTGAAATTGTGAGTATTTGTTCATTTTTTTTTTTTTTTGCTGGAAAGTTAAATGAAGTTTATCGACGACTAGAAATTTACGAAATTATGGCAATTCAACATTTTATAGAGTTGGTTTTCAAGAAAGGAGATGTTTGTTAAGGTATGTTAATAATTTTATGTATTTTTTAGTATAATGTTTTATATTAGCCATTTATTGTATATTTCTCATGTATGCTGACCTTACGAGTTTTGTACATTTTGATATTGCTACGCAACGTGAACTGCTGAATTTTGATATTGCTACGCAACGTGAAGTGCTGAATTTTGATATTGCTACGCATTGAGAACTGCTGAATTTTGAGATTGCTGCTAGCGAGAACTGCTGAATTTTGAGATTCCTGCACACCGAGAACTGCTGGTGACAGTGATGTTTTTTTTCGGTAAATGAACGCGAAGCGTTCATACATGTATGCTGATTGCCGCTTTAACGAGTTTCCTGCGTTTTTCAGATTGCTGCAGAACTAGGTTGCTGTATTCAGTGATAAATATTATTTTTTTATGAACGCGAAGCGTTCATACTTCTTTAAATTAGAAATGAATTGTTCTATGTTTACTATAATATAAGCACGTACTTTCAATATTAAATGACCCCATGATTTTTTCTAAAAGTTGTTGAGAAATGAAAATTTTAATCATTATATCGTTACTCTGATTTGGAAAGGTACTTTAAAATTTTCACATTTTCAATAAACTTATGTTGAAATCGTTTGTTTTATTTTGAATCTCATAAAAATCAGCTTTCCTGTGTTTTCTAATACGTCGTTATTTATAAATGTTCTATTTCCCATGATTCCAGGGTGATGACGTAGTAAAAAACAGTCTGGAAGTATTCAGGAAAGTGGACCAATCACGTTAGTTTTCAGGTTGCCGCATTTTAGATTGGCGCATGTGGGGTAGTTGGCGCTTGTCAGAAAAGTCGCCAAATGGGGTGACTCGGCTGTTTTGGGAATCTGCCGAAATGTCTTGGGAATGAATTGTCTCGGGACCGAAATGTCTTGGGACCGAAATGTTTCGGGACCGAAATAGCTTGGGACCGAAATGTCTCGGGACCGAAATGTCTTGGGACCGAATTGTCTCGGGACCGAAATGTCTTGGGACCGAATTGTCTCGGGACCGAAATGTCTCGGGACCTAAATGTCTTGGGACCGAATTGTCTCGGGACCGAAATGTCTTGGGACCGAAATGTCTCGGGACCGAAATGTCTTGGGACCGAAACGGCGGGACCGAAATGGCGGGACCGAAGTGTCGGGACCGAAACGTCCTGCTTCCGAGTGGGAGTGGTTCGATTCCACCTTCTGGACGAGGCAACTGTGAATTGATATTTTACTGAAAAAATAAAATACATTTTATAAATTTTGACTTGAATCATAATAAAAATTTATAATTTTATTCGCATTTTAACCTTTGCCATTTCTTATTTTTTAATTATCCCTTGATAATAAAAACAAAATAATTGTAAATTATCGAGAACGCTGAAAACGTAGTGATTCTCGACGACAGATTTCTTTAAATTTATATAGTCTGAAAGAGAGGAGTTTTACCGCCCAGATGATCATCAGTGGTCCGATGTGCGGACTTCAAACCCGTATTTGTCAAGAGACAGAGTGGTTCAATTCCACCTTCTGGGCGAGGCAATTGTGAACTGATATTTTACTGAAAAAATAAGATACATTTTATAAATTTTGACTTGATTCATAATTAAAAATTTATAATTTTATTCGCATTTTAACCCTTGACCTTTCTTATTTGTTTTAGTTATCACTTGATAATAAAAACAAAATAATTGTAAATTATCGACAACGCTGAAAACGTAGTGCGAAGCTGGTAGACGGGAGGTGCTGGGTTCGATCCCAATCGCGCCCGTCGGCCTAATCGTTCGGAGTTTTCGTGGTTTTGTTCGAACCTTGGATTTCCAAGCGTTAATACGGGTTAGGTTCCCTTAGAAAGACCCCCACGGAGGGCACTCCCCCCGGGCCTATATCCCTCGTGTAGATAATTGGCCGTCAAAATTCAACCCAACTCGAGGACAGATTTCTTTAAATTTATATAGTCTGAAAAAGAGGTGTTTTATCGCCCAGCTGTTCATCGGTGGTCCGATGTGCGGGCTTCGAACCCGTAGCTGTCGAGAGGCAGAGTGGTTCGATTCCACCTTCTGGGAGAAGAAACTGTGAATAGATATTCTACTGAAAAAATAAGATACATTTTATAAATTTTGACTTGATTCATAATAAAAATTTATAATTTTATTCGCATTTTAACCCTTGCCCTTTCTTATTTTTTTAATTATCCCTTGATCATAAAAACAAAATAATTGTAAATTATCGAGAACGCTGAAAACGTAGTGTTTCTAGACAACAGATTTCTTTAAATTTATATAGTCTGAATGAGAGGAGTTTTACCGTCCAGATGATCATCCCCGTCGGCCTAATCGTTCGGAGTTTTCGTGGTTTTCTTCGAGCCGTGGATTTTCCATGTGTAAATACGGATTAGGTTCCCTTAGAAAGACCCCCACGGAGGGCACTCCTCCCGGGTCTATATCCGTCGTGTAGATAATCGGCCGTCAAAAAATCAACCAACCAACCAACCAGATGATCATCGGTGGTCCGGTGTGCGGGCTTCAAACCCGTAGCTGTCGAGAGGCAGAGTGGTTCGATTCCACCTTCTGGGCGAGGCAACTGTGAATTGATATTTTACTGAAAAAATAAAATACATTTTATAAATTTTGACTTGATTCATAATAAAAATTTATAATTTTATTCTTATTTTAACCCTTGCCATTTCTTATTTTTTAATTATCCCTTGATAATAAAAACAAAATAATTGTAAATTATCGAGAACGCTGAAAACGTAGTGTTTCTCGACGACAGATTTCTTTAAATTTATATAGTCTGAAACAGAGGAGTTTTACTGCCCAGATGATCATCAGTGGTCCGATGTGCGGACTTCAAACCCGTATTTGTGAGAGACAAAGTGGTTCGATTCCACCTTCTGGGCGAGGCAATTGTGAATTGATATTTTACTGAAAAAATAAGTTACATTTTATAAATTTTGACTTGATTCATAATAAAAATTTATAATTTTATTCGCATTTTAACCCTTGCCATTTCTTATTTGTTTTAGTTATCACTTGATAATAAAAACAAAATAATTGTAAATTATCGACAACGCTGAAAACGTAGTGCGAAGCTGGTAGACGGGAGGTGCTGGGTTCGATCCCAATCGCTCCCGTCGGCCTAATCGTTCGGAGTTTTCGTGGTTTTGTTCGAACCTTGGATTTCCAAGCGTTAATACGGGTTAGGTTCCCTTAGAAAGACCCCCACGAAGGGCACTCCCCTCTGGGCCTATATCCCTCGTGCAGATAATTGGCCGTCATAAATACAACAAACCTGAAAACGTAGTGTTTCTCGAGGACAGATTTCTTTAAATTTATATAGTCTGAAAGAGAGGTGTTTTATCGCCCAGATGATCAATTGTGGTCCGACGTGCGGGCTTCGAACCCGTAGCTGACGAGAGGCAGAGTGGTTCGATTCCACCTTCTGGGCGAAGCAACTGTGAAGAGATATTCTACTGAAAAAATAAGATACATTTTATAAATTTTGACTTGATTCATAATAAAAATTTATAATTTTATTCGCATTTTAACCCTTGCCCTTTCTTATTTTTTAATTATCCCTTGATCATAAAAACAAAATAATTGTAAATTATCGAGAACGCTGAAAACGTAGTGTTTCTAGACAACAGATTTCTTTAAATTTATATAGTCTGAATGTGAGGAGTTTTACCGCCCAGATGATCATCGGTGGTCCGGTGTGCGGGCTTCAAACCCGTAGCTGTCGAGAGGCAGAGTGGTTCGATTCCACCTTCTGGGCGAGGCAACTGTGAATTGATATTTTACTGAAAAAATAAAATACATTTTATAAATTTTGACTTGATTCATAATAAAAATTTATAATTTTATTCGCATTTTAACTCTTGCCATTTCTTATTTTTTAATTATCCGTTGATAATAAAAACAAAATAATTGTAAATTATCGACAACGCTGAAAACGTAGTGTTTCTCGAAGACAGATTTCTTTAAATTTATATAGTCTGAAATAGAGGAGTTTTACCGCCCAGATGATCATCGGTGGTCCGGTGTGCGGGCCTCAAACCCGTAACTGTTGTGAGGCAGAGTGGTTCGATTCCACCTTCTGGGCGAGGCAACTGTGAATTGATATTTTACTGAAAAAATAAAATACATTTTATAAATTTTGACTTGATTCATAATAAAAATTTATAATTTTATTCGCATTTTAACCCTTGCCATTTCTTATTTTTTAATTATCCCTTGATAATAAAAACAAAATAATTGTAAATTATCGAGAACGCTGAAAACATAGTGTTTCTTGACGACAGATTTCTTTAAATTTATATAGTCTGAAACAGAGTTTTACTACCCAGATGATCATCAGTGGTCCGATGTGCGGACTTCAAACCCGTATTTGCCAAGAGACAAAGTGGTTCGATTACACCATCTGGGCGAGGCAATTGTGAATTGATATTTTACTGAAAAAATAAGATACATTTTATAAATTTAGACTTGATTCATAATAAAAATTTATAATTTTATTCGCATTTTAACCCTTCACCTTTCTTATTTTTTAATTATCCCTTGATAATAAAAACAAAATAATTGTAAATTATCGAGAACGCTGAAAACGTAGTGTTTCTAGACAACAGATTTCTTTAAATTTATATACTCTGAATGAGAGGAGCTTTGCCGCCCAGAAGATCATCGGTGGTCCGGTATGCGGGCTTCAAACCCGTAGCTGTTGTGAGGCAGAGTGGTTTGATTCCTCCTTCTGGGCGAGGCAATTTTGAATTGATCTTTTACTGAAAAAATAAGATACATTTTATAAATTTTGACTTGATTCATAATTAAAAATTTATAATTTTATTCGCATTTTAAACCTTGCCCTTTCTTATTTTTTAATTATCCCTTGATCATAAAAATAAAATAATTGTAAATTATCGAGAACGCTGAAAACGTAGTGTTTCTTGACAACATATTTCTTTAAATTTATATAATCTGAATGAGAGGATTTTTACCGCCCAGATGATCATCGGTTGTCCAGTGTGCGAGCTTCAAACCCGTAGCTATCGTGAGGCAGAGTGGTTCGATTCCGCCTTCTGTGCGAGGCAACTGAGAATTGATATTTTACTGAAAAAATAAAATACATTTTATAAATTTTGACTTGATTCATAATTAAAAATTTATAATTTTATTCGCATTAACACTTGCCATTTCTTATTTTTTAGTTATCACTTGATAATAAAAACAAAATAATTGTAAATTATCGACATCGCTGAAAACGTAGTGTTTCTCGAGGACAGATTTCTTTAAATTTATATAGTCTGAAAGAGAGGCGTTTTATCGCCCAGCTGATCATCGGTGGTCCGATGTGCGGGCTTCGAACCCGTAGCTGTCGAGAGGCAGAGTGGTTCGATTCCACCTTCTGAGAGAAGAAACTGTGAATAGATATTCTACTGAAAAAATAAGATACATTTTATAAATTTTGACTTGATTCATAATAAAAATTTATAATTTTATTCGCATTTTAACCCTTGCCCTTTCTTATTTTTTTAATTATCCCTTGATCATAAAAACAAAATAATTGTAAATTATCGAGAACGCTGAAAACGTAGTGTTTCTAGACAACAGATTTCTTTAAATTTATATAGTCTGAATGCGAGGAGTTTTACCGTCCAGATGATCATCCCCGTCGGCCTAATCGTTCGGAGTTTTCGTGGTTTTCTTCGAGCCGTGGATTTTCCATGTGTAAATACGGATTAGGTTCCCTTAGAAAGACCCCCACGGAGGGCACTTCTCCCGGGCCTATATCCGTCGTAAAGATAATCGACCGTCAAAAAATCAACCAACCAACCAACCAGATGATCATCGGTGGTCCGGTGTGCGGGCTTCAAACCCGTAGCTGTCGAGAGGCAGAGTGGTTCGATTCCACCTTCTGGGCGAGGCAACTGTGAATTGATATTTTACTGGAAAAATAAAATACATTTTATAAATTTTGACTTGATTCATAATAAAAATTTTTAATTTTATTCTTATTTTAACCCTTGCCATTTCTTATTTTTTAATTATCCCTTGATAATAAAAACAAAATAATTGTAAATTATCGAGAACGCTGAAAACGTAGCGTTTCTCGACGACAGATTTCTTTAAATTTATATAGTCTGAAACAGAAGAGCTTTACTGCCCAGATGATCATCAGTGGTCCGATGTGCGGACTTCAAACCCGTATTTTTGAGAGACAAAGTGGTTCGATTCCACCTTCTGGGCGAGGCAATTGTGAATTGATATTTTACTGAAAAAATAAGTTACATTTTATAAATTTTGACTTGATTCATAATAAAAATTTATAATTTTATTCGCATTTTAACCCGTGACCTTTCTTATTTTTTTTAGTTATCCGTTGATAATAAAAACAAAATAATTGTAAATTATCGATAACGCTGAAAATGTAGTGTTTCTCGAGGACAGATTTCTTTAAATTTATATAGTCTGAAAGAGAGGCGTTTTGTCGCCCAGATGATCATCGGTGGTCCGATATGCGGGCTTCAAACCAGTAGTTGTCGAGAGGCAGAGTGGTTCAATTCCACCTTCTGGACGAAGCAACTGTGAATTGATATTCTACTGGAAAAATAAGATACATTTTATAAATTTTGACATGATTCATAATAAAAATTTATAATTTTATTCGCATTTTAACCCTTGCCCTTTCTTATTTTTTAATTATCCCTTGATCATAAAAACAAAATAATTGTAAATTATCGAGAACGCTGAAAACGTAGTGTTTCTCGACGACAGATTTCTTTAAATTTATATAGTCAGAAACAGAATTTTACTTCCCAGATGATCAGCAGTGGTCCAATGTGCGGACTACAAACCCGTTTTTGTCAAGAGACAAAGAGGTTAGATTACACCATCTGGGCGAGGCAATTGTGAATTGATATTTTACTGAAAAAATAAGATACATTTTATAAATTTTGACTTGATTCATAATAAAAATCTATAATTTTATTCGCATTTTAACCCTTGCCATTTCTTATTTTTTAATTATCCCTTGATAATAAAAACAAAATAATTGTAAATTATCGAGAACGCTGAAAACATAGTGTTTCTTGACGACAGATTTCTTTAAATTTATATACTCTGAATGAGAGGAGCTTTGCCGCCCAGAAGATCATCGGTGGTCCGGTATGCGGGCTTCAAACCCGTAGCTGTTGTGAGGCAGAGTGGTTTGATTCCACCTTCTGGGCGAGGCAATTTTGAATTGAACTTTTACTGAAAAAATAAGATACATTTTATAAATTTTGACTTGATTCATAATTAAAAATTTATAATTTTATTCGCATTTTAACCCTTGCCCTTTCTTATTTTTTTAATTATCCCTTGATCATAAAAACAAAATAATTGTAAATTATCGAGAACGCTCAAAACGTAGTGTTTCTAGACAACAGATTTCTTTAAATTTATATAGTCTAAATGAGAGGAGTTTTACCGTCCAGATGATCATCCCCGTCGGCCTAATCGTTCGGAGTTTTCGTGGTTTTCTTCGAGCCGTGGATTTTCCATGTGTAAATACGGATTAGGTTCCCTTAGAAAGACCCCCACGGGGGGCACTCCTTCCGGGCCTATATCCGTCGTGTAGATAATCGGCCGTCAAAAAATCAACCAACCAACCAACCAGATGATCATCGGTGGTCCGGTGTGCGGGTTGGTTGGTTGTATTTATGTCGGCCAATTATCTGCACGTGGGATATAGGCCCTAAGGGGGGGGGAGTGCCTTCCGTGGAGGTCTTTCTAAGGGAACCTAACCCGTATTAACGCTTGGAGAACCAAGGTTCGAAGAAAACCACGAAAACTCCGAACGATTAGGCCGACGGGCGCGATTGGGATCGAACCCAGCACCTCCCGTCTACCAGCTTCGAGAGCAGAACCTCTCGGCCACTGGTGGGGCCCCCGGTGTGCGGGCTTCAAACCCGTAGCTGTCGAGCGGCAGAGTGGTTCGATTCCACCTTCTGGGCGAGGCAACTGTGAATTGATATTTTACTGAAAAAATAAAATACATTTTATAAATTTTGACTTGATTCATAATAAAAATTTATAATTTTATTCTTATTTTAACCCTTGCCATTTCTTATTTTTTAATTATCCCTTGATAATAAAAACAAAATAATTGTAAATTATCGAGAACGCTGAAAACGTAGTGTTTCTCGACGACAGATTTCTTTAAATTTATATAGTCTGAAACAGAGGAGTTTTACTGCCCAGATGATCATCAGTGGTCCGATGTGCGGACTTCAAACCCGTATTTTTGAGAGACAAAGTGGTTCGATTCCACCTTCTGGGCGAGGCAATTGTGAATTGATATTTTACTGAAAAAATAAGTTACATTTTATAAATTTTGACTTGATTCATAATAAAAATTTATAATTTTATTCGCATTTTAACCCGTGACCTTTCTTATTTTTTTTAGTTATCCGTTGATAATAAAAACAAAATAATTGTAAATTATCGATAACGCTGAAAATGTAGTGTTTCTAGACAACAGATTTCTTTAAATTTATATACTCTGAATGAGAGGAGCTTTGCCGCCCAGAAGATCATCGGCGGTCCGGTATGCGGGCTTCAAACCCGTAGCTGTTGTGAGGCACAGTGGTTTGATTCCACCTTCTGGGCGAGGCAATTGTGAATTGATATTTTACTGAAAAAATAAGTTACATTTTATAAATTTTACTTGATTCATAATAAAAATTTATAATTTTATTCGCATTTTAACCCTTGCCATTTCTTATTTTTTAATTATCCCTTGATAATAAAAACAAAATAATTGTAAATTATCGAGAACTCTGAAAACGTAGTGTTTCTCGACAACAGATTTCTTTTAAATTTATATAGTCTGAATGAGAAGAATTTTACCGCCCAGATGATCATCGGTGGTCCGGTGTGCGGGCTTCAAACCCGTAGCTGTCGTGAGGCAGAGTGGTCCGATTCCATCTTCTGGGCGCGGCAACTGTGAATTGATATTTTACTGAAAAAATAAAATACATTTTATAAATTTTGACTTGATTCATAATAAAAATTTATAATTTTATTCTTATTTTAACCCTTGCCCTTTCTTATTTTTTAATTATCCCTTGATCATAAAAACAAAATAATTGTAAATTATCGAGAACGCTGAAAACGTAGTGTTTCTAGACAACAGATTTCTTTAAATTTATAGAGTCTGAATGTGAGGAGTTTTACCGCCCAGATGATCATCGGTGGTCCGGTGTGCGGGCTTCAAACCCGTAGCTGTCGAGAGGCAGAGTGGTTCGATTCCACCTTCTGGGCGAGGCAACTGTGAATTGATATTTTACTGAAAAAATAAAATACATTTTATAAATTTTGACTTGATTCATAATAAAAATTTATAATTTTATTCGCATTTTAACACTTGCCATTTCTTATTTTTTAATTATCCGTTGATAATAAAAACAAAATAATTGTAAATTATCGACAACGCTGAAAACGTAGTGTTTCTCGAAGACAGATTTCTTTAAATTTATATAGTCTGAAATAGAGGAGTTTTACCGCCCAGATGATCATCGGTGGTCCGGTGTGCGGGCCTCAAACCCGTAACTGTTGTGAGGCAGAGTGGTTCGATTCCACCTTCTGGGCGAGGCAACTGTGAATTGATATTTTACTGAAAAAATAAAATACATTTTATAAATTTTGACTTGATTCATAATAAAAATTTATAATTTTATTCGCATTTTAACCCTTGCCATTTCTTATTTTTTAATTATCCGTTGATAATAAAAACAAAATAATTGTAAATTATCGACAACGCTGAAAACGTAGTGTTTCTCGAAGACAGATTTCTTTAAATTTATATAGTCTGAAACAGAAGAGCTTTACTGCCCAGATGATCATCAGTGGTCCGATGTGCGGACTTCAAACCCGTATTTTTGAGAGACAAAGTGGTTCGATTCCACCTTCTGGGCGAGGCAATTGTGAATTGATATTTTACTGAAAAAATAAGTTACATTTTATAAATTTTGACTTGATTCATAATAAAAATTTATAATTTTATTCGCATTTTAACCCGTGACCTTTCTTATTTTTTTTAGTTATCCGTTGATAATAAAAACAAAATAATTGTAAATTATCGATAACGCTGAAAATGTAGTGTTTCTCGAGGACAGATTTCTTTAAATTTATATAGTCTGAAAGAGAGGCGTTTTGTCGCCCAGATGATCATCGGTGGTCCGATATGCGGGCTTCAAACCAGTAGTTGTCGAGAGGCAGAGTGGTTCAATTCTACCTTCTGGACGAAGCAACTGTGAATTGATATTCTACTGGAAAAATAAGATACATTTTATAAATTTTGACATGATTCATAATAAAAATTTATAATTTTATTCGCATTTTAACCCTTGCCCTTTCTTATTTTTTAATTATCCCTTGATCATAAAAACAAAATAATTGTAAATTATCGAGAACGCTGAAAACGTAGTGTTTCTCGACGACAGATTTCTTTAAATTTATATAGTCAGAAACAGAATTTTACTTCCCAGATGATCAGCAGTGGTCCAATGTGCGGACTACAAACCCGTTTTTGTCAAGAGACAAAGAGGTTAGATTACACCATCTGGGCGAGGCAATTGTGAATTGATATTTTACTGAAAAAATAAGATACATTTTATAAATTTTGACTTGATTCATAATAAAAATCTATAATTTTATTCGCATTTTAACCCTTGCCATTTCTTATTTTTTAATTATCCCTTGATAATAAAAACAAAATAATTGTAAATTATCGAGAACGCTGAAAACATAGTGTTTCTTGACGACAGATTTCTTTAAATTTATATACTCTGAATGAGAGGAGCTTTGCCGCCCAGAAGATCATCGGTGGTCCGGTATGCGGGCTTCAAACCCGTAGCTGTTGTGAGGCAGAGTGGTTTGATTCCACCTTCTGGGCGAGGCAATTTTGAATTGAACTTTTACTGAAAAAATAAGATACATTTTATAAATTTTGACTTGATTCATAATTAAAAATTTATAATTTTATTCGCATTTTAACCCTTGCCCTTTCTTATTTTTTTAATTATCCCTTGATCATAAAAACAAAATAATTGTAAATTATCGAGAACGCTCAAAACGTAGTGTTTCTAGACAACAGATTTCTTTAAATTTATATAGTCTAAATGAGAGGAGTTTTACCGTCCAGATGATCATCCCCGTCGGCCTAATCGTTCGGAGTTTTCGTGGTTTTCTTCGAGCCGTGGATTTTCCATGTGTAAATACGGATTAGGTTCCCTTAGAAAGACCCCCACGGGGGGCACTCCTTCCGGGCCTATATCCGTCGTGTAGATAATCGGCCGTCAAAAAATCAACCAACCAACCAACCAGATGATCATCGGTGGTCCGGTGTGCGGGTTGGTTGGTTGTATTTATGTCGGCCAATTATCTGCACGTGGGATATAGGCCCTAAGGGGGGGGGAGTGCCTTCCGTGGAGGTCTTTCTAAGGGAACCTAACCCGTATTAACGCTTGGAGAACCAAGGTTCGAAGAAAACCACGAAAACTCCGAACGATTAGGCCGACGGGCGCGATTGGGATCGAACCCAGCACCTCCCGTCTACCAGCTTCGAGAGCAGAACCTCTCGGCCACTGGTGGGGCCCCCGGTGTGCGGGCTTCAAACCCGTAGCTGTCGAGCGGCAGAGTGGTTCGATTCCACCTTCTGGGCGAGGCAACTGTGAATTGATATTTTACTGAAAAAATAAAATACATTTTATAAATTTTGACTTGATTCATAATAAAAATTTATAATTTTATTCTTATTTTAACCCTTGCCATTTCTTATTTTTTAATTATCCCTTGATAATAAAAACAAAATAATTGTAAATTATCGAGAACGCTGAAAACGTAGTGTTTCTCGACGACAGATTTCTTTAAATTTATATAGTCTGAAACAGAGGAGTTTTACTGCCCAGATGATCATCAGTGGTCCGATGTGCGGACTTCAAACCCGTATTTTTGAGAGACAAAGTGGTTCGATTCCACCTTCTGGGCGAGGCAATTGTGAATTGATATTTTACTGAAAAAATAAGTTACATTTTATAAATTTTGACTTGATTCATAATAAAAATTTATAATTTTATTCGCATTTTAACCCGTGACCTTTCTTATTTTTTTTAGTTATCCGTTGATAATAAAAACAAAATAATTGTAAATTATCGATAACGCTGAAAATGTAGTGTTTCTAGACAACAGATTTCTTTAAATTTATATACTCTGAATGAGAGGAGCTTTGCCGCCCAGAAGATCATCGGCGGTCCGGTATGCGGGCTTCAAACCCGTAGCTGTTGTGAGGCACAGTGGTTTGATTCCACCTTCTGGGCGAGGCAATTGTGAATTGATATTTTACTGAAAAAATAAGTTACATTTTATAAATTTTACTTGATTCATAATAAAAATTTATAATTTTATTCGCATTTTAACCCTTGCCATTTCTTATTTTTTAATTATCCCTTGATAATAAAAACAAAATAATTGTAAATTATCGAGAACTCTGAAAACGTAGTGTTTCTCGACAACAGATTTCTTTTAAATTTATATAGTCTGAATGAGAAGAATTTTACCGCCCAGATGATCATCGGTGGTCCGGTGTGCGGGCTTCAAACCCGTAGCTGTCGTGAGGCAGAGTGGTCCGATTCCATCTTCTGGGCGCGGCAACTGTGAATTGATATTTTACTGAAAAAATAAAATACATTTTATAAATTTTGACTTGATTCATAATAAAAATTTATAATTTTATTCTTATTTTAACCCTTGCCCTTTCTTATTTTTTAATTATCCCTTGATCATAAAAACAAAATAATTGTAAATTATCGAGAACGCTGAAAACGTAGTGTTTCTAGACAACAGATTTCTTTAAATTTATATAGTCTGAATGTGAGGAGTTTTACCGCCCAGATGATCATCGGTGGTCCGGTGTGCGGGCTTCAAACCCGTAGCTGTCGAGAGGCAGAGTGGTTCGATTCCACCTTCTGGGCGAGGCAACTGTGAATTGATATTTTACTGAAAAAATAAAATACATTTTATAAATTTTGACTTGATTCATAATAAAAATTTATAATTTTATTCGCATTTTAACACTTGCCATTTCTTATTTTTTAATTATCCGTTGATAATAAAAACAAAATAATTGTAAATTATCGACAACGCTGAAAACGTAGTGTTTCTCGAAGACAGATTTCTTTAAATTTATATAGTCTGAAATAGAGGAGTTTTACCGCCCAGATGATCATCGGTGGTCCGGTGTGCGGGCCTCAAACCCGTAACTGTTGTGAGGCAGAGTGGTTCGATTCCACCTTCTGGGCGAGGCAACTGTGAATTGATATTTTACTGAAAAAATAAAATACATTTTATAAATTTTGACTTGATTCATAATAAAAATTTATAATTTTATTCGCATTTTAACCCTTGCCATTTCTTATTTTTTAATTATCCCTTGATAATAAAAACAAAATAATTGTAAATTATCGAGAACGCTGAAAACATAGTGTTTCTTGACGACAGATTTCTTTAAATTTATATAGTCTGAAACAGAGTTTTACTACCCAGATGATCATCAGTGGTCCGATGTGCGGACTTCAAACCCGTATTTGCCAAGAGACAAAGTGGTTCGATTACACCATCTGGGCGAGGCAATTGTGAATTGATATTTTACTGAAAAAATAAGATACATTTTATAAATTTAGACTTGATTCATAATAAAAATTTATAATTTTATTCGCATTTTAACCCTTCACCTTTCTTATTTTTTAATTATCCCTTGATAATAAAAACAAAATAATTGTAAATTATCGAGAACGCTGAAAACGTAGTGTTTCTAGACAACAGATTTCTTTAAATTTATATACTCTGAATGAGAGGAGCTTTGCCGCCCAGAAGATCATCGGTGGTCCGGTATGCGGGCTTCAAACCCGTAGCTGTTGTGAGGCAGAGTGGTTTGATTCCTCCTTCTGGGCGAGGCAATTTTGAATTGATCTTTTACTGAAAAAATAAGATACATTTTATAAATTTTGACTTGATTCATAATTAAAAATTTATAATTTTATTCGCATTTTAAACCTTGCCCTTTCTTATTTTTTAATTATCCCTTGATCATAAAAATAAAATAATTGTAAATTATCGAGAACGCTGAAAACGTAGTGTTTCTTGACAACATATTTCTTTAAATTTATATAATCTGAATGAGAGGATTTTTACCGCCCAGATGATCATCGGTTGTCCAGTGTGCGAGCTTCAAACCCGTAGCTATCGTGAGGCAGAGTGGTTCGATTCCGCCTTCTGTGCGAGGCAACTGTGAATTGATATTTTACTGAAAAAATAAAATACATTTTATAAATTTTGACTTGATTCATAATTAAAAATTTATAATTTTATTCGCATTAACACTTGCCATTTCTTATTTTTTAGTTATCACTTGATAATAAAAACAAAATAATTGTAAATTATCGACATCGCTGAAAACGTAGTGTTTCTCGAGGACAGATTTCTTTAAATTTATATAGTCTGAAAGAGAGGCGTTTTATCGCCCAGCTGATCATCGGTGGTCCGATGTGCGGGCTTCGAACCCGTAGCTGTCGAGAGGCAGAGTGGTTCGATTCCACCTTCTGGGAGAAGAAACTGTGAATAGATATTCTACTGAAAAAATAAGATACATTTTATAAATTTTGACTTGATTCATAATAAAAATTTATAATTTTATTCGCATTTTAACCCTTGCCCTTTCTTATTTTTTTAATTATCCCTTGATCATAAAAACAAAATAATTGTAAATTATCGAGAACGCTGAAAACGTAGTGTTTCTAGACAACAGATTTCTTTAAATTTATATAGTCTGAATGAGAGGAGTTTTACCGTCCAGATGATCATCCCCGTCGGCCTAATCGTTCGGAGTTTTCGTGGTTTTCTTCGAGCCGTGGATTTTCCATGTGTAAATACGGATTAGGTTCCCTTAGAAAGACCCCCACGGAGGGCACTCCTCCCGGGCCTATATCCGTCGTAAAGATAATCGACCGTCAAAAAATCAACCAACCAACCAACCAGATGATCATCGGTGGTCCGGTGTGCGGGCTTCAAACCCGTAGCTGTCGAGAGGCAGAGTGGTTCGATTCCACCTTCTGGGCGAGGCAACTGTGAATTGATATTTTACTGGAAAAATAAAATACATTTTATAAATTTTGACTTGATTCATAATAAAAATTTTTAATTTTATTCTTATTTTAACCCTTGCCATTTCTTATTTTTTAATTATCCCTTGATAATAAAAACAAAATAATTGTAAATTATCGAGAACGCTGAAAACGTAGCGTTTCTCGACGACAGATTTCTTTAAATTTATATAGTCTGAAACAGAGGAGCTTTACTGCCCAGATGATCATCAGTGGTCCGATGTGCGGACTTCAAACCCGTATTTTTGAGAGACAAAGTGGTTCGATTCCACCTTCTGGGCGAGGCAATTGTGAATTGATATTTTACTGAAAAAATAAGTTACATTTTATAAATTTTGACTTGATTCATAATAAAAATTTATAATTTTATTCGCATTTTAACCCGTGACCTTTCTTATTTTTTTTAGTTATCCGTTGATAATAAAAACAAAATAATTGTAAATTATCGATAACGCTGAAAATGTAGTGTTTCTCGAGGACAGATTTCTTTAAATTTATATAGTCTGAAAGAGAGGCGTTTTGTCGCCCAGATGATCATCGGTGGTCCGATATGCGGGCTTCAAACCAGTAGTTGTCGAGAGGCAGAGTGGTTCAATTCCACCTTCTGGACGAAGCAACTGTGAATTGATATTTTACTGAAAAAATAAAATACATTTTATAAATTTTGACATGATTCATAATAAAAATTTATAATTTTATTCGCATTTTAACCCTTGCCCTTTCTTATTTTTTAATTATCCCTTGATCATAAAAACAAAATAATTGTAAATTATCGAGAACGCTGAAAACGTAGTGTTTCTCGACGACAGATTTCTTTAAATTTATATAGTCAGAAACAGAATTTTACTTCCCAGATGATCAGCAGTGGTCCAATGTGCGGACTACAAACCCGTTTTTGTCAAGAGACAAAGAGGTTAGATTACACCATCTGGGCGAGGCAATTGTGAATTGATATTTTACTGAAAAAATAAGATACATTTTATAAATTTTGACTTGATTCATAATAAAAATCTATAATTTTATTCGCATTTTAACCCTTGCCATTTCTTATTTTTTAATTATCCCTTGATAATAAAAACAAAATAATTGTAAATTATCGAGAACGCTGAAAACATAGTGTTTCTTGACGACAGATTTCTTTAAATTTATATACTCTGAATGAGAGGAGCTTTGCCGCCCAGAAGATCATCGGTGGTCCGGTATGCGGGCTTCAAACCCGTAGCTGTTGTGAGGCAGAGTGGTTTGATTCCACCTTCTGGGCGAGGCAATTTTGAATTGAACTTTTACTGAAAAAATAAGATACATTTTATAAATTTTGACTTGATTCATAATTAAAAATTTATAATTTTATTCGCATTTTAACCCTTGCCCTTTCTTATTTTTTTAATTATCCCTTGATCATAAAAACAAAATAATTGTAAATTATCGAGAACGCTCAAAACGTAGTGTTTCTAGACAACAGATTTCTTTAAATTTATATAGTCTAAATGAGAGGAGTTTTACCGTCCAGATGATCATCCCCGTCGGCCTAATCGTTCGGAGTTTTCGTGGTTTTCTTCGAGCCGTGGATTTTCCATGTGTAAATACGGATTAGGTTCCCTTAGAAAGACCCCCACGGAGGGCACTCCTTCCGGGCCTATATCCGTCGTGTAGATAATCGGCCGTCAAAAAATCAACCAACCAACCAACCAGATGATCATCGGTGGTCCGGTGTGCGGGTTGGTTGGTTGTATTTATGTCGGCCAATTATCTGCACGTGGGATATAGGCCCTAAGGGGGGGGGAGTGCCTTCCGTGGAGGTCTTTCTAAGGGAACCTAACCCGTATTAACGCTTGGAGAACCAAGGTTCGAAGAAAACCACGAAAACTCCGAACGATTAGGCCGACGGGCGCGATTGGGATCGAACCCAGCACCTCCCGTCTACCAGCTTCGAGAGCAGAACCTCTCGGCCACTGGTGGGGCCCCCGGTGTGCGGGCTTCAAACCCGTAGCTGTCGAGCGGCAGAGTGGTTCGATTCCACCTTCTGGGCGAGGCAACTGTGAATTGATATTTTACTGAAAAAATAAAATACATTTTATAAATTTTGACTTGATTCATAATAAAAATTTATAATTTTATTCTTATTTTAACCCTTGCCATTTCTTATTTTTTAATTATCCCTTGATAATAAAAACAAAATAATTGTAAATTATCGAGAACGCTGAAAACGTAGTGTTTCTCGACGACAGATTTCTTTAAATTTATATAGTCTGAAACAGAGGAGTTTTACTGCCCAGATGATCATCAGTGGTCCGATGTGCGGACTTCAAACCCGTATTTTTGAGAGACAAAGTGGTTCGATTCCACCTTCTGGGCGAGGCAATTGTGAATTGATATTTTACTGAAAAAATAAGTTACATTTTATAAATTTTGACTTGATTCATAATAAAAATTTATAATTTTATTCGCATTTTAACCCGTGACCTTTCTTATTTTTTTTAGTTATCCGTTGATAATAAAAACAAAATAATTGTAAATTATCGATAACGCTGAAAATGTAGTGTTTCTAGACAACAGATTTCTTTAAATTTATATACTCTGAATGAGAGGAGCTTTGCCGCCCAGAAGATCATCGGCGGTCCGGTATGCGGGCTTCAAACCCGTAGCTGTTGTGAGGCACAGTGGTTTGATTCCACCTTCTGGGCGAGGCAATTGTGAATTGATATTTTACTGAAAAGATAAGTTACATTTTATAAATTTTACTTGATTCATAATAAAAATTTATAATTTTATTCGCATTTTAACCCTTGCCATTTCTTATTTTTTAATTATCCCTTGATAATAAAAACAAAATAATTGTAAATTATCGAGAACTCTGAAAACGTAGTGTTTCTCGACCACAGATTTCTTTTAAATTTATATAGTCTGAATGAGAGGAATTTTATCGCCCAGATGATCATCGGTGGTCCGGTGTGCGGGCTTCAAACCCGTAGCTGTCGTGAGGCAGAGTGGTCCGATTCCATCTTCTGGGCGCGGCAACTGTGAATTGATATTTTACTGAAAAAATAAAATACATTTTATAAATTTTGACTTGATTCATAATAAAAATTTATAATTTTATTCTTATTTTAACCCTTGCCCTTTCTTATTTTTTAATTATCCCTTGATCATAAAAACAAAATAATTGTAAATTATCGAGAACGCTGAAAACGTAGTGTTTTTAGACAACAGATTTCTTTAAATTTATATAGTCTGAATGAGAGGAGTTTAACTGCCCGGATGATCATCGGTGGTCCGGTGCTCGGGTCTCAAACCCGTAGCTGTTGTGAGGCAGAGTGGTTCGATTCCGCCTTCTGGGCGAGGCAATTGTGAATTGATCTTTTACTGGAAAAATAAGATACATTTTATAAATTTTGACTTGATTGATAATAAAAATTTATAATTTTATTCGCATTTTAACCCTTGCCATTTCTTATTTTTTAATTATCCCTTGATCATAAAAACAAAATAATTGTAAATTATCGAGAACGCTGAAAACGTAGTGTTTCTCGACGACAGATTTCTTTAAATTTATATAGTCAGAAACAGAATTTTACTTCCCAGATGATCAGCAGTGGTCCGATGTGCGGACTACAAACCCGTTTTTGTCAAGAGACAAAGAGGTTAGATTACACCATCTGGGCGAGGCAATTGTGAATTGATATTTTACTGAAAAAATAAGATACATTTTATAAATTTTGACTTGATTCATAATAAAAATCTATAATTTTATTCGCATTTTAACCCTTGACCTTTCTTATTTTTTAATTATCCCTTGATAATAAAAACACAATAATTGTAAATTATCGAGAAACTTGAAAACGTAGTGTTTCTAGACAACAGATTTCTTTAAATTTATATACTCTGAATGAGAGGAGCTTTGCCGCCCAGAAGATCATCGGCGGTCCGGTATGCGGGCTTCAAACCCGTAGCTGTTGTGAGGCACAGTGGTTTGATTCCACCTTCTGGGCGAGGCAATTGTGAATTGATATTTTACTGAAAAAATAAGTTACATTTTATAAATTTTACTTGATTCATAATAAAAATTTATAATTTTATTCGCATTTTAACCCTTGCCATTTCTTATTTTTTAATTATCCCTTGATAATAAAAACAAAATAATTGTAAATTATCGAGAACGCTGAAAACGTAGTGTTTCTCGACAACAGATTTCTTTTAAATTTATATAGTCTGAATGAGAGGAATTTTACCGCCCAGATGATCATCGGTGGTCCGGTGTGCGGGCTTCAAACCCGTAGCTGTCGTGAGGCAGAGTGGTCCGATTCCACCTTCTGGGCGCGGCAACTGTGAATTGATATTTTACTGAAAAAATAAAATACATTTTATAAATTTTGACTTGATTCATAATAAAAATTTATAATTTTATTCTTATTTTAACCCTTGCCCTTTCTTATTTTTTAATTATCCCTTGATCATAAAAACAAAATAATTGTAAATTATCGAGAACGCTGAAAACGTAGTGTTTCTAGACAACAGATTTCTTTAAATTTATATAGTCTGAATGAGAGGAGTTTTACTGCCCGGATGATCATCGGTGGTCCGGTGTTCGGGCCTCAAACCCGTAGCTGTTGTGAGGCAGAGTGGTTCGATTCCACCTTCTGGGCGAGGCAATTGTGAATTGATCTTTTACTGGAAAAATAAGATACATTTTATAAATTTTGACTTGATTGATAATAAAAATTTATAATTTTATTCGCATTTTAACCCTTGCCATTTCTTATTTTTTAATTATCCCTTGATAATAAAAACAAAATAATTGTAAATTATCGATAGCGCTGAAAACATAGTGTGCCCCCCCCCCCACCAGTGGCCGAGAGGTTCTGCTCTCGAAGCTGGTAGACGGGAGGTGCTGGGTTCGATCCCAATCGCGCCCGTCGGCCTAATCGTTCGGAGTTTTCGTGGTTTTCTTCGAACCTTGGATTTCCAAGCGTTAATACGGGTTAGGTTCCCTTAGAAAGACCCTTACGAAGGGCACTCCCCCCTGGGCCTATATCCCTCGTTCAGATAATTGGCCGTCAAAAATACAACCAACCAACCAACCAACTGAATGAGAGGAGCTTTGCCGCCCAGATGATCATCGGTGGTCCGGTATGCGGGCTTCAAACCCGTAGCTGGTGTGAGGCAGAGTGGTTTTATTCCACCTGCTGGACGAAGCAACTGTGAATTGATATTCTACTGAAAAAATAACATACATTTTATAAATTTTGACTTGAATCATAATAAAAATTTATAATTTTATTCGCATTTTAACCCTTGCCGTTTCTTATTTTTTAATTATCCCTTGATCATAAAAACAAAATAATTGTAAATTATCGAGAACCCTGAAAACGTAGTGTTTCTAGACAACAGATTTCTTTAAATTTATATAGTCTGAATGAGAGGCGTTTTACCGTCCAGATGATCATCCCCGTCGGCCTAATCGTTCGGAGTTTTCGTGGTTTTCTTCGAGCCGTGGATTTTCCATGTGTAAATACGGATTGGGTTCCCTTAGAAAGACCCCCACGGAGGGCACCCTTCCGGGCCTATATCCGTCGTGTAGATAATCGGCCGTCAAAAAATCAACCAACCAACCAACCAGATGATCATCGGTGGTCCGGTGTGCGGGCTTCAAACCCGTAGCCGTCGAGAGGCAGAGTGGTTCGATTCCACCTTCTGGGCGAGGCAACTGTGAATTGATATTTTACTGAAAAAATAAAATACATTTTATAAATTTTGACTTGATTCATAATAAAAATTTATAATTTTATTCTTATTTTAACCCTTGCCATTTCTTATTGTTTAATTATCCCTTGATAATAAAAACAAAATAATTGTAAATTATCGAGAACGCTGAAAACGTAGTGTTTCTCGACGACAGATTTCTTTAAATTTATATAGTCAGAAACAGAATTTTACTTCCCAGATGATCAGCAGTGGTCCGATGTGCGGACTACAAACCCGTTTTTGTCAAGAGACAAAGAGGTTAGATTACACCATCTGGGCGAGGCAATTGTGAATTGATATTTTACTGAAAAAATAAGATACATTTTATAAATTTTGACTTGATTCATAATAAAAATCTATAATTTTATTCGCATTTTAACCCTTGACCTTTCTTATTTTTTAATTATCCCTTGATAATAAAAACACAATAATTGTAAATTATCGAGAAACCTGAAAACGTAGTGTTTCTAGACAACAGATTTCTTTAAATTTATATACTCTGAATGAGAGGAGCTTTGCCGCCCAGAAGTTCATCGGCGGTCCGGTGTGCGGGCTTCAAACCCGTAGCTGTTGTGAGGCACAGTGGTTTGATTCCACCTTCTGGGCGAGGCAATTATGAATTGATCTTTTACTGAAAAAATAAGATACATTTTATTAATTTTGACTTGATTCATAATAAAAATTTATAATTTTATTCGCATTTTAAACCTTGCCCTTTCTTATTTTTTAATTATCCCTTGATCATAAAAACAAAATAATTGTAAATTATCGAGAACACTGAAAACGTAGTGTTTCTAGACAACAGATTTCTTTAAATTTATATAGTCTGAAGGAGACAAGTTTTACCGCCCAGATGATAATCGGTGGTCCGGTGTGCGGTCTTCAAACCCGTAGCTGTCGAGAAGCAGCGTGGTTCAATTCCACCTTCTGGGCGAGGCAATTGTGAACTGATATTTTACTGAAAAAATAAGATACATTTTATAAATTTTGACTTGATTCATAATTAAAAATTTATAATTTTATTCGCATTTTAACCCTTGACCTTTCTTATTTTTTTTAGTTAACACTTGATAATAAAAACAAAATAATTGTAAATTATCGACAACGCTGAAAACGTAGTGCGAAGCTGGTAGACGGGAGGTGCTGGGTTCGATTCCAATCGCGCCCGTCGGCCTAATCGTTCGGAGTTTTCGTGGTTTTGTTCGAACCTTGGATTTCCAAGCGTTAATACGGGTTAGGTTCCCTTAGAAAGACCCCCACGAAGGGCACTGCCCCCTGTGCCTATATCCCTCGTGCAGATAATTGGCCGTCATAAATACAACCAACTTGAAAACGTAGTGTTTCTCGAGGACAGATATCTTTAAATTTATATAGTCTGAAAGAGAGGTGTTTTATCGCCCAGATGATCATCAGTGGTCCGATGTGCGGACTTCAAACCGGTATTTGTGAGAGACAAAGTGGTTCGATTCCACCTTCTGGGCGAGGCAATTGTGAATTGATATTTTACTGAAAAAATAAGTTGCATTTTTTAAATTTTGACTTGATTTATAATAAAAATTTATAATTTTATTCGCATTTTAACCCGTGACCTTTCTTATTTTTTTTAGTTATCCGTTGATAATAAAAACAAAATAATTGTAAATTATCGATAACGCTGAAAACGTAGTGTTTCTCGAGGACAGATTTCTTTAAATTTATATAGTCTGAAAGAGAGGTGTTTTATCGCCCAGATGATCGTCGGTGGGCGGATGTGCGGGCTTCGAACCCGTAGCTTTCGAGAAGCAGAGTGGTTCGATTCCACCTTCTGGGCGAAGCAACTGTGAATAGATATTCTAGTGAAAAAATAAGATACATTTTATAAATTTTGACTTGATTCGTAATAAAAATTTATAATTTTATTCGCATTTTAACCCTTGCCCTTTCTTATTTTTTAATTATCCCTTGATCAAAAAAACAAAATAATTGTAAATTATCGAGAACGCTGAAAACGTAGTGTTTCTAGACAACAGATTTCTTTAAATTTATATAGTCTGAATGAGAGGAAATTTACCGCCCAGATGATCATTGGTGGTACGGTGTGCGGGCTTCAAACCCGTAGCTGTCGTGAGGCAGAGTGGTTCGATTCCACCTTCTGGGCGAGGCAACTGTGAATTGATCTTTTACTGAAAAAATAAGATACATTTTATAAATTTTGACTTGATTCATAATTAAAAATTTATAATTTTATTCGCATTTTAACCCTTGCCATTTCTTATTTTTTAATTATCCCTTGATAATAAAAACAAAATAATTGTAAATTATCGAGAACGCTGAAAACGTAGTGTTTCTCGACAACAGATTTCTTTTAAATTTATATAGTCTGAATGAGAGGAATTTTACCGCCCAGATGATCATCGGTGGTCCGGTGTGCGGGCTTCAAACCCGTAGCTGTCGTGAGGCAGAGTGGTCCGATTCCACCTTCTGGGCGCGGCAACTGTGAATTGATATTTTACTGAAAAAATAAAATACATTTTATAAATTTTGACTTGATTCATAATAAAAATTTATAATTTTATTCTTATTTTAACCCTTGCCCTTTCTTATTTTTTAATTATCCCTTGATCATAAAAACAAAATAATTGTAAATTATCGAGAACGCTGAAAACGTAGTGTTTCTAGACAACAGATTTCTTTAAATTTATATAGTCTGAATGAGAGGAGTTTTACTGCCCGGATGATCATCGGTGGTCCGGTGTTCGGGCCTCAAACCCGTAGCTGTTGTGAGGCAGAGTGGTTCGATTCCACCTTCTGGGCGAGGCAATTGTGAATTGATCTTTTACTGGAAAAATAAGATACATTTTATAAATTTTGACTTGATTGATAATAAAAATTTATAATTTTATTCGCATTTTAACCCTTGCCATTTCTTATTTTTTAATTATCCCTTGATAATAAAAACAAAATAATTGTAAATTATCGATAGCGCTGAAAACATAGTGTGCCCCCCCCCCCCCCCCACCAGTGGCCGAGAGGTTCTGCTCTCGAAGCTGGTAGACGGGAGGTGCTGGGTTCGATCCCAATCGCGCCCGTCGGCCTAATCGTTCGGAGTTTTCGTGGTTTTCTTCGAACCTTGGATTTCCAAGCGTTAATACGGGTTAGGTTCCCTTAGAAAGACCCTTACGAAGGGCACTCCCCCCTGGGCCTATATCCCACGTTCAGATAATTGGCCGTCAAAAATACAACCAACCAACCAACCAACTGAATGAGAGGAGCTTTGCCGCCCAGATGATCATCGGTGGTCCGGTATGCGGGCTTCAAACCCGTAGCTGGTGTGAGGCAGAGTGGTTTTATTCCACCTGCTGGACGAAGCAACTGTGAATTGATATTCTACTGAAAAAATAACATACATTTTATAAATTTTGACTTGAATCATAATAAAAATTTATAATTTTATTCGCATTTTAACCCTTGCCGTTTCTTATTTTTTAATTATCCCTTGATCATAAAAACAAAATAATTGTAAATTATCGAGAACCCTGAAAACGTAGTGTTTCTAGACAACAGATTTCTTTAAATTTATATAGTCTGAATGAGAGGCGTTTTACCGTCCAGATGATCATCCCCGTCGGCCTAATCGTTCGGAGTTTTCGTGGTTTTCTTCGAGCCGTGGATTTTCCATGTGTAAATACGGATTGGGTTCCCTTAGAAAGACCCCCACGGAGGGCACCCTTCCGGGCCTATATCCGTCGTGTAGATAATCGGCCGTCAAAAAATCAACCAACCAACCAACCAGATGATCATCGGTGGTCCGGTGTGCGGGCTTCAAACCCGTAGCCGTCGAGAGGCAGAGTGGTTCGATTCCACCTTCTGGGCGAGGCAACTGTGAATTGATATTTTACTGAAAAAATAAAATACATTTTATAAATTTTGACTTGATTCATAATAAAAATTTATAATTTTATTCTTATTTTAACCCTTGCCATTTCTTATTGTTTAATTATCCCTTGATAATAAAAACAAAATAATTGTAAATTATCGAGAACGCTGAAAACGTAGTGTTTCTCGACGACAGATTTCTTTAAATTTATATAGTCAGAAACAGAATTTTACTTCCCAGATGATCAGCAGTGGTCCGATGTGCGGACTACAAACCCGTTTTTGTCAAGAGACAAAGAGGTTAGATTACACCATCTGGGCGAGGCAATTGTGAATTGATATTTTACTGAAAAAATAAGATACATTTTATAAATTTTGACTTGATTCATAATAAAAATCTATAATTTTATTCGCATTTTAACCCTTGACCTTTCTTATTTTTTAATTATCCCTTGATAATAAAAACACAATAATTGTAAATTATCGAGAAACCTGAAAACGTAGTGTTTCTAGACAACAGATTTCTTTAAATTTATATACTCTGAATGAGAGGAGCTTTGCCGCCCAGAAGTTCATCGGCGGTCCGGTGTGCGGGCTTCAAACCCGTAGCTGTTGTGAGGCACAGTGGTTTGATTCCACCTTCTGGGCGAGGCAATTATGAATTGATCTTTTACTGAAAAAATAAGATACATTTTATTAATTTTGACTTGATTCATAATAAAAATTTATAATTTTATTCGCATTTTAAACCTTGCCCTTTCTTATTTTTTAATTATCCCTTGATCATAAAAACAAAATAATTGTAAATTATCGAGAACACTGAAAACGTAGTGTTTCTAGACAACAGATTTCTTTAAATTTATATAGTCTGAAGGAGACAAGTTTTACCGCCCAGATGATAATCGGTGGTCCGGTGTGCGGGCTTCAAACCCGTAGCTGTCGAGAAGCAGCGTGGTTCAATTCCACCTTCTGGGCGAGGCAATTGTGAACTGATATTTTACTGAAAAAATAAGATACATTTTATAAATTTTGACTTGATTCATAATTAAAAATTTATAATTTTATTCGCATTTTAACCCTTGACCTTTCTTATTTTTTTTAGTTAACACTTGATAATAAAAACAAAATAATTGTAAATTATCGACAACGCTGAAAACGTAGTGCGAAGCTGGTAGACGGGAGGTGCTGGGTTCGATTCCAATCGCGCCCGTCGGCCTAATCGTTCGGAGTTTTCGTGGTTTTGTTCGAACCTTGGATTTCCAAGCGTTAATACGGGTTAGGTTCCCTTAGAAAGACCCCCACGAAGGGCACTGCCCCCTGTGCCTATATCCCTCGTGCAGATAATTGGCCGTCATAAATACAACCAACTTGAAAACGTAGTGTTTCTCGAGGACAGATATCTTTAAATTTATATAGTCTGAAAGAGAGGTGTTTTATCGCCCAGATGATCATCAGTGGTCCGATGTGCGGACTTCAAACCGGTATTTGTGAGAGACAAAGTGGTTCGATTCCACCTTCTGGGCGAGGCAATTGTGAATTGATATTTTACTGAAAAAATAAGTTGCATTTTTTAAATTTTGACTTGATTTATAATAAAAATTTATAATTTTATTCGCATTTTAACCCGTGACCTTTCTTATTTTTTTTAGTTATCCGTTGATAATAAAAACAAAATAATTGTAAATTATCGATAACGCTGAAAACGTAGTGTTTCTCGAGGACAGATTTCTTTAAATTTATATAGTCTGAAAGAGAGGTGTTTTATCGCCCAGATGATCGTCGGTGGGCGGATGTGCGGGCTTCGAACCCGTAGCTTTCGAGAAGCAGAGTGGTTCGATTCCACCTTCTGGGCGAAGCAACTGTGAATAGATATTCTAGTGAAAAAATAAGATACATTTTATAAATTTTGACTTGATTCGTAATAAAAATTTATAATTTTATTCGCATTTTAACCCTTGCCCTTTCTTATTTTTTAATTATCCCTTGATCAAAAAAACAAAATAATTGTAAATTATCGAGAACGCTGAAAACGTAGTGTTTCTAGACAACAGATTTCTTTAAATTTATATAGTCTGAATGAGAGGAAATTTACCGCCCAGATGATCATTGGTGGTACGGTGTGCGGGCTTCAAACCCGTAGCTGTCGTGAGGCAGAGCGGTTCGATTCCACCTTCTGGGCGAGGCAACTGTGAATTGATCTTTTACTGAAAAAATAAGATACATTTTATAAATTTTGACTTGATTCATAATTAAAAATTTATAATTTTATTCGCATTTTAACCCTTGACCTTTCTTATTTGTTTTAGTTATCACTTGATAATAAAAACAAAATAATTGTAATTTATCGACAACGCTGAAAACGTAGTGTTTCTCGAGGACAGATTTCTTTAAATTTATATAGTCTGAAAGAGAGGTGTTATTTCGCCCAGATGATCATCGGTGGTCCGACGTGCGGGCTTCAAACCCGTAGCTGTCGAGAGGCAGAGTGGTTCGATTCCACCTTCTGGGCGAAGCAACTGTGAATAGATATTCTACTGAAAAAATAAGATTCATTTTATAAATTTTGACTTGATTCATAATAAAAATTTATAATTTTATTCGCATTTTAACCCTTGCCCTTTCTTATTTTTTAATTATCCCTTGATAATAAAAACAAAATAATTGTAAATTATCGAGAACGCTGAAAACGTAGTGTTTCTCGACAACAGATTTCTTTAAATTTATATAGTCTGAATGAGAGGAGTTTTACCGCCCAGATGATCATCGGTGGTCCGGTGTGCGGGCTTCAAACCCGTAGCTGTCGAGAGGCAGAGTGGTTCGATTCCACCTTCTGGGCGAGGCAACTGTGAATTGATATTTTACTGAAAAAATAAAATACATTTTATAAATTTTGCCTTGATTCATAATAAAAATTTATAATTTTATTCGCATTTTAACCCTTGCCATTTCTTATTTTTTAATTATCCCTTGATAATAAAAACAAAATAATTGTAAATTATCGAGAACGCTGAAAACGTAGTGTTTCTCGAGGACAGATTTCTTTAAATTTATATAGTCTGAAAGAGAGGCGTTTTGTCGCCCATATGATCATCGGTGGTCCGATATGCGGGCTTCAAACCCGTAGCACTCGAGAGGCAGAGTGGTTCGATTCCACCTTCTGGACGAAGCAACTGTGAATTGATATTCTACTGGAAAAATAAGATACATTTTATAAATTTTGACTTGATTGATAATAAAACTTTATAATTTTATTCGCATTTTAACCCTTGCCATTTCTTATTTTTTAATTATCCCTTGATAATAAAAACAAAATAATTGTAAATTATCGAGAACGCTGAAAACGTAGTGTTTCTCGACAACGGATTTCTTTAAATTTATATAGTCTGAAACAGAGGAGCTTTACTGCCCAGATGATCATCAGCGGTCCGATGTGCGGACTTCAAATCCGTAATTGTGAGAGACAAAGTGGTTCGATTCCACCTTCTGGGCGAGGCAATTGTGAATTGATATTTTACTGAAAAAATAAGTTACATTTTATAAATTTTACTTGATTCATAATAAAAATTTATAATTTTATTCGCATTTTAACCCTTGCCATTTCTTATTTTTTAATTATCCCTTGATAATAAAAACAAAATAATTGTAAATTATCGAGAACGCTGAAAACGTAGTGTTTCTCGACAACAGATTTCTTTAAATTTATATAGTCTGAAATAGAGGAGTTTTACCGCCCAGATGATCATCGGTGGTCCGGTGTGCGGCCTCAAACCCGTAACTGTTGTGAGGCAGAGTGGTTCGATTCCATCTTCTGGGCGAGGCAATTGTGAATTGATCTTTTACTGAAAATATAAGATACATTTTATAAATTTTGACTTGATTCAAAATTAAAAATTTATAATTTTATTCGCATTTTAACACTTGCCATTTCTTATTTTTTAATTATCCGTTGATAATAAAAACAAAATAATTGTAAATTATCGACAACGCTGAAAACGTAGTGTTTCTCGAGGACAGATTTCTTTAAATTTATATAGTCTGAAAGAGAGGCGTTTTGTCGCCCATATGATCATCGGTGGTCCGATATGCGGGCTTCAAACCCGTAGCACTCGAGAGGCAGAGTGGTTCGATTCCACCTTCTGGACGAAGCAACTGTGAATTGATATTCTACTGGAAAAATAAGATACATTTTATAAATTTTGACTTGATTGATAATAAAACTTTATAATTTTATTCGCATTTTAACCCTTGCCATTTCTTATTTTTTAATTATCCCTTGATAATAAAAACAAAATAATTGTAAATTATCGAGAACGCTGAAAACGTAGTGTTTCTCGACAACAGATTTCTTTAAATTTATATAGTCTGAAACAGAGGATCTTTACTGCCCAGATGATCATCAGCGGTCCGATGTGCGGACTTCAAATCCGTATTTGTGAGAGACAAAGTGGTTCGATTCCACCTTCTGGGCGAGGCAATTGTGAATTGATATTTTACTGAAAAAATAAGTTACATTTTATAAATTTTACTTGATTCATAATAAAAATTTATAATTTTATTCGCATTTTAACCCTTGCCATTTCTTATTTTTTAACTATCCCTTGATAATAAAAACAAAATAATTGTAAATTATCGAGAACGCTGAAAACGTAGTGTTTCTCGACAACAGATTTCTTTTAAATTTATATAGTCTGAATGAGAGGAATTTTACCGCCCAGATGATCATCGGTGGTCCGGTGTGCGGGCTTCAAACCCGTAGCTGTCGTGAGGCAGAGTGGTCCGATTCCACCTTCTGGGCGCGGCAACTGTGAATTGATATTTTACTGAAAAAATAAAATACATTTTATAAATTTTGACTTGATTCATTATAAAAATTTATAATTTTATTCTTATTTAAACCCTTGCCCTTTCTTATTTTTTAATTATCCCTTGATCATAAAAACAAAATAATTGTAAATTATCGAGAACGCTGAAAACGTAGTGTTTCTAGACAACAGATTTCTTTAAATTTATATAGTCTGAATGAGAGGAGTTTTACTGCCCGGATGATCATCGGTGGTCCGGTGTGCGGGCCTCAAACCCGTAGCTGTTGTGAGGCAGAGTGGTTCGATTCCACCTTCTGGGCGAGGCAATTGTGAATTGATCTTTTACTGGAAAAATAAGATACATTTTATAAATTTTGACTTGATTGATAATAAAAATTTATAATTTTATTCGCATTTTAACCCTTGCCATTTCTTATTTTTTAATTATCCCTTGATAATAAAAACAAAATAATTGTAAATTATCGATAACGCTGAAAACATAGTGTGGCCCCCCACCAGTGGCCGAGAGGTTCTGCTCTCGAAGCTGGTAGACGGGAGGTGCTGGGTTCGATTCCAATCGCGCCCGTCGGCCTAATCGTTCGGAGTTTTCGTGGTTTTCTTCGAACCTTGGATTTCCAAGCGTTAATACGGGTTAGGTTCCCTTAGAAAGACCCTTACGAAGGGCACTCCCCCTGGGCCTATATCCCTCGTTCAGATAATTGGCCGTCAAAAATACAACCAACCAACCAACCAAGTGAATGACAGGATTTTTACCGCCCAGATGATCGTCGGTGGTCCGGTGTGCGGGCTTCGAACCCGTAACTGTCGTGAGGCAGAGTGGTTCGATTCCACCTTCTGGGCGAGGCAACTGTGAATTGATGCTTTACTGAAAAAATAAAATACATTTTATAAATTTTGACTTGATTCATAATAAAAATTTATAATTTTATTCGCATTTTAACACGTGCCATTTCTTATTTTTTAATTATCCGTTGATAATAAAAACAAAATTATTTGTAAATTATCGAGAACGCTGAAAACGTATTGTTTCTCGATTACAGATTTCTTTAAATTTATATAGTCTGAAATAGAGGAGTTTTACCGCCCAGATGATCATCGGTGGTCCGGTGTGCGGCCTCAAACCCGTAACTGTTGTGAGGCAGAGTGGTTCGATTCCACCTTCTGGGCGAGGCAATTGTGAATTGATCTTTTACTGAAAAAATAAGATACATTTTATAAATGTTGACTTGATTCATAATTAAAAATTTATAATTTTATTCGCATTTTAACACTTGCCATTTCTTATTTTTTAATTATCCGTTGATAATAAAAACAAAATAATTGTAAATTATCGACAACGCTGAAAACGTAGTGTTTCTCGAGGACAGATTTCTTTAAATTTATATAGTCTGAAAGAGAGTCGTTTTGTCGCCCATATGATCATCGGTGGTCCGATATGCGGGCTTCAAACCCGTAGCACTCGAGAGGCAGAGTGGTTCGATTCCTCCTTCTGGACGAAGCAACTGTGAATTGATATTCTACTGGAAAAATAAGATACATTTTATAAATTTTGACTTGATTGATAATAAAAATTTATAATTTTATTCGCATTTTAACCCTTGCCATTTCTTATTTTTTAATTATCCCTTGATAATAAAAACAAAATAATTGTAAATTATCGAGAACGCTGCAAACGTAGTGTTTCTCGACAACAGATTTCTTTAAATTTATATAGTCTGAAACAGAGGAGCTTTACTGCCCAGATGATCATCAGCGGTCCGATGTGCGGACTTCAAATCCGTATTTGTGAGAGACAAAGTGGTTCGATTCCACCTTCTGGGCGAGGCAATTGTGAATTGATATTTTACTGAAAAAATAAGTTACATTTTATAAATTTTACTTGATTCATAATAAAAATTTATAATTTTATTCGCATTTTAAACCTTGCCATTTCTTATTTTTTAATTATCCCTTGATAATAAAAACAAAATAATTGTAAATTATCGAGAACGCTGAAAACGTAGTGTTTCTAGACAACAGATTTCTTTAAATTTATATAGTCTGAATGAGAGGAGTTTTACTGCCCGGATGATCATCGGTGGTCCGGTATGCGGGCTTCAAACCCGTAGCTGGTGTGCGGCAGAGTGGTTTGATTCCACCTGCTGGACGATGCAACTGTGAATTGATATTCTACTGAAAAAATAAGATACATTTTATAAATTTTGACTTGAATCATAATAAAAATTTATAATTTTATTCGCATTTTAACCCTTGCCGTTTCTTATTTTTTAATTATCCCTTGATCATAAATGTCCCACCAGTGGCTGAGAGGTTCTGCTCTCGAAGCTGGTAGACGGGAGGTGCTGGGTTCGAACCCAATCGCGCCCGTCGGCCTAATCGTTCGGAGTTTTCGTGGTTTTATTCGAGCCGTGGATTTCCATGCATAAATACGGATTAGGTTCCCTTAGAAAGACCTCCACGGAAGGCACTCCCCCTAGGGCCTATATCCCTCGTGTAGATAATTGGCCGTCAACAATCAACCCAACCCAACCCAACCCTTGATCATAAAAAGAAAATAATTGTAAATTATCGAGAACCCTGAAAACGTAGTGTTTCTAGACAACAGATTTCTTTAAATTTATATAGTCTGAATGAGAGGAGTTTTACCGCCCAGATGATCATCGGTGGTCCGGTGTGCGGGCTTCACACCCGTAGCTGTCGAGAGGCAGAGTGGTTCGATTCCACCTTCTGGGCGAGGCAACTGTGAATTGATATTTTACTGAAAAAATAAAATACATTTTATAAATTTTGACTTGATTCTTAATAAAAATTTATAATTTTATTCGCATTTTAACCCTTGCCATTTCTTATTTTTTAATTATCCCTTGATAATAAAAACAAAATAATTGTAAATTATCGAGAACGCTGAAAACGTAGTGTTTCTCGACAACAGATTTCTTTAAATTTATATAGTCTGAAACAGAGGAGCTTTACTGCCCAGATGATCATCAGTGGTCCGATGTGCGGACTTCAAACCCGTATTTGTGAGAGACAAAGTGGTTCGATTCCACCTTCTGGGCGAGGCAATTGTGAATTGATATTTTACTGAAAAAATAAGTTACATTTTATAAATTTTACTTGATTCATAATAAAAATTTATAATTTTATTCGCATTTTAACCCTTGCCATTTCTTATTTTTTAATTATCCCTTGATAATAAAAACAAAATAATTGTAAATTATCGAGAACGCTGAAAACGTAGTGGGTTGGGTTGGGTTGATTTTTGACGGCCAATTATCTACACGAGGGATATAGGCCCGGGGGGAGTGCCCTCCGTGGGGGTCTTTCTAAGGGAACCTAATCCGTATTAACGCATGGAAGATCCACGGGTCGAAGAAAACCACGAAAACTCCGAAGGATTAGGCCGACGGGTGCGATTGGGATCGAACCCAGCACTTCCCGTCTACCAGCTTCGAGAGCAGAACCTCTCGGCCACTGGTGGGGCCCTGAAAACGTAGTGTTTCTCGAGGACAGATTTCTTTAAATTTATATAGTCTGAAAGAGAGGAGTTTTACCGCCCAGATGATCGGGCCCCACCAGTGGCCGAGAGGTTCTGCTCTCGAAGCTGGTAGACGGGAGGTGCTGGGCTCGATCCCAATCGCGCCCGTCGGCCTAATCGTTCGGAGTTTTCGTGGTTTTCTTCGAACCTTGGTTCTCCAAGCGTTAATACGGGTTAGGTTCCCTTAGAAAGACCTCCACGGAAGGCACTCCCCCCCTTAGGGCCTATATCCCACGTGCAGATAATTGGCCGACATAAATACAACCAACCAACCGCCCAGATGATCACCGGTGGTCCGGTGTGCGGGCTTCAAATCCGTAGCTGTCGAGAGGCAGAATTGTTCGATTCCACCTTCTGGGCCAAGCAATTGAGAATTGATATTTTAATGAAAAAATAAGATACATTTTATAAATTTTGACTTGATTCATAATAAAAATTTATAATTTTATTCGCATTTTAACCCTTGACCTTTCTTATTTTTTAATTATCCCTTGATAATAAAAACTAAATAATTGTAAATTATCGAGAACGCTGAAAACGTATTGTTTCTCGAGCACAGCCCCACCAGTGGCTGAGAGGTTGTATTCTCGAGGCTGGTAGACGGGAGGTGCTGGGTTCGATCCCAATCGCGCCCGTCGTCCTAATCGTTCGGAGTTTTCGTGGTTTTCTTCAAGCCATGGATTTCCATGCTTAAATATGGGTTATGTTCCCTTAGAAATACCCCCACTGAGGGCGCTCCCCCCTCGGGCCTATATCCCTAGTGTAGATTATCGGCCGTCATAAATCAACCAACCAACCAACGAGGACAGATTTCTTTAAATTTATATAGTCTGAAAGAGAGGAGTTTTGCCGTCCAGATGATCATCGGTTGTCCGATGTGCGGGCTTCAAACCCGTAGCTGTCGAGAGGCAGAGTGGTTCGATTCCACCTTCTGGGCGAGGCAACTGTGAATTGATATTTTATTAAAAAAATAAGATATATTATATAAATTTTAACTTCGGTCATGATAAAAATTTAATACTTCATTCGTAGTTTAATCCTTGGCACTTCTTATTTTGAAATTCTTCCTTTTTAATAAAAATAAAATTATTCTAAATTAGTGAGGATGGTGAAAATTAAATATGCTTCTCTAGTACAGATTCGTTTACATTAATGTACTCTGAAAGAGAAGAGATTCATCGCCCAGATGAATTGAACTACAAATTGTACTATTACTTCAGGCAATAGAGACCGTATAGGGGCTCTACCTAGCAAAATTCATGGTAGTTCTGGAAAAAGGCTTACTATATGTTTTTTGGGTCGCTGAATCCGAATTTTTAACTTCCCGCCATAATTTTCCCCGGCAACACCCCCCCCCCCCCAATTTTGGTAAAATCCCCCCCCCCCCCAAAAAAAAAAAGATTTTATTAAAAAAAATCAATTTTTTTTATTGTTTTAAGGAAAAAATATCTAGAAATTGAGAAAGCAGCAAAATTTGCAACAAATTAGATATATGACATTATGACTTAGGAAGAAGGGGAAGAGGGGATCTGCCTGGGAACATGCGCGCGGTGCTGCGTGAACTAAGTTGCGCAATTCCACTTAACCACTCACACGTTTGCATTCGCCCTCCCATCTCCCCTCCGAACTTTCTCTATAAGGTTTACTTTAAGTTTTTTGGGTCGCTGAATCCGAATTTTTAACAGTGGCCGAGAGGTTCTGCTCTCGAAGCTGGTAGACGGGAAGTGCTGGGTTCGATCCCAATCGCGCCCGTCGGCCTAATCGTTCGGAGTTTTCGTGGTTTTCTTCGAACCTTGGATTTCCAAGCGCTAATACGGGTTAGGTTCCCTTAGAAAGACCCCCACGAAGGGCACTCCCCCCTGGGCCTATATCCCTCGTGCAGATAATTGGCCGTCATAAATACAACCAACCGAAGCTGGTAGACGGGAGGTGCTGGGTTCGAACCCAATCGCGCCCGTCGGCCTAATCGTTCGGAGTTTTCGTGGTTTTCTTCGAACCTTGGTTCTCCAAGCGTTAATACGGGTTAGGTTCCCTTAGAAAGACCTCCACGGAAGGCACTCTCCCCCTTAGGGCCCATATCCCACGTGCAGATAATTGGCCGACATAAATACAACCAACCAACCAACCGAATTTTTAACTTCCCCCAAAATTTTATCCCTCGTATCCCCCCCCCCAAATAGTTGTTTTTAACTTAAATTTCTTATTGTTTTAGGGGAAAAGCATTACAAAATTCAGAAACTAGACAAAATTTGCAACAAATAGGATATATGACATTATGACGTAGGATGAACGGGGAGGGGGAGGGCCGCCTCTGAACATGCACTGCGGCGTTACGTTCACTAAGTTATGACGCCAAGGCAAGAGGGGATTTTTCCGGGGGAAATTTTGGTGGGAAGTTACAAATTCGGATTCAGCAACCCAAAAAGCATAAAGTAAACCGATTTCCAGAGCTACCATTAATTTTGCTACGTGAAATTCCCTATTGCCTGGACTATATACACTATAACGCTAAATTTAAACATAAAGCTAAATTTTATAAATTATTTTTTATGCTGGCCTGAAACCCGTAGCTGACGAAATGCAGAATGGGTCTGTCTCATCTTGTGGAAGAGTTTTGCAATTTTTTTTTTAAGCAAAAAATGAGATTCATTTTATAAAATTCTTTTTCCTTTTTCTAAATAAAAATTTTGATCTTTATTAGCACTTAGATGTTAGGCATTTCTTATTTTTTATCTACTACTCTCTTATAATGTAAACTAAAATAAATGTGGAATATAGGGTAGGCTGTAAAATAACATATTTTTCCTCAGTGCGATTTCCACCAGTGGCTGAGAGGTTCTGCTCTTGAAGCTGGTAGACGGGAGGTGCTGGGTTCGATCTCAATCGCGCCCGTCGGTCTAATCTTTCAGAGTTTTCGTGGTTTTCTTCGAGCCATGGATTTCCATGCGTAAATACGGATTAGGTTCCTTTAGAAAGACCCCCAGGGAGGGCACTTCCCCCCTTCGGGACTATATCCCTAGTGTAGATAATCGGCCGTCAAAAATCAACCAACAAACCAACCTGAGTGCGATTTAATTTTGTTCTGTGTGTGTGTGTTTATGACGGCCGATTATCAACACGTGGGATATAGGCCCTGGGGGGAGTGCCCTTCGTGGGGTCTTTCTAAGGGAACCTAACCCGTATTTACGCATGGGAATCCAAGGTTTCGAAGAAAACCACGAAAACGTTAGGCCGACGGGCGCGATTGGGTTCGAACCCAGCACCTCCCGTCTACCATCTTCGAGAGCAGAACCTCTCAGCCACTTAATTTTGTTCTGTGTACATTGAAGGACAAAACATTCATCGAAGAGTTAAGCATTGGTGATCCAATGCGCGCCGCCCCACAGTGGCTGAGAGCTTATGCTCTCAAAGCTGGTTGACGGGAGGTGCTGGGTTCGATCGAACCCAATCACGCCCGTTGGCCTGATCGTTCGGAGATTTCTATTCGTTTTCTTCTAACCTTGCGTAAATGCCGGGTTAGGATCCCTTAGAAAGACCCCGACGGAGGGCATCCCCCTTCCGGCCTGTATCCCTATGTAGATAATCATATAATATATATGTAGATAATCGGCCGTCATAAGTAACACCAACACACACCTTGTTCGCGTTCAAACTCGTAGCGCCCCACCAGTGGCCGAGAGGTTTTTCTCTCGAAGCTGGTAGACGGGAGGTGCTGGGTTCGATCTCAATCGCGCTTGTCAGCCTAATAGTTCGGAGTTTTCGTGGTTTTCTTTGAACCTTGGTTTTCCAAGCGTAAATACGGGTTAGGTTCCCTTCGAAAGACCCCCATGGAGGGCACTCTACCCCCCTTGAGCCTATATCCCTCGTGTTGATAATTGGCCGTCATAAACACAACCAACCAACCAATGAAACTCGTAGCCGTCAAGAGGCAGAGTGGTTCGATTCCACCTTCTGGGCAAAGACGATATTGAGTTTACACTTGAAAGAAGAAGGCCTATATTTTATTAGCATATACTTTCTTAATATTAGTTATTTTTTAAATATTGTTTTGCAGAGTAATATAAAATGATTGTTAATTGTTAACAAGACAAAAATGCTAACTATGTATGTAGAATAAATGCACATTCACTTTGTGGAATAAATGTACTTCTACTCTGGGTCGGTGTCTAGAAGTAATTAATCCAGGCAGATTTTTGAAGAAATCTTAACACTTTAATATTCTTCGATAATGAAGTATTTACAGATGGGGTATTTACATTAAGCATGAAAAATAATGGCATTCTGCTTTACCCAGATCCGCTGACTTGGTATTCGGTCGACACGACGTCTCAGCACTTCTGTTCACAAGCACAGTAAAATGTCGTCTCCCTCTTTCTCACAAACGTTTTTGTAGGTTCAGCTGTTTTTTGTAGGCTCAGAGGTTGAGGTGGATCGTCCAGAGCTTCATTTAAGAATTTGCTAGGCTTTGCAGTGCAGAATTCAAATTCTGTCACCACAAATTCGGCCCACCTGACAGGGCTGGGTCCTCCCAGTCACCATCTACTTTATATACCAGACTGGTAATGGACTACTTTTTCCAGAACGTATAATATACACAAAAAACACACAAACAATATAAAACAAAATAATAGTAAAATCAACCACTAAATACTGATGATCAAAAGTTTTCAGTCCTTAAATAATGTTTTTTAGAGTTTGATAAATAGTAAAGTTTTCTGCTTGTCACTTGGAAGCAGTTCTTTTCACAGTTTATTCATAATAGTAAAAAAGATATCAATAACACGCAGTTTAAAAAAAAACACAAAATCACTCAAAGCACAAATATTTCGTCTTAGACAGTAGAAGTCCAAGGCTTCATGTGATCTGCAGGGCTTGAGGTCGCAGTTGGACCCTCATCGTGTCCAACTTTGCTTACATTGAAGCGATCGTTTCTCTTTACTGCAGTAATCTCATAGGAACCAAGAAACTTAGGCGTTAGTTTGGTACCTGTCCCAAACTGTGTTTTTTGAATGGCCACCAAATTACCGAGTTTATAGGTGTTGGCCTTTTTTCGCTTTTTGTTATATGTTTTCATGTTTTCCTGTTGTATTTTTAATATGTTTTGCTTAGCTATTTCTCTATTCGAATTTCTTTCCGATATGAACGAATTTAATTCCTCATCATCTAACAGCGTTTTGATTTGCAGGTAAGTTTTTTGCCGCAGTTTCGTTCCTGTCAGTAGTTCGAAGAGTGTAAATTTTGTACTTCTTGATACGGTACTGTGACATGATACGTTGTACGAGCGCGACAAATTTGTACCATTTAGTGGGGTCTTCTACGCTAAGTTTTGCCAAAATTGGGATAAGAATTGGGTACATTCGCTCTATTTGACTGTTTCCTCTAGGTATCCCTGTTGTTAGGGAATATGCTCTATGTTCTCTTCTTTACAGTATTTCTCAAAATCAGCAGAGGTGAATGCCGGTCCTTTGTCGGTAATGATTCGAGACGGATTTCCGAAGATATCATGTTGTCGGGTTAACTTATCGATGACTTCTTTAGCGGCTGTAGTTTTGACGGGGTATAGTCAAACAAATTTAGTAAATGCGCCCACAACAGTAAAAATATTATTGTAATTTTTATTTGTAGAAGGCATGGGACCATGATCTATGTGATAGGTCTCGTGGGGCATATTTTGTTTGGGGATCGGGTTTAACAGACCTTCTCCTTTTCCTTGCTTTTTATTACAAAGTATACACTCTATGCATTTGGCAATGACGCTTTCAATTTGCTTTCTTAATTGGGGTATACAATAATTTTCTTTTAAAATAATTTCAGTTTTAGCCACTGCGTAATGACCTTTGTTATGAACGTCGGGTATTATTTTCTTTTGTTTATTGGTAGGAATCATCAGAAGTTCTCTGTCATTTTCATATTTGTATACGATGTCGTTTCGTATAAAATACTCTGAACTTTCATTTTTTTCAATTAACTTTTTTATCGCTTGTATGTGTTCGTCTTCTTGTTGTGCGTTCTTTATTTCTAATGTTAATTCATCATGTGATCGGGTACTGTATTTCTACTCAATGCGTCTACATGTTTCATTTGGGATCCTGGTCGGTGGGCAATTTCATAATCAAATTCCTGTAAGAATTGGGCCCATCTGGCTACTTTTGGCGTAATGCCTTTTTTGTCCATTGTCTTTTGAAACGCAGAACAATCTGTCACAATTTTAAATTTCGTGCCTAATACGTAGTTTCGGAATTTTTTAACCGATTCTATTACCGCGAGTGTTTCCAATTCGTAACTCGAATATTTTGCTTGAGTAGGTGTGGATTTACGGCTCATGTAATGAATAGGATGTAAGTTTTTGTTCTCATCTTCTTGTAGTAGGACACTACCAAAACCTATGGCGCTAGCATCGGTGTGCAATTCTAGTCTAGCGCCTCTTCGGAATGTATGCAATACTCGGGGTTAACTAGTTTTTCTTTAAGAGTCTCAAAAGCTTGTTTTTCGAGGATTCCAAATATAAATGTATTTCCCGCTTTTAATAAATCACTTAAAGGTCTCGCTATAGTTGCATAATGTGGGATGTATTTTCTGAAATAAGAAGTTAGACCCAGAAAACTGTGTAATTGTTTAAGGGTGCGGTGTTCGAGAAAATTCTTTACTGCCAAAGTTTTGGCTTCCGAGGGCCTAGTAGTTCCGTTTTCGATAATATAGCCTAAAAATTCAATTTTCCGTTTAAGGAATTGGCATTTTGCAAAATTAAATTCAAGTCCGTAATCCGATGCAACTTCTAGGACGCTAAAACAGTTTTAAAAGAGCTTCTTCTTCAGTCTCCGGAAGTACTATGACATCGTCTAAGTAAATTAATATTACTTTTTCTTTAATTAACTGTTTAAAAACAGATTGAATATATCTCTGAAATTGTTGGGGGCCAATCGATAATCCGAATGGAAGCTTTAAATATCCCTACTGGGAGTTATGCGTGACAAATGTTGTATATTTCCCACTCTCCTCTGCTACGTCCATATGAAAAAACCATTTTTTAAATCCAATGTAGTAAAAACCTTCGCTTCCTCAATGTTATCTAAAACGTCTTCTATTCTTGGCAAGGGAAAATTATCTCTAATTATTTTTTTCTTGCTAACACTACAGGCGATGCATAATTAGAGTTGACCTCCGTTCTAATTCCCATTTCCAATCATTCGTATATTTGTTTGCCCACAAATTCCTTTTCTGGATATGCTAATCTACGTGGTCGTTGTGCAATCGGAATATCATCAGTTAATATTATGTTTACTTTTAACTCTGTGCCCTTAACCTTGTTTGGCTTATAATTAGTGATCAGTTCCGTTAACTCTTTCTTAATAGTATTGTTTGTAATATGATTTATCTCAACTTCCTGAAAATTAATAGAATTACCAGTTTCAGCTAAATAAATATCTGTGGTTTTCGCTAAGTCTAACTGTCGGATGGAACACTGTTCGCTTTCTAACAAACAACTCCTTAATTGCATGTTTATATTTTCACTAAAGTTGAAAGCTGTTTCATTTTGATTAGTTTGTTCCTTTCTCACCAATTCAGCTGTCGAAATCATTTTTCCTATCGTGGGATTCTTTTGCTTTTCTGACCGCAACATCGCATGAAATCTGACTGTGACATAGCTTACGCGTCTGGTTTTTGTCATGACTGTTTCTTGTGGGAAAGCAGTGACGTAATTCACCCTAACTTCCTTCAACTTTCGTTTCCCCGTAATTTGCAATCCTTTTTCTGAAATATTGAAATTTACTTGTTTCAAAAAGTTATTTCCTAAAATTATAGAATCGTTCAAATTTTGTACGACGTATAAATCTGCATTCACTGTGTAACCATATATTTCAATTTTTACGGTCATAAATCCTATGGATGTTATTTGGCTACCACCAATACCTGATAAAACCAAGTCATTTTCATGCAATTTAGGGCATCCCAGGGCTATATAAATATCGTTACTAAACATATTAACATCACTTCCTGTATCAATTAAAGCATCCTTATTTTTCCCTAAAATCCCCACGCTTTTTATTATTTTATCCACCGGGTTTGAGTTACTGCTTACGGCAGCGTTTGCATTTTTAGGAGAATTATTTGTACACTGGTCAGATCTGTGGCCAGGAATTTACACTTCCAGCAGACCGGACTTTCTTTTTTTTCGGGGGCAATCCCTCCAACGATGAGAAAATTCATTGCAATTGAAACAACGGATTTTAGTATTTAAATTATTTTGGGGGGTAGGTGTGTAATTTTTTTCATATGATACGCGACTAATGTCTTTTCGATGGAACGCTCTATTATTTTCACTACCTTGACGTTTTCTAAATTCCGTGTTTGGGGCTTAGTTTCCGTTTTCCGTAAGTTAATTCTGGCGGTTTCAAAATCATCCAATTTATTTGTCAATTCCTCTACGCTCGTAATTTTGGGTAGTTCGTCACAAAAGTGTTCCTTCATTTCTAGGGACAATTTTCGCCTAATCTGATCAATAATTAAAATATTTTTTAATTCTTCGAACGTTGATATGTGTAATCCCGATAACCATTCATTCAGAAAATTTGCGATTTCAAATGAGAAATCTTTCCATGACGCTGAATTTTGTTTTCTATGTAAAAAGAATTTTTGCCTGAATTGTTCTAGTGTAAGTTTGAAACGTTTTAAAAGTATTTTCTTCAGGCAGTCGTAATCACTGGATAGTTCTTAACTTTCGCGGTTTATCAAACTAACTAAGTCAAGCGGTAACAAGGCAAGCAGATTAGGTAACCCATTCATTTTTTTCTATCCCTAGACGCTTTGCCTGACGTTCGAAAGGGTTAAGTAAATGCTTATTTCCTCCTCATTATTATATCTATTTAGCAATTTTAGAACATCGGAACCCTTTCCGTGATTGTAGATACCGAATTATGCAATTGGGTATTTTGTGTATTTTCCAATTGTAACTTTTTTAATTCAAATTTGCGACTTTCGATTTCTTTTTGTTGCAACAATTTCTCATTTTCTTCTCGTTCTATTACAAGTCCCGCTAGAAAATTTTTTACTAGATCCTCATTATACACTTCGGATTTTACAATTAATTCAGTAAGTTTACTTTTATTCGCATCCTCTGGAAAATTTTAAACCTAGCTCGATTACCGCAGTAACACGATCGGTCTTTTTCGACCTTCTTAAGTGTGCCATAATTATATCTGACCAATTAACACACAAAAATAAAATATCTCAATATAAATCAATAATATATATATATATATATATATATATAATAATATGTAACAATTTTATTAAAATTCACTTACTTTGTACCAGATATTTTCATCAAAAAAATAAATATATATATTTTTTCTTCACTACATAATAATACAAAAAAAATTAATTATTTAATACCAATTTTATAAAACTTACTTCCATCTAAATATTCTCAACAGAATATATATTTCTTTCTTTTCACACAAAAAATAACAAGATAAATATATATATATATATATATATCGTTATACCACTTTTTCCTCTCAACGAATCAAAAAAAAGAACATGTATCTTTATTAGGAAGCAAAAACATAGCACCTTCCTATATTTATCGGCAAAACCTTATAGTCACTTATTATCTCTTTAATCTGCAAAAAAAAATCACTGCAGACACGTTGCATAAATCACTAAATATGTTTTTCCTTCTTGCATGCTAAAAAAACCCCACCGTACGCTTTTCTCTGCATTATTCAAGTACTTTTGGGAAAAAACAAATAAAACACTTTCCCATTCACCAAATACAAGAAAAGAAAGAAAATATTTCGTCATATAAGAAGGGGGAAAAACTCGAGAATTAACGATGCATTTTCACAAATGATTCATCACAGAACACACTCACTTCGATCCTTCGATGAAATACTCAGTTGAAATTTCGACGACAGAAACACTTGACTCGAAGAACCACTTAAAGCTTGAAACTTTTCTTCTCGCATGAGAAAATTTCCAGCTATCACAGAACATTCGATGAAAGCAACTTTTCTCTTTTCTTTTTCCACACAAGTTAAATCCACACTTTTCATGTAAATCGCGGCTGACAGCCTCCAATTTGTAGAATAAATGCACATTAACTTTGTGGAATAAATGTACTTCTACTCTGGGTCGGTGTCTAGAAGTAATTAATCCAGGCAGATTTTTGAGGAAATCTTAACACTTTAATATTCGTGGATAATGAAGTATTTACAGATGGGGTATTTACATTAAGCATGAAAAATATAGCTGGCCAGGGACATTCTGCTTTACCCAGGTCCGCTGACCCGGTATTCGGTCGACACGACGTCTCAGCACGCCTGTTCACAAGCACAGTCAAATGTCGTCTCCCTCTTTCTCACAAAAGTTTTTGTAGGTTCAGCAATTTTTCGTAGGCTCAGAGGTTGAGGTGAATCGTCCAGAGCCTCATTTAAGAATTTGCTAGGCTTTGCAGTGCAGAGTTCAAATTCTGTCACCAGATGTATTTCGTGTGGAGATTTCTGTAAATTGATATAGTCTGAAAGAAAAAAGTTTGAGAGCTGTACAACGTTTATGCATTTGTGTAGGAATAGTAGTCATATTAAAAAAAAAATAGAATTGCTTCTGTAAAAAAATTGAATTGTTTTTCGTTTATAGCATGGAGGGCTTTCAATCGAATTCAACTGCCATTTCCGAAAATTTGAATAAGTACAACAGAAACATTATACTTCGACTAAAAAATGAGTAAATTGAATATTTGATGAAATATGAACTCTTGAATGCAATATTTTTTAACTACGTATGCGTGAATGATAAGGAAAGAAAAAAAAATATAATTGTGTAGTTTACTAAACAGGACAACTTATGTGGAACTGGGAGTCGAGTGTCGCGAAAATTCAGGAATATTTTGGCGATATAGCGATCTGAATTTCAGTTACGTTCCGAAAGTTGCTGGACGATAAGGGCGAAATCAGTTCACGGTACCGCGGATATTTTTCTTGATTTTCATGATATTCCAACGGACACTTTTTATATAAATTGGTCTATATAGTTGATTGCCAAACTATGGAAAAAAATATATCATTCGCACATGAGCAGTTATTTCATACAATTACTCATATATCTCATCAAATGTTCAATATATTGATTTTATTGATGCAGCATAATAAATTGCTGTACTGTGCTTTGTCTGGTATTCGGTTGATTGATTGGTTGATTTTTTAACGGCCGATTACCTACTCTAGGGATATAAGCCCGAGGGGAGAGTGCCCTCCGTGGGGGTCTTTCTAAGGGAACCTAACCCGTATGGAAATCCTTAGCTCAAAACCATGAAAACTCCGAAGGATTAGGCCGACTTGCGCGATTAGGATCGGACCCAGCACCTCCCATCTACCAGCTTCGAGAGCAGAACCTCTCAGCCACTGGTGGAGTGTTTGGTATTCGGAAAGTGTCGTTAAATTTAGTTGAAAACTATGCATGCTATAAACAAAAAAAAAAAAAAATTCTACAGTAACGTTTATATAATGACGAATATGCGTGCTATTCTTACACAAATGCAGACAAATGTTTTATAGGATCCATATAGCCATTTGCTACAGTGATAAATCATTTCGAGCATTTCCTGTTACACGGTTTTATGTATATATGTGTTATTATTGATGTAATAACAGTTTTTTCAGTTCAATTTAATGTTGCCTCTCCCCCTAATTAAAATCGTGACTAAATCTTCATTGAAAAATATGAGGTCAAACATGTTCTTTACATCCCGGATATTCAAGAAGAATTCGTCTAGCATTTCTATAGATACGAAATGAATATTTCCAACTGAGCGAAAAAATGCCCAGGCCGGGAATCGAACCCAGATCCTTGGCTTACAAGGCCAATGCTTTTCCGTTTAAGCTAACTGGGCCGACAACCAGCCAGCATATTTCGCTCAGAAAACCTTATTGGTAGTAACATCTGGTCTGTCATGTAGACAGCTCAACAGAATATTTCTATAGATATTCGCCAAAGCTACTAAAATCAAAAATGTTCATTATTTTTAACCTATGAACATGAGGGTACATGGGTGAGAAATATTTTTTTATGTCCTTTTCCCACCAAATAAATTTTTTTCTGTGTTTATATATATATATACAACCTTAATAAAATCAGTTCCAGCATAGAAAAATTCGTAGGATAAAAATACAGTTACCTGAAAATGCCTTAACACCTTCGAAGGCGGCGGTTCATTTTTGGACCACTTAATTTTAATTCCCAAATCCCATATAAACACCAGAATATTGGAATGAAAAATTTCTTTTTATTAAGTACGTGAACAAAATCTTTTGTTTATTTTGAAATAAATTTGTTTGTAAATTCTGGTGTCGTTCACTCATTTCAACATTTTACGAATAGAAGTACCTTGCCCCTGAAAGGGTTGAAGATGAATATTGTACTGGATAACGTCCACTCAATTTACAACATTTATATTCCTATCAAAATATTACTTCTAGTCTATTACATCATCATTAGTGTATTACACTTCAATATGTAATTTTATATTCAAATAAAAACAGTAATGTGGATTAATTTAAATAACAATAATTAAACCCCAGTTACTTGTATTCAGCATTACAGCTAAAATTTTCAGTGCCCTGTACTAAATATACGTTTAAATGGTCAAATAGTTTTAGTATATTGAAAGAAAGGATGCCTTTTAATGTTTTGGGAACATTTTTTAAGAGCTACTCATATGCAACAAGAAAAATATAGAGAAAAAGTGCAAGTAACAGAAATTATATATGTAGTAACAGAGGTTACATTTTTATAACAGAAGTTACATTGAGCAACACAAATTAGGCAGCAGAAGTGTATTTACATTAATCTAATAACAATGGTACCACTGAAGCACTTTGATGGATTTTTATTATACATATGATTTTTAAAATAGATTTTTGCTAATTTATCTAGATCTGTTACAATTATGTAGTAAAGTTACAGCTAACAGTTGTTTCATTTAACAAAGAAAAAATCGTATTTTCTATGGTCTTATAAAAATATGTAAATATTGCATTTATTTAAATTAAAATTAATTTCATATAATAAAAATAAAACTTTAATTAAAATGACGATATTAAATTTTAAATTTATGTAACAGACGTTACAAACAGAACACACTAACCTGGAATTCAGATGTTTTAGCTTACTGATCACATGTGTGCAAAACAAATTCAAAATGGCTGTAACATATCTCTGTTGGGGACAATGGAAGTCATTTCTTTGGTAAGTAAAGTTACAGTAACAGAGGTTACAATTTCAATGTACAAAATTTAATCTTAAAATGTAATAATAAAAAATAAATATTTTAGTGTTTCGAGCCTAACTAGTTAAAATACTAGGTTTTATGCTTACATAAAACCAGTTAAAAATATGATTTTAAATATTATTAGTTACAAACTTAAATTGAAAACTATGCCTACATTTATCTGGATAGACTGTTTTGTTAGTCAAGATGAATAAAAATGGATAGTTTAAATTAAAAAAATATAATTTTAAACATTTTTTTTCTAATAATGTCCTTACTGATTATTTTAATGGAAACAAAAAAAAAAAAAAAAAAAAAAAAAAAAAAAAAAAGATTTCTTTCCCGTTTTACCCAGAAAAAAAAAATTAATTGGAGAAATGAAAATGACATAATTTTTTTTTGTTTCACCCATTTCCCGTAATCCCTCAGCAGCAGTTCTGGAAGCAATGGCGTAGCAATTAAAAATTATAGGATGTCGTTGTCACAAAATTAATATTTTAATCATTTTAGATAGTTTTATTTTATACTACAGTTTATTAAACGTACAGTATAAAACAAACAATTAAAAAAAGTCTCTGCCGGCTCGGTCTAAAGGCGGAGGTAGATTTCAAAGTCAAGTATTAATTTCACCAACGAAAACTAAGTCAAGATTATAGATTAGCTTAGTTTAACAATTTTATCTGGCCGCTTTTGAAGAGTTTTTAATTGCATGTTTCGTAAGAGCTATGGTTTTATCAGAATCGTGATAATGCGATAATCTTTCACTCTTTCCGCTTTTTATCGCTAATTAGATTTTTTTTTTATTTTTTTTTTTATTTTTTTTTTTGTAATTGGACCCAGAGTTAAGGTTATATTATATATTATATATCTATATATATCTATATATATATATAACCATTAATTAAACATAACCTTCCACCGTCAAATATTATGAATTAAAACTGTAAGTATTAAAAAAAAAAAATAATAATAATAATTAATATAAGAATTATTATGGAAGAAAAAGAAAAAAGTGGACACCGACAAAAATTGAAAAGCTTATACATTGAATTACGTTATCAAGGGCACAGAATTCAATGATATAAGCAAAATGGTGTTTTCTGTGGGAAAAATAAGCTAAAGCTAAAAGTTATTTTCCCCTGTGCCCAAACAACCATAAAATCAAGTGAATTGATTAAAAATGAAAGCAGAATAGAAACAAATAATATGAAATGGAAGAATCAATAAAACGTATTTAAATATTTATAGGATATAAAATATAAATAATAAACACCATACCGATTAATATTTCAGTATTTTGCAAAAATCCACGCGCACATGGCCCAGTATATCAAAAAGATTAAGGTGAATAAAACAGTTAAGAAATCACAGTAAATGATACCAAAGGATGCAGTTAATACATTTTGAAATAAAATTTGAAATACCTTGTTAAACACATTTAATCTAATATAAAATAAATAGATATTAATTACATTATTTAAAATGCACTATTAAATTAATTAAGAACAGTTTAACAATATCGTCAAAATTTAGCTAAAAATACCCCCTGGTGTATTAAATTATAACTGAAATGGAGCTAGAAAAATGAACAATTAGAGCTATCTTAAAGAGACAGATTTAGTGCTGCCATCTAGTATTACTTCTATTAAACAACTAACGCAAGATAAATATTTGTAAGCATTTGAATGTAAATAACTGTATAAACAGCAAAACCAAACATATCCTTATATATAGAGAATTATAAACCGAATATAAACCACACAATGTATTTAAAAACTATTGTAAATAAAATTTAAAAGCATACAATATATTCTATTAGCTAACTTATTTAAACCAAACTAAGAAATAAATAATTCTAGAACATTGATAATATATAGCATATAGCTATATGCTATAAAACAAAATAAAAATCAGTAATAATTAATATAAATAATTATTAAATATAAAAATTATTTTTTATGAATTATATATCAGATATTTATAAAATGAACAGGAAATAAAAAACATGTGGAAGTAAATAGAAGGTTAAATGATACTTAAATACCCATTACTTAATAAGCACAAATATAGAGTGTGGATTATCTTCAGACATCCATAAAAAACCATAAAGTATGAATGTGGGACATTCAAAAACATTAAACCGATAATAAATATTAAAAAGAATAGAGTAATAATAATAAAAATAATTACCCAATTTTAATGCATACAGTATAACTATATTTATATTATACATACTTATATGTATATTATTCACTATAATAATGGCATACTATTAGTAATTAATATGATATTGTCCTTAGTAAATTTAAAATTTAATAACAAATAATTGTAAATTAGATTAATCAATAATTAGGCTAATTATAATATTAATGAAATTCTCCAATTACATATAAAATATCAAATCAACATCCATATAAAATACGTAACAAAAATATAGTAATAATACAAGAGCCCCCTTTTTTTATATAATTAACCATTGCGTATTATCCAGACAACACCACCCTCCTCCGTACTCTAACATCTACCCACCCAACCAACCTATAATATTTTTTTATATTATTTTACAATTTTTAATTTTTTATAGATATTTTTTTATTTTATATTTTTTTGTAATTTTGTTTACGCATGTGTTAATTTGTTTTAATAGATCATGTAAGAAAAGTACTAATTGTATATTAATGAATATATGAATTTTATTGGAAAACCATGATTTAATGCATCATAAATTAGTTTTTTAATATTATTGTTAATTAGAGGAGAAGAACATAAACATTTTATTCTATATAAATGATTAAGTATTATATTCCGAAATACAGAATGATGTAGACAAGATTTAAAATTTGTAAATGTATTAACTTTGAATTTAAATTCTTTACGTTTGTCATATAAATCTGTGATTATTTTATTGTCTTTGATTGTAATTTTAAGATCTAAGAAGTTAATTGTATTGTTAGATAAAAGGTTTTCCGTTAATTCCAAATTAGTGGGATAATCAACTGGAAATCGAGTAATTGCAGCTTGATCAGTATCAATTAAAATGATGTCATCAATATAACGATATAAATGTAGATTATTATTAGTAAAATTACGTTCATAATGATATAAGTATAAGTCTGAGAGTAAACTGGAAGTACAACCGCCTTGTGGTGTACCGACATGCTGTAAATATAAAGTATTATCTTGCAATATATAATTATTATAGATAATGAAGTTAGTTAAAGATTTAAAATATGCAATATCTATATTAGATTATATATATATATATAGAGAGAGAGAGAGAGAAAGAGAGAGAGATAAAAGGTTGCAACAATAAAATAGTTTTTAGCAAAACCAACCTCACTAAAATATAACAATTAGCATGAGGCTCGATTATGGAAGTTATGGGGTTTTTCCACCCCCCCCCCCCCACCACCACCTATTTCCACCCCCTTGGGCCGATTTTGCCCATTTGCAATTCCCGCCGAGATGTTAACCACCTCAAACATTTTGGTGAGTTTGAAGAAGATCCGTGCATAATTGAGACTTTTATCGTGCGGACAAAACTTAGTATATGCATACATACACACACACACACACACACATATATATATATAAACTATTTAGGTGGGGGTGGTTTTGGGTTCCTGGAGTCATATAATGAAAAGTTATGAAGGAATTTTGCAAAAGTCGCACCATGGTAACGACTGCAATAGGTAGTATTTCTTATGAAATCTACCTAAAAGCAGTAAAGTCATCTTTATTTCAGTATTTCACTAAGAATGAACTCTAAGGATCTAAATAATATACACGCATACATCACGTATATATATGGAATTTATTTAAAAATGGCGAAAACAAATTCAGAGAACCTCAAAATGTTAAAATAGGCCAGTATTTCAATAAACGGGGTTTTATCATGTTTCAATACGTTTTTTTCAAACTCATATGACGTTATATATTCACCTGCTGACCTCCATTATATTTTCAATATGATGTAATATTAACTTTTTTAAAAAATTCGTCAAACTATTTATTTCATTTTCATTTTTCACGTGGAAATCTTGAAATGGAAAAGTTATGACGTAATATTAACTTTTTTTTAAATTCGTCAAACTATTTAATTCATTTTTCATGTGCAAATCTTGCAGTGGAAAAGTAATTGTTGTGGCAAGATTTTTATTGTGAATTGGCAACTGCTATAACGAAAAATGTTTAAATTTTACGGAAAATTGCTATTAAATTGGTGGTTTTTTATTAATTAAAAATTAACTATAAATTATTTCGATTCCGGATTACTTTAGTTGTCTCGGCCGTGTATTAATACGTAACATTTCATAATTCTGGCTTCCAATGGCTTGACACAATTATGACCTGTGGATTTGTATAGAATTACAGAGAGACAACAAATTTCCATTTTTATATATTGGATGATTAATTTTGAAATTGATTTTTCAAAACAAGCATTCTTAAAATTCCGGGCAACGTCAAGTATTTTAGCTAGTACTATTTACATATAAATGACAATTCTGGATACGATCTGCAGATTGAAGCCTTCCGATATTTAAAAAGGCTTTTGTTAAAACACGGTAAAACAATCAATCAACCAAACAATGCTTTCAATACTAAAAAACCCGGGCCCCACCAGTGGCTGAGAGGTTCTGCTTTCGAAGCTAGTAGACGGGAGGTGCTGGGCTCGAACTCAATCGCGCCCGTCGGCCTAAACGTTTCGGAGTTTTCTTCGAAACCTTGGATTTCCATACGTAAATGGCCCCACCAGTGGCCGAGAGGTTCTGCTCTCGAAGCTGGTAGACGGGAGGTGCTGGGTTCGATCCCAATCGCGCCCGTCGGCCTAATCGTTCGGAGTTTTCGTGGTTTTCTTCGAGCCGTGGATCTTCCATGCGTTAATACGGATTAGGTTCCCTTAGAAAGACCCCCACGGAGGGCACTCCCCCCGGGCCTATATCCCTCGTGTAGATAATTGGCCGTCAAAAATCAACCCAACCCATACGTAAATACGGTTGGTTGGTTGTGTTTATGACGGCCACACGATCAACACGAGGGATATGGGCCCTAAGGGGGGAATGCCCTTCGTGGGGGGGGGGTCTTTCTAAGGGAACCTAACACGTATTAATGCTTGGCAATCCAAGGTTCGAAGAAAACCACGAACGATTAGGCCGACGGGCGCGATTGGGTTCGAACCCAGCACCTCCCGTCTACCAGCTTCGAGGGCAGAACCGCTCGGCCACTGGTGGGGCTACGTAAATACGGGTTAGGTTCCCTTACAAAGACCCCCACGGAGGGCACTCCCCCTTGGGCCTATATCCCTCGAGTTGATAATCGGCCGTCAAAAATCAACCCAACCCAGCCCTAAAAAACTTGGAAACTGCTTGATCAATTTTAAGGAATCTTACTACGGTCGAAAAATCTAATTTGTATAAATAATAATGATGTCTACAATCTGAGGATTGCCGCATTCAGATATCTAAAATTGTTTTTCAGAAAACAAGGAAAAACCAGGAGAATCTATCAACCAACCTATCTCTCAAAAACTCGAGAACTAACTGATAAATTTGAAGGAAACGTACAGCGATTGAAAGATCTAATTAATATTTACATATAAATGACAATTCTGGATACGATTTGCAGATTGGAGTATTCCGATATTTAAAAAAATGTTTGATAAAACACGGTAAAACAGGGAAAAACAATCAGGCAACCAAACTTTTTAATACTTTGAATACTAAAAAACTCGGAAACTACTTGATCAATTTTAAGGAATCTTACTACGAAGTGCCCCACCAGTGGCCGAGAGGTTCTGCTCTCGAAGCTGGTAGACGGGAGGTGCGGGGTTCGAACCCAATGGCGCCCGTCGGCCTAATCGTTCGAAGTTTTCGTGGTTTTCTTCGAGCCTTGGATTTCCAAGCGTTAATACGGGTTAGGTTCCCTTAGAAAGACCCCCACGAAGGGCACTCCCCCTGGGCCTATATCCCTAGTGCAGATAATTGGCCGTCATAAATACAACCAACCAGCTTACTACGAAGTTGTAAAGTCTAATTTTTGCAAATGATAATGATGGCTACAATCTGCAGATTGCCGCATTCAGATATCTAAAATTTTTTTCGGAAAACAAGGAAAAACCAGGAGTATCAATCAAACAAACTATCTTTCAATACTCAAAAACTCGAAAACTAATTGATAAATTTTAACTGGGGAAGATTCGCATCGGGTCTCTCAGGCCATTACCGTCTCAATATTGCAATCAATATTGATCAATAATGAAAAAATAATATTTATCAAAATTTAGAAAATATTTTTTTAGCTTTATTCAAAATATCGAAGGAGGATGAAGTTCCCTCTCTTGAATCTATTAAATATGCTTCGGATCGAAAATTAATGTGATTTTTTTTTTTTTTTAATTACCAGATAATGGTTTGGAAGTACATTTAAAATAATGGCTCAAAAATTGTATTAACTGTTTTCTAAAAATAACAAAAATGTTATTTTTAGAAATTCAAAAATAATTTAATTAAACTAGATCCAATTTCATCTATTTTTCCAGAGGTTATGCTTTCCTTTTTTGCAATTTTTCTTCACTATTTCCAAGGAATTTTATTTTTTCTAAGGGAGAAAAAAATTAAACTTTAATCCATTCTCTTAGGAAATGGTCAAAATAAATATTTCGAATACCAAAACGCATACTAATATCATTTCAGTATTTCTTATATATATTTCGTCAGTTTTACTTTTTTGTTTAGAGTGTGTGTTATATTAAAATTTAATATTACAACATAATAATATACATACGATTTCTTTAAAAAAAATCTACAATTAACAACATAAACTTGAGAATTAAAAAAGGATTATAGCTGTTTATAAAAATAACTTTTTTACTTTTATGAAATTGGTTCTTCGAAATATAATTTGCTTCCTTAAATAAATAAATAATCCCATCTTGCTAGTAGTAAGTTTTTGGCTGAATATTGCGGAGAAAGCATCAGCACACAGTTTTCTTCTTTAATCTTCATTTGCTACGTCACGAAAACAGTCGGCCGGTCTTGACAATAGAGACGATAGTGCTCAGGCCCGGTCATTACAAAATTATACTGGCCCCACCAGAGGCCGAGAGGTTCTGCTCTCAAAGCTTGTAGACGGGAAGTGCTGGGTTGGGACACAATCGCGCTCGTCGGTCTAATCGTCCGGAGTTTTCGTGGTTTTCTTCGAACCTTGGTTTTCCTTGAGTAAATACGGGTTAGGTTCCCTCAGAAAGACACCCACGAAGGGCCACCACCCCCCTTTGGGACTATATCCCTCGTATCGATAATTGGCCGTCATAAACCCAACCAACCAACCATAAATAACACCAACACACACGAAACTATACTGCAGCAAAATCACCTCTTCAACGATTTATAAAGGGGCATTTTCAACAGTTCAGTGCGTTTTCTAACTGAACCGAAATTTAGCGTATTATGTGATAAATCTATAGATCATATACAGAGTTGCACAAGAAATTCAGACATTATTCCGACTACCGATTGTAATTGCTGAAATTGTGTTTTCAAATGTGTTATGTATTTTACAAATTGTTTAGTTATACATCATTTTTACCCGACTGAAAAGAAGGGTTATGTATTTCACGCGTATCTGTATATGTGGATTTATTTATACCCTCGAAAAATCCCAACGGCTGGATGGATTTTAATGAATGACGTCTCTATCAATTCGTCTTAACGGTCCGATGGTTATAGGCTAGGTTTTGTTTTTATAAATTCAAAATGGCGGCCGTAAAATACAAAATGGCGGTAGAGACGAAAAAATTACGCACCCTATTGAGTGGCATAGCATTGGATAGGTCTTTCAAAATGAAGACGATATTTCATTGACTATTTTACAGTCAGAAGCTCCGTTAAAATATTATACAACCTGGAAGTTGTGTATGTAGGATCTCTAGCTTTACTGCAACTCTAACCATCATAGACATCTATAGACTTCATCAAAACAGTGTTTATAGATAGGAACTAACAATTAAACACAACTTAAAAGTCATCAATACAAGTAAATAATAATAATAATAAAAAAAGGGTAAGTAATATAAGCAATTAATATAAAAAATATATATTAAGTCAATTTCTACTTAGGTCAATAAGAGAATTTTTTTTTCTCCCATTCTTCTTTCCTCTTGAGTGGCACTTAAAATGCCTTGATCAAGAAGAGGGCTCTCTCGATTATTGAAAATTATTTAATTTAATTTAATGAATGAATTATTATTTCAAAAAAACTGGATTAACATCAAGTGTCATCCACTACAAGTTTTAAAAAATTTATTTGAGCTTGGATGAATAATAAGTATTTTATTAACGATTGAAAATTTGAACAAGATATATATAGCGAGAGTGTGAGCTAATAGTAGGAACTCAAAAAAAAAATAGTTTCACATTGATGAGAAATAATTAATTAGTTCGCTTTTTACGCAGTCGGGTTTTTTGATTTTTTAAATTTAATTGTTTATTACCTTATTAATCTATGAAGTTTTATCATAGTATTCTGTATGCATTGGAAAGTGTTTCGTGATCTATGCTTGACGCATGATTTTACGTTCTTGTTATTATATATTTTAATGAAATATCAGTCTGAAAAGTTTTGAAAAAAAAATAAATCTTATAACTGCTGACAAGATAGTAAAATCTTTTGAATTATTGAAAAGAATTTTGGAAATATTTAGAAAATAAATAAACACAATCTATTTAGAAAATGTCCCAAATAAGATAATGACACGGAAAGTTCTGGCCCTCGATTTAGAAGTGATCACTGATAGTAATTGCTGAGATTGTGCTTTAAAATGTGTTATGTATTTTACAAATTGTTCAGTTAGACATAATTTTTACCTTATTAATCTATGAAGTTTTATCATAGTATTCTGTATGCATTGGAAAGTGTTTCGTGATCTATGCTTGACGCATGATTTTACGTTCTTGTTATTATATATTTTAATGAAATATCAGTCTGAAAAGTTTTGAAAAAAAAAATAAACCTTAAAACTGCTGACAAGATAGTAAAATCTTTTGAATTATTGAAAAGAATTTTGGAAATATTTAGAAAATAAATAAACACACAATCTATTTAGAAAATGGCCCAAATAAGATAATTGTCAGGTTCCGAGAAACATCTGCTATTAGAACTGATGTTCTATATTATTTTTGTCTTAATATATTATATATTGTATGGGCTGTGTACTGGAATTTCAAAATAACAGTCTTTCCTTATCTAAAACTGGATCTAAGCCGGTAAAAATGTATAGATGGTATGAAGGTGAAAAGAGATAGTTGGATGGGGGTGTGCCCAACCTTTTGAGATGTCTGTGGTAAATGGGAAGACAAAAGAATTCCACAAACGAAGAAAAGGGCTTGAATGGGAGCCAGGTAGAAAACTCCGGAGGGATGACGTTGAGAAAGAGCAAGGGGTTCCCGGAAGGCACTCTGTTCTGCTGAGAGAGTTGAAGCGGAGCGCGCAAGGTGGACGGTCGTGCCTTGGATAGCTCTGAGAGAGTGCGTAGGGTTGAGAGAGGCTCGGATAGCTTAGGTCTAGAGCCCATGTGTTGGGAGATCGAAAGTGATCTCCGGAAAGCTAATATAACGTGTGTAGAGTGAGAGTGATTTAACGTAGTTTAATAGTACGCAGCAAGTATTTACTGTATTCAATTTAATGTTGAACCGGATCATCTATATCCGAGTTTGTAAGTGTAAATAGTGTTGGTTGTTGTGTAAATAGTGTGTAAATAAACTGTTAATTTAGTTAATTGAAAGCATTGGTTTTCATTTAAACAATCCTCTCAGTGCGTGACCGATATCACGTAATCATATCGGTGGTGGCAGCATATAATAAGGATTTTCTTCCAAGTTGTGCGGACTAAGAGGAAACTCCGACAAATTGATGGCAGCGACGGGATAGAATCGTCTTGGACCAGTGAACAACGAGCCGTGTTGCAGTGTGTTAGTGCCGGAGCACCCAGTGGAATTCTTGCGTGGAAATGCCGGATCGTCGAACGGAATTTTAGAGAGATAAAAAACAGCGTCGAGCAGAAATACAGAGTGTGTGTGCCCTATCATAATTACAGCGAACCGAACTAAAGTGTTGTGTCCTATCATCGGTACAGCGAACCGAACTAAAGTGTTGTGCCCTATCGTTGTTGCAGCGAACCGAAATAGTGTTTGTGCCCTATCATCGCTACAGTGAATCAAATTACGGTGTATTACAGCCTGAGTATTGAATATCATCAAAGTGACTTTAAAGTGTGAAATATTGAGTGCATCGCGGAACTACGTGTGAGCAGCGGAGTACCCCAGCAGATAAAGTATAAGGTAAGGTGTTTTGATCATTTCTGTCTGCTGACATTCTCGAACCAAATGTATTTGTTGTTGTATAATTGATAGTAATTTAAGATAAATTGTTTAGGTAATTTATGTGCAATCAAATAATTGTGTTCAGATAGGTAGGAAACATTAAGAGCATACTTACTATTGTTTTAAGAAAAGGTCATAATAACTTGTACTAATATTGATTTTCTATTTTTTTTTTTTTTTTTTTTACTAATAATGGTAGTGAACAAAATTAATGCATTGTGTTAATAATAGTTGGAAGGAATAATTCAATTTACTTAAATTTAAATTATTATTAAAGTAATATTTAAATGAAGCAATACTGTTTTAAGTTTGAAGAGTTGATAACAAACGAGTAATGAACATTTGCTTAGAATTTTAATTGGATGGAAGTAAATTTCGAGGAAAAAAAAAGGCTCGCAGTGAGAAAAAAAAAATAGAAGGTTTTGATCTTATTTGTTTTAAGTGTGAAGACCAGTATTGAATTTAAAAATATTTCATTGAGGATAATTGTAGAAATTTATATGTGTATGTTATACATTTTTTCTTTATGTGGATGTTTCTATTGACATCAATAATTTTATTCAATTGCAATGTATCAGTATTATTATGTAAATTGTATGTTATTATCTAATTGTATAAAGTGGAATCTGTATTGCATAGTAATCAAATCGAAATTATTGTTTTACCTTTTGTTTTATTGGAAGTAAATTGTGTGATATTAATGGTTGAGGAAAATTAAGATTATACAGTAGGTGCTGAAATGCATTAATTAGTATAATAAGTGGAGGTAACTGTGCTAAAGTAGAAATTTAGGAAATATCATTTGGCAGGTTTTAATATTATTGTAGAGTGGTAATAGTAATCGGTGAAGGTATGGCTTTCTTATTAAAACTAAAAAGGGTGGATCTTCAGATGATAGCCGAAGAGTTGGGGGTTGAATTCACGGAAGATGATACCAGATTTCAGCTTAACCCCTTCGAGACGGGAGCCTTTTACGAAATCTTTAATCTTTTGTCACCGTTTTTTAAAACCAGAAATTTGTGTCTTCTTGAATCGAGAAAATGCTCTCTGATTAAATAAGGCAAATTTTACAGTAAAATTTTACTGGTGAGGAAAAACAAGGATTCTGAGCGCTTCATGCGTCACGAATACGTGTCGCTCGTCCCCAAGGGGTTAAGAAAAAGATAATGGACAGCGATGAATATGACGAGGGGGCTATTAAGGAATTATCTAACACTATTGTTGCGGAGCGATTAGAGCGCGAAGAAAAACGGAAAAAATTAGAGCGCCAAAAGTTAGAAAAACAGGAAAACTTGGAGCGTGAAGAAAAACGGGAAAAATTAGAGCGCGAAAAGTTAGAAAAACAGGAAAACTTGGAGCGCGAAGAAAGATAGGAAAAATTAGAGCGCGAAAACTTAGAAAGAGAAGAGAGGACTGAAAAATTAAGGATGGAACATGAATTAGAAATGGAGAGGCTAAGGGTACAAGGTTCGACAAATAACTCTAATGGGTCTAGGGAATCTAATAATGAAAGTAACATAGAAAAATTGATCAAAAGTGTTAAAACTCTGTCTATCAAAGTAAAAGAAGGGACTGAGGGATGGAATTTATTTTTCAACAGTTTAGAAAGGGCATTCAAAACTAAAAATGTACCGGAAAATCAGCAGGCCGAAATTCTACTAAATATGTTAGGAGATAAGGCAGATAATTTGTTAATTTATACCACTAGGGAACAAATTGAGAGTTATGAGGAATTAAAGGAGTTAGTTCTAAGGGAACATGAGCCGACACCGAAGGCGTGTTTGGAAAATTTTAAGAAGGCTAGGAGAAACCAGAATGAAACTCATGTATTATTTGTATCGCGTTTAATAGCAACATGGGAAAATTATTGTAAGATTAGGGGTGCTGACTCATATGAAAAGGTCAACCAGTTAATAATTACGGATAGGTTATTAAACACGTTATACACTGTGACGCAAAAGTTTAGACAATGAAGAAATTCTTACATACTTTGAAAAATATTTATTCAATTTTCAAATCACTGCTTGAAATTAATGTGCTGTACATATAAACAATATTTATAACAAAGAAAAGTGGAATTGTGCATATTGCAATAAATTAAATGGTAACAAAAATAAACTGCTGTCTCAAAAGTTTAGACACAAATTAAATAAAATCGAAATAAACAATTTTTAAAACCTGGTTGCGCATCCATGCTTATGTATTACGTCATATACACGAGATTGCATGGAAGAAACTAAATCTTGCATAGTTTGTGGATCGATATCGTACCATGCATTCTCAATAGATGTCTTAAGTTCCTTTTCAGAAGAGTATTGTCTAGCGTTGCTATAAACTTTGCGACACATGATGCTCCAAAGGTTTTCTATAGGGTTAAGATCTGGGCTACATGCTGGCCAGTCGAGAACTCTTATATTATGGGAATTAAAGCAAGATTTTGAATGTTTTGCAGTGTGAATTGAAGCATTGTGTTGCTGAAATTCCCACTGAGGACCCCCTAGAAGCTCAGCAAATGGCAGTAGGTTTTCTTCTAATGTCTGTGTATAATGCTGTGAAGTTTGACGACCACTGGTGAAGGTCAGAGATACTTGTCCATTATAGCAAAAGGCTGCCCAAACCATCACCGAGCCCCCTCCTTGTCTGCGACTAAAAAAACGTCGAGGTTCCTTCCGCAAGTCATGCCAATACGATAAACAACCATCTGGACCATCCAGATTCCACTTTTTTTCATCGCTAAATATGACTGACTGCCATTTCTCTCCATATGACATGTGCTTTCGAGCCCACATAAGTCTTTGTAACTTATGATATGGTTTCAGAGCTGGTTTCTTCTGCATTTTGCTATAAACGATTGTTCCTTTTTTCGAAATTCGTCTACGAATCGTATCCTTTGATACAGAGAGTCCCGATGAGCTTTGAACTCCACGTACGCTCATTTGTTGAGTACTCGCTAGTCTTTGTATCAGGCGATCCTCTCGTACATTTGTCACACGTGGCCTCCCAGACCGACATTTTGCTTTATATTCGGAACCACTCGATAAAACTCGATAAATAGATTTTTTTGACCTATTAATAATAGCAGAAATTTCAGAAACGCTCTTCCCTTCACCTTTCAACTGCCAAATCCTTGAAACCTCATTCACTTGAATTTCTTTAGCTCTCGGCATGTCGACTATGAAGCGCAATCGTTTGCAGAACTTAAGTACTCCAAATTTGTGACATCATCGATTCTAAATTTGCATATGCCAGCGAATATTCAAAGAAATTTAGAATAGTGTCTAAACTTTTGCGACAAGCACATTTGAATTTTTATGAAAAAAATTAGTATTATAGCAAATAAAACGACTGTCTTTTGTACATAGCATTTTAAATCAGTTTTTGAATATATTTACAGGTTTTTGTAATTCTGACGTCATAATTCTACATTTTAAAGCTGAATGACGTCATTGTCTAAACTTTTGCGTCATAGTGTATGAAGAAACCGCATCATATATTGGGTTAACTCAGCAGAGTAAATGGCTGGAAGCTTCTAAAATTGCTAAAGAATGTGACAATTATTTTGATGCTAAACATAAGTCTTATGCTGTTACGTATAAAAGTTTTAAGGGTAAAGATAGGTATGGAAACAGTGAAAAAGTGAAACCGAGGGAGGATAGTAAATTTAGTGGTAATTGGAGACAGACGGGAGCAATGAGACTAATTCTTTTTCGGGTAGGAAAACTGATTTTAAAAAACATAGTGATGATTCAGCTCCTAGATGCTTCAAATGTGGTTTAAGGGGTCATTACCAACGTTTTTGTAATAAAGTAGGTAATGAGGGAAATAATAATGGTAGTAAAGGGCCTGAACAGAAAGCAGGTGTAAATAAGATTGTCGTAAAAGGAAATAAAGAGTTGCCTAAAGGAGCTATTGTGGCGAGGATATCGGCAAAGGCCGAACAGAGAACTAATGTTATTGGTGAGAAATTAAATAAGCTTGAGAAAATTGAAGTTAGTGTAAATGGGCAAAATGCAAAAGGATTGGTCGATTCTGGATGTGAAATTAGTGTTATTCATAAAGACTTGGTACCGGAAGGGAAATTAAAAGGAGCGGGTAGTATTTATTTGCAAGGATTATTTGGTGAAGCAGTTAAATCACCGTTGGTCAAATTACCGTTAGCTATTCCGCAATTCGGACAAACTAATATAATTCATCAGGAAGTACTTTGCGCAGTGACCGATAATATTAATGAGCAGGTAATTTTATATCCCGAGGTGATTAATGAGTTGTCAGGGGTCAATCGCGAGGAGCCATTGCTAGAGTCCCAAGAATTAGAAAGTTCGGAAATTAGCATTGATAACTCGAGTGAAAGGGAAGACATGAGTAGCGATAATTGTAATGTTTACGCAATAGAAGCGAGATCGGAAAATTTACAAAGTCAAAATGCAGAAAAAACGGAAGTGGAGGAAAATAATAAAGTTATCGTTAGTAATTCGGATATGTTTAAGAAATCCCAATTGGAATGCAAAGATTTAGAGAGAGTTTGGGAATTAGCTAAAATGGATAAAGGGGATTATTATATTATAGATGGTTTATTGTATCATAAAGAGAAATTGTTAGGCGAAACTATAGCGCAATTAGTAGTACCCAAGATAAGAAGGGAAGAGATCCTAAAATTAGCGCATACTTCGGTATTTGGAGGGCATCATGCAGCCAAGAAAACCTTAGAGAGAATTAGACAATCTTTTTATTGGGAAGGTATGGCTAAAGAAACTAAAAAGTTTTGTAAATCGTGTCTAGAATGTCAATTATCTAGAAAAGTGAGAGTGAGTGATAGAGTCTTAGTTGAGTTAGAGGATGGTAGCAAAAAGTATGTATATCAAAATAGAGGAGAATTTATGGTCAGGTGTAACATAGTCAATATTGTTTTTGAAGGTGATGAGGAATTTGGAGAAGTTGGGGAAATTCCTATTGTAAACCCGGAACAGGAAGTAGAACGGGACATAGAAAGGTTCGAAATAAAAAGGTTATCTAATAGTCAAGTCAAGGATATAAAGTCCATTTTGAGGGAGAATAAAGAGGTATTTATGGGTCCTGTACGACCAGCGGAAGTAGAGGAGCACCGTATTGATTTGAAACCGGATGTGGCAAGGAAAAATCCAAAGTTATATAGTGTACCTGTTGCTTATGAAGAGGAAGTAGATAGACAGATTCAGGAGTTATTAGAATTAAATCTAATAGAAGTATCAAATGCAGAAATTAGTCATCCAATTGTTTGCGTGGCGAAAAAAGACGCAACTGTTAGGCTTTGCATTGATTATAGAGCTTTAAATTCAGTAACGTGGGTCCCAACATTTCCTATCAAAGATTCGCAGGAAATCATGTATACTGCGGGGGCAGCTAAATATTTATCTTCGATTGATTTATTGAGGGGTTATTGGCAGATTAAAATGGCGGAGGAATGTAAACATTTGACAGCTTTTACAACTCATAATAGGACTTATCAGTGGCGTACTATGCCTTTTGGTTTATCAGGAGCGGCTGCTACATTCCAAAAAGATATGAATGAGGTTCTTCAAGGTCATCGGAGGTATGCACAAGCATATATTGATGATGTCATCATTTTCTCCGACACCTGGGAAGAGTATTGTGAGCATGTTTGGTCTGTCATAGAAGAACTCAAAAATAGAAATTTTACGATTAGGCTGGATAAATGTAAATTTGGAGAGAAATTGACTAAGTTTTTAGGTCATGTAATTGGGGGTGGAACGCATGCACCTCATGAGGAAAAAATAGGAGCAATAAGGGACTTGAAGAGACCGAAAACTAAAAAGGAAGTTAGATCTGTTTTGGGATTAATGGGATTTTACCGATCTTATATTCCAAATTATGCAGAAATTGCTATACCTTTAACGGAATTAACTAAAGGGAAGGTTAAAAATACTGTACCATGGGATGAAAGGGCAGAAGAAGCATTTAATACCCTTAAGGATGAGTTATGTAATGTGACGCGTTTGGCTACACCTACCGTAGGCCGGGTATATCAGCTTCACGCCGATGCTTCAGACCTGGCAGTAGGATGTTGTCTTACTCAAAAAGATGAAAAGGGTCAGTTTAAACCGATAGCTTTTGCCAGTCAGAAATTATCAGGGGCTCAGCGTGCTTGGCCGAGTATAGAGAAAGAGGCTTGGAGTGTTCTCTTCGGGTTGCGGAAGTTTGAAAAATGGACATATGGATCTCAAATTGAGATCATAACGGATCATAATCCACTAAAATTTCTCACTGAAACAACTCCAAGGTCCCCCAAACTCACTAGATGGGCTCTTGCCTTGCAACGCTAGAACCTGAGTATTTCTCATCGTCCAGGAGCGCAACATTTAAATGCTGATGCAATTTCCAGGCTACATAGGAAGAGCTGGGAAGAACAGCCAATTGCTAGCCCATCGGCATCAATGACTAAATAGTGGACAAACCTTAAAGGGGTGTCATCACGTTTAATTTTTTTTTTTGTATATGTGTAATTTTATTTGAATTTTGTGTTATAGTAAATTAGCATGTGTAGTTGTTCTGTAATAATAATAGTAGTACACGGTTCATTAGAGATGTCAGTAGAGAACGTTCAGACACCTTGATATATATATGTAATAATAATAATGAAGAAACCTGCAAAGAGACTATTGAACTCTTCTGTGATGTTACTATATGTTTGGGGAAAATTAGCCCCTAAATGGCATATTTTCCGCTAAGGTGGGGGGTGTCAGATTCTGAGAAACATCTGCTATTAGAACTGATGTTCTATATTATTTTTGTCTTAATATATTATATATTGTATGGGCTGTGTACTGGAATTTCAAAATAACAGTCTTTCCTTATCTAAAACTGGATCTAAGCCGGTGAAAATGTATAGATGGTATGAAGGGGAAAAGAGATAGTTGGATGGGGGTGTGCCCAACCTTTTGAGAAGTCTGTGGAAGATGGGAAGACAAAAGAATTCCACAAACGAAGAAAAGGGCTTGAATGTGAGCCAGGTAGAAAACTCCGGACGGATGACGTTGAGAAAGAGCAAGGGGTTCCTGGAAGGCACTCTGTTCTGCTGAGAGAGTTGGAGCGGAGCGCGCAAGGTGGACGGTCGTGCCTTGGATAGCTCTGAGAGAGTGCGTAGGGTTGAGAGAGGCTCGGATAGCTTAGGCCTAGAGCCCATGTGTTGGGAGATCGAAATTGATCTCCGGAAAACTAATTTAACGTGTGTAGAGTGAGTGTGATTTAACGTAGTTTAACAGTACACAGCCAGTATTTACTGTATTCAATTTAATATTGAATCGGATCATCTATATCCGAGTTTGTAAGTGTAAATAGTGTTGGTTGTTTTGTAAATAGTGTGTAAATAAACTGTTAATTTAGTTAATTGAAAGCGTTGGTTTTCATTTAAACAATCCTCTCAGTGCGTGACCGATATCACGTAATCATATCGGTGGTGGCAGCATATAAATAATAAGGATTTTCTTCCAAGTTGTGCGGACTAAGAGGAAACTCCGACAATAATGACACGTAAAGTTCTGGCCCTCGATTTAGAAGAGATCACTGATAGTAATTGCTGAGATTGTGTTTTAAAATGTGTTATGTATTTTAAAAATTGTTCAGTTAGACATCATTTTTACCTTATTAATCATGAAGTTTTATCATAGTATTCTATATGCATTGGAAAGTGTTTCGTGATCTATGCTTCATGCATGATTTTACGTTCTTGTTATTATATATTTTAATGAAATATCAGTCCGAAAAGTTTTGAAAAAAAAAAACCTTAAAACTGCTGACAAGATAGTAAAATCTTTTGAATTATTGAAAAGAATTTTGGAAATATTTAGAAAATAAATAAACACACAATTTATTTAGAAAATGTCCCAAATAAGATAATGACACGGAAAGTTCTGGCCCTCGATTTAGAAGTGATCACTGATAGTAATTGCTGAGATTGTGTTTTAAAATGTGTTATGTATTTTACAAATTGTTCAGTTAGACATCATTTTTACCTTATTAATCATGAAGTTTTATCATAGTATTCTATATGCATTGGAAAGTGCTTCGTAATCTATGTTTGATGCATGATTTTACGTTCTTGTTATTATATATTTTAATGAAATATCAGACCGAAAAGTTTGAAAAAAAAAACTTTAAAACTGCTGACAAGATAGTAAAATCTTTTGAATTATTGAAAAGAATTTTGGAAATATTTGGAAAATAAACAAACACACAATTTATTTAGAAAATGTCCCAAATAAGATAATGACACGGAAAGTTCTGGCCCTCGATTTAGAAGTGATCACTGATAGTAATTGCTGAGATTGTGTTTTAAAATGTGTTATGTATTTTACAAATTGTTCAGTTAGACATCATTTTTACCTTATTAATCATGAAGTTTTATCATAGTATTCTATATGCATTGGAAAGTGTTTCGTAATCTATGTTTGATGCATGATTTTACGTTCTTGTTATTATATATTTTAATGAAATATCAGTCCGAAAAGTTTGAAAAAAATAAACCTTAAAACTGCTGACAAGATAGTAAAATCTTTTGAATTATTGAAAAGAATTTTGGAAATATTTGGAAAATAAATAAACACACAATTTATTTAGAAAATGTCCCAAATAAGATAATGACACGGAAAGTTCTGGCCCTCGATTTAGAAGTGATCACTGATAGTAATTGCTGAGATTGTGTTTTAAAATGTGTTATGCATTTTACAAATTGTTCAGTTAAACATCATTTTAGGTAGCTTTCTTTACAAAAAAGCTACCTATTGCAGCCGTTCGGAGGAAAGCGATTTCAAAAAATTTTGGTATATTTTCATCGATCATGACCCCCAGACACCGAAACCACCCTCCGTTCAAAATTGATATATATATATATATTACATTAATTAAACATAACCTACCACCGTCAATTATTATGAATTAAAGCTGTAAGTATTAAAAAAAAAAAAAAAAAAAAAAAAAAAAAAAATATTATAAGAATTATTATGGAAGAAAAAAGAAAAAAGTGGACACCGACAAAAATTGAAAAGCTTATACATTGAATTACGTTATCAAGGGCACAGAATTCAATGATATAAGCAAAATGGTGTTTTCTGTGGGAAAAATAAGCTAAAGCTAAAATTAATTTTCCCCTATGCCCAAACAACCACAAAAATCAAGTGAATTGATTAAAAATGAAAACAGAATAGAAACAAATAATATGAAATGGAAGAATCAATAAAACGTATTTAAATATTTATAGGATATAAAATATAAATAATAAACACCATACCGATTGATGTTTCAGTATTTTACAAAAATCCATGTGCACATGTCAACCAGTATATCAAAAAGATTAAGGTGAATAAAACAGTTAAGAAATCACAGTAAATGATACCAAAGTATGCAGTTAATACATTTTGAAATAAAATTTGAAATACCTTGTAAAACAAATTTAATCTAATATAAAATAAATAGATATTAATTACATTATTTAAAATGCACTATTAAATTAATAGATAACAATTTAACAATATCGTCAAAATTTAGTTAAAAATACACCCTGGTGTATAAATTATAACTGAAATGGAGCTAGAAAAAATAAAAATTGGAGCAATCTGAAAGAGACAAGAGAGTTGGTGCTGCCATCTGTTATTAATTATATTAAACATTTATCGCAAGATAAAAATTTGTAAGCTTTTGAATGTAAATAACTGTTTAAACAGCAAAACCAAACAAATCCTTATATATAGAGAATTATAAACCTAATATAAGTCACAACATGTATTTTAAACTATTGTTAATAAAATTTAAAAGCATACAATATATTCTATTAGCTAACTGATTTAAACTAAAGAGTTTAAATAATGCTAGAACATTGATAATATATAGCATATAGCTATATGCTATAAAACAAAATAAATTCAGTAATAATTAATATAAATAATTATTAAAAATAATTTATAAATTATTTTTTAATGAATTATATATAAGATATTTATAAAATGAACAGGAAATAAAAAACATGTGGAAGTATATAGAAGGTTAAATAATACTTAAAATCCCATTACTTAAAAAGTACAAATATAGAATGAGGATTATTTTCAGACATCCATAAAAATCCATAAAGTATGAATGTGGGACATTCAAAAACATTAAACTAAGAGTGGCATACTATTAGTAATTAATATGATATTGTCCTTAGTAAATTAAAATTTAATAACAAATAATTGTAAATTAGATTAATGAATAATTAAGCTAATTATAATATTAATGAAAATCTCCAATTTACATATAAAATATCAAATCAACATCCACATAAAATACATAACAAAAATATAGTAATAATACAAGAGCCCCGTTTTTTTTTTTTTTTTTTTTTTTTTTTTTATAAATAATTAACCATTGCGTATTATCCAGACAACACCACCCTCCTCCGTACTCTAACATCTACCCACCCAACCAACCTATAATATATTTTTTTATATATATTATTTTACAATTTTTAATTTTTTATAGATATTTTTTTATTTTATAATTTTTTTGTAATTTTGTTTACGCATGTGTTAATTTGTGTTTATAGATCATGTAAGAAAAGTACTAATTGTATATTAATGAATATATGAATTTTTTTGGAAAACCATGATTTAATGCATCATAAATTAGTTTTTTAATATTATTGTTAATTAGAGGAGAAGAACATAAACATTTTATTCTATATAAATGATTAAGTATTATATTACGAAATACAGAATGATGTAGACAAGATTTAAAATTTGTAAATGTATTAACTGTGAATTTAAATTCTTTACGTTTGTCATATAAATCTGTGATTGTTTTATTGTCTTTTATTGTAATTTTAAGATCTAAGAAGTTAATTGTATTGTTAGATAAAAGGTTTTCCGTTAATTCCAAATTAGTGGGATAATCAACTGGAAATCGAGTAATTGCAGATTGATCAGTTTCAATTAAAATGATGTCATCAATATAACGATATAAATGTAGATTATTATTAGTAAAATTACGTTCATAATGAGATAAGTATAAGTCTGAGAGTAAACTGGAAGTACAACCGCCTTGTGGTATACCGACATGCTGTAAATATAAAGTATTATCATGCAATATATAATTATTATAGATAATGAAGTTTGTTAAAGATTTAAAATATGCAATATCTATATTAGATGGTAATTCCAGTTTTTTATAATACTTTTTAAATAATGCATTTATAATTTTATGTAAATCTAATAGGTCTATATTATTAAAAAGATCTTTGAAGTCATATGTCGTTATATTACAAACAGAATGAAGATTTTTTTAAATATTAACAAGTTGATAGCTATTTTTTATACAATGTGTATTATCATTGTTTGTAGTAAGTACATATATTTGATTAAGAATTTTTAAGAGAAGTGTATTGGCTTTATTATTATATGTATTACAACCAATAGTAACAGTCCTAAATTTAATAGGAGTTTTATGAAATTTGGGAATAAGAACTAAATATGGATAATTAAAATTAGTAGATAAAATATTTAAAAGTTTATAATAACTTCGAATTTTACGATTATTTACAATTACATTTTCATTAGTTTTTTGAAAAGACTTATTAGAAGAAATAGAATTTGTAAGAAGTTGGTGATAATATGATTTACATATAATAGCATAATTGTTAGGAGATTTGTCTACATATGTAATAACGAAGTTTTTTTGTAATTTAGTAGTTTGTTGGAAATAATGCTGTGTATTAATAGAAACCAAATCAGCAATATTATTTTTTAAAGCCATAGTTAATTTTTCAATTACTAATATCTTCCATTGATTAAAATATTCAATAGGCTTATTATAAGAGATAGAAATTTTATAAATAAAAATATCAATATCATATGTAAACTGTTTGATAATAGATTTAACATTAAATTTAGATGGAAGTCTATATTTAGTACCATAACCCATTAGTTGTTTCAATTTAAAATCATGAACAATATCAAGATTTCCAGTGATTATATGTCCATGATCATTGTTTATGTATTTTTTTAGAGTGGGGTCTTTGCAGTTACACGGAAAAGTACTTGCAGCAGATGTATTTTTTGAAAATGTATTGTAGTTAAAAATTTTTCTCCCAATTGTATTCGGATATTTAAAGGTTTTTGATATATGAAGATTATTGATAGGAAAAAAACAATTTTTATCATTAATTATAGAATTGATATTAATTTTATTAAAAATGTGATTTGAAAAAGTAATTATCATTTGAGTATTCATGTTCTGAATTTTGTGTTTTTTTTTGTATATTAATATTTAAAAGATTAACCCTACTCATAATAAGGTCAAAGTAAATATCAGAGAAATGTTTAGAGAAAGATTTACTTAGAAAGACATTTAAATGTTGTACCAGCTGTTTCTTTTTAATGGCAAAGATGTTTTTACGAATTAACAACCAGTTATAATTCTCTAAGTAATTTCGTTGAAGATCATTAATTTGTTTTGTGATAGATTTTTTGGAAACTACAACTGATGATGAACCCTTTCCGCGTTTATTACGTGTTGTTTTAGCATTTAAATTATGATTAAGAGTAGGATAAATTGGAGAATAATCAATATTGTTATTTATAGATGTGAAGACTTTGACAGGTCTGTTAAATACTTCACTGTTAAGTCCATAAGGATAAATTGTGTTATATATATATATATCTATATATATATATATATATCCGACCTATGTCACACTGTAACTCCCGTAATTATGAACCGATTTCGATGTAATTCGGTGTGTACATAGTACATACCAATGTCTCGACCGAGTTCGTTGGCCAGCTTCATCCGCCGTTTTGTTTCAAAATGGCGGCCATTTAAAATTTTTAAAAAATTTTAAAACTTGAAATGTGGTACCAAAAAATTAAAAATGGAAAAATATTTTTTTCTTATGTATTTGACCTTTATACAAAGATTCCGGAGCAGTTTTTGTTTCGTCTATATCTTAAAAAATGGCTGAGTTATAGCATTTTGAATTTCTAGCGTGGCTGACATTTTGAAACGTCCTGAATTTTGTCACGCGATAAAAGGCGTATTTATGAACCGATTTGGATGTAATTCAGTGTGTACATAGTACATACCAATCTCTCGACCGAGTTCGTTGGCCAGCTTCATCCGCCGTTTTGTTTCAAAATGGCGGCCATTTAAAATTTTTAAAAAAATTTAAAACTTGAAATGTGGTACCAAAAAATTAAAAATGGAAAAATATTTTTTTCTTATGTATTTGACCTTTATACAAAGATTCCGGAGCAGTTTTTTTTCGTCTATATCTTAAAAAATGGCTGAGTTATAGAATTTTGAATTTCTAGCGTGGCTGACATTTTGAAACGTCCTGAATTTTGTCACGCGATAAAATGCGTATTTATGAACCGATTTGGATGTAATTCAGTGTGTACATAGTACATACCAATCGATAGACCGAGTTCGTTGGCCAGCTTCATCCGCCATTTTGTTTCAAAATGGCGGCCATTTAAATTTTTTTTTAAATTTAAAATTTGAAATGTGGTACCAAAAAATTGAAAATGGAAAAATATTTTTTCTTATGTATTTGACCTTTATACAAAGATTTCGGAGCAGTTTTTGTTTCGTCTATACTTAAAAAATGGCTGAGTTATAGCATTTTGAATTTCTAGCGTGGCTGACATTTTGAAACGTCCTGAATTTTGTCACGCGATAAAAGGCGTATTTATGAACCGATTTGGATGTAACTTCGTTTATACATAGTACATACCAATGTCTCGACCGGGTTCGTTGGTCAGCTTCATCCACCATCTTGTTTAAAAATGGTGGCCATTTAAATTTTTAAGAAAAATTTAAATTTGAAATGTGGTACCAAAAAATTAAAAATTAAAAAAATATTTTCTTCTTGTGTGTTTGACCTTGATAAAAAGATTCGGGAGCAGTTTTTGTTTCGTCTATATCTTAAGAAATGGCTGTGTTATAGCATTTTGAATTTCTAGCGTGGCTGACATTTTGAAACGTCCTGATTTTTCTCCCGTAATAACAGGCGTATTTAGGAACCGACTTGGATGTACCTTGGTGTGTACATAGTACATACAAATATCTCGACCGAGTTCGTTGGCCGGCTTCATCCGCCATCTTGTTTCGAAATGGCGGCCATTTAAAAAAATTAAAAAATAAAAAAATTTAAATGAGATACCAAAAAATTGGAAAGTGAAAAAGATTTTTTTTGTATGTGTTTGACCTTAATACAAAGATTCCGGAACAGTTTTTCTTTCGTCTATATCTAAAAAAAATAGCTGAGTAATAGCATTTTGAATTTCTCTTGTGGCTGACATTTTAAAAGGACCTGATTTTTGTCACGCGATAACAGGCGCAATTATGAACCTATTTGGATGTAACTTGGTCTGTACATAGTACATACCAATGTCTCGACCGAGTTCGTTGGCCAGCTTCATTCGCCATCTTGTTTCAAAAGGGTTGCCATTTAAAAAAAATTAAATTTAAAATTCAAAATGAGGTATTAAACAATTGGAAAATGAAAAAGATTTTTTATGTGTTTGGCCTTGATACAAAGATTCCGGAGCAGTTTTTGTTTCTGAAAATTTGTTCTTTTGTTTATATCTTAAAAAATGGTTGATTTATAGCACTTTGAATTTCTAGCATGGCTAACATTTTGAAACGATCTTGTATTTTTCACGCGATAACACACGTATTCGCCTATTTCGATGTAAGAAGGCATGTGGATAGTATACATCAACACCTCGACCAAGTTCGCTGGCCAGATTCATCAGCCATCTTGTTTCAAAATGGCGACCATTAAATTAAAAAAATATATATATATTTAAAGTGAGGTGCAAAAAAATTAGAAATTGAAAAAGGTTTCTTTCTTAAGTATTTGACCTTGACATAAGGATTCAGGAGCATTTTTTGTTTGTCTTTACCTTAAAAAATGGCTCAGATATAGCAGTTTCAATTTCTATTGTGGGTGACATTTTGAAAAATCTGATATTTTGCATGCGACAGCACTCCTATATATTAACCGATTCCGATGTGAGTGAGCATGTGTACAGCAATTACCAAGGTCTCGACCAAGTTCACTGCTTAGCCTCATCCACCATGTTGTCTTAAAATGACAGGCACTTTAAGAAATTTCCGAATTTGGCAGCCAAATATATGTTACTTTAAAGAAAAGCAGCTTGGATAAAGCTGACTAATTTCGCGAAATTCTCATTCATTATATTGATAGAAATTAGTATTGAATCTCCTATATTCGGTTTCCATTAAATTGAGCTTCGTGTGTTTGAATGATATAATTTGGCTTTTTTTAAATAAGGATTATGAAAGCTACCTCTTCCTCCCGGCACTGGCCGGAAGGACTTTTTACCTTATTAATCTATGAAGTTTCATCATAGTATTCTATATGCATTGGAAAGTGTTTCGTGATCTATGCTTGATGCATGATTTTACATTCTTGTTATTTATTGATTCATTATTATTATTATTATTTAATGCGTTCCTTATGAAGCGCAAAAAAACAGGTTGCATTACACAGAAAAACAAACCTAATTTATTTCCATTTAGTAATCCATCTTAATTCAGTTTCATTTTGTTACTGACTTATTGAGAGAATCCATTGCAACTAATAAAAGTTACTTTGGTTAAGAAAAGCTATGAAGCAGTTTTTGGATCATATTATATAACATACTTTTATGAAAATCACACTTAATACACAAATGCCGAATCTTAGTTTCTGCAATAAATTCCATACATGCGACATTTTTTTTTAACAAGTAACATTTTAATGAAGTTAATGTGTAAAAAAAAATCTTATTTCATAATATCTCAAAATATGAGACGAAAAGTTAAAGCTAGCAATTATTCGTAGAATATTTAATGAAAGTCAATGTTTTTCCTGTGTTTCTATTCACATGGATATATAATGTGTTTTATTCGGTATTGTGTAATGTATGTATAACAAAAAGAGCTAATTTACGGGAATTGAGATTTTGTTTAAAAGCTTTGTGTTACGATTGAAAAGTGATGTGGCATTATACAGATAAATTAAATATTTATTAATCTAATTGTGGAGTGAAGTACCTTTATGTAGTTTATGCTATTGCAATGACGTTTTATTTAACGATAAAGTTTCAAGAACGTTGCCATTAAGCGAACTCTCATCGTGTTAGTGATTAGCACGATTAATAGTTTTGTTATAAAGATATTTTCGTGTTTATGATAATTACACATATTCTAATTTTACTTAATATTTTCGTGAGATTAGATGAAGTTGGTCTTGTACTTTCAGTTCAAATTTTAAACATGAAACCGAAAACAATCAACCGTAATGAAAGTGCGAAAAATACATGTATGAATATTTTATTATGTCTGTTTGAGATTTATTGTATGAATTCCATGTAATATTTATGATCAGCTTTTATTGTTAAAGTATGTATATATTTTTCTCATCTCTAATAATATGCTATTTCCTCTAGCTTATTTAGATGAACTGAATTTGGTTTGACTCATAAAATTCAAATTTTTGCATGACATTGAAAATAATGGGCATAAATACCCGTGAATTATTATTATAAACAGAATAAAATGCTTTTCCATGTTTTGCTTTCTTGAATTTATGTTTTCTTCCCCCACAAATATGCTTTAATCTATTTCATAATGAGTAAATTATCAGCCTAAGTAAATACTTTTAACTTTAACAATCTATTCAACAAAATACATCAAAACTTTATGCGTTATAGCAGGCGTAAGAATTTATTGCATATAGATCCAATTTGCTATGAGATTTTATTGTACAGAGGGTAAAAATATTTTATTAATCATAATTACACAGTGGAACGCGATGGAGACATTTGATAGTTTGTTGCAAGGCTTTGTTCCATGAATTTTTTTAAAGAAAATATTAAGATTAATTGTATTTTCTGTGAGTACAAATACAGAAAGACTTTTTTCCGAAAAAAAAAAAAAAAAAAAAAAATGAAACATGATGGAAAAGTAAGTTTAAAGATTAAATTTGTTTTTAAATTATTTTCTAATTGGTATTTATTCTATTTATTTAATTAATGTAATTTCAATTTACTCTTCTTTAACTTATTTTTAAAGGGTAACAGCGCTTTTTACAAAAGAATTTATATGAATTATTATTTTTTACATGGATATTATTTATTATTGTGAATTTTTTAACGGGAATTGCAGAAATAATTTCAATATTTTTTAAAGTAATTTTGGCAGTAGTTAAATAATAAACTGATCGTTCAAGAAGAAATAAAAATGAAATAGTTATGCAATTTTGAAAAAAAAAAATCCACATCCAGGGGTGCTTTTGTTAAACATTTTCTGACATAGTTGCAGGCTGGATTAATTTTGACACAATTATTCAAATTAGTAAATAATTCACAAGATTAATTTTAAACAATTATTCAAATTAGTAAATAATTCACTAGTTTAATTTTAACAGAATTATTCAAATTAGTAAATAATTCACAAGATTAATTTTAACACAATTATTCAAATTAGTAAATACCGTTGAAATTTTATTCTTACTTTGGGCCACTTTTTCCTGGTTCCACTCACATTTCCATTATTAAAAAATATTATATGTGATTTTTCAACGTCGAAATGGAGTTGTAAACAATTAACATGAAACAATGAAGCAAATTGTATGGTTTTAAAGAGGAATTAAAAAAAAAAACTGTTTGTAAAGTTTTGGAACAAAGTAGCCCCTGCTAGGGGCTTCTTTAGTCCATTCACTTAGTTTCATATAAAATGAATACATTTCATATGTAAATGAATACATTTTTATGGAAAACCCTTGCAATAGCATTTGCTAATAAATTAACACTGCAAACCCGATAAACAAATGGTTCTTTTTTAACATTTAAACACAATTAACCAATTGTTAATATTAAAGAAACGAGAAACAGTTTTCGTCATGTTATCCTCAGAAACTAGAACAAAAACAATTTATGTAACAAGAACAAAAGCACTTCTTAAAACACCATCAAAAACTTTTAATTGCGCTAGGCCTTTCGAAAGATCTGAGTCTTTCTTCGTCAGGCGCAAAGAAGACGTGCTTCTACTATGAAAGCAGCAGCAAGACTCAATTGCTTTCGAGGCGATTTTTTGACTTTTTTGAAACAGAAAAAACTTTCTTGTAATTTCTGCAATTGCCGTTTCGAATTGGAAGAATGTCATGAATTCAAATTGGAAGAATGTCATGAATTCAAATTGGAAGAATGTCATGAATTCAAATTGGAAGAATGTCAAATCAGTTCTTATAAGAAAGCTAAAAATTAAATTTGGCTCGAAATAAAAAATCGCAATAATTCAAGATTCGTTTGTTTCGAGACAGAAGTGGTCGTAGCTTGCTCGAAAGTACGTTGGCGAAGGCAGTCCCCCCCTCCCCCACAATCCTGGATTTGTTAAATTCTATGTTCGTTAAAAAAAAAAAAAAAAAAAAAAAAACCCAGCGAAACTCCTCTAGTAAAGAAGTTTTCTTTGGCAGGCAGGGTTTTAAATAACGTGCGGGATCGCGCGATTTGTGCATAGAAAAGAAAGAGTCCCACATAATAAAAAATGCTATGCAATATTTCCCCCCTCCAAATTCTTTCGCAGACCTGTGATTCTTCAGTGAGTATTTTATTTTTTTTATTTTTTTCGATTTTTATTTCTTTTATGGAATTTCTCAAAATGAAATCTTGACTCGGTTCCGGAAAAATTTGAGAACTTCAAATGATCGTGGAAAAATATCGTGAATTTCGATGAAAAAGTCCAGAAAGAAATCGCGAATTTCGCAAAAGATTGCGCAAAAGAAATCACGAATTTCGATAAACGATTGCCGAAGAAAATGTTGCAAATTTCGTCACAAAGTCGTGGAAAAGAGTAGAGAATTAGTTAATTGGTACGTAAAGATAGCGAGAATTTTCCCGATCGGTCACGCAAAACTATCGCGAATTTCGACAAATGACCCCTGTAAAAAAATGTTTCGCCAATCTGTCGCAAAAGAAAACAAATTTCGTCAAAGGAGCCCGGTAAAAACGAGAATTTCGTCGAAGGATCGCAGAAAGAAAACGCGAATTTCATCAAAAGTTTGCGGAAAGAAAGACCGAATTTCGTCAAAAGATCGTGGAAAGAAAACGCGAATTTCATCGAAAGATCGTGCTAAAGAAATGCCAATTTAGTCAAAATATCACGGTAAAAAACGCGAATTTCGTCAAAGGATCGCGGTAAAAAACAAGAATTTTGTCAAACGTTAGGGGTGAAATGTGCGGATTTCTACAAAAAATCTCGTAGAAAGACGTGAATCTCGTCAAACGATTTTGGGTAAAAATTGTAAATATGAAATGATCGCCGTGAAAATCGCGAATTTCGTCAAAATTTACTGCACCGAGATAAAAGATTGAAACCGGTTCCTTTTCCTAGTTTCAAAAGAATGCTACGAGAATAACCCCCAAAAATCGTATAAAAATTTTCAGAGGAAAAAAATTACTATATTGACTTGAAAGACTGCAACCATATTTCTTTTACGAATGTAAAAAAATAGCCGCGGAACACGAAATTCAACCAACCAATCAACCAACCTCCAGATTAATTTGAATTTTCTGTGCTATTATTTCTCATTTTTAAAGGAGGCAATGCTGTACACTTAGATTTTATGAGTAAAAATATTAAAGAATTTTTCCTGAAAATGATAAAGATAAGAAAGTAAGTGTAGTTTTTGTAATATTGCTTTTTGTTTTCTTTATTTATCTTTATTTCATTTTTTTTATTTTAAGGGGACAAGGGACCTTTAACCTCTTAAGGCTATTTTTAACCGCTCTGCTGAACAAGCGCAAAACGTTTTGACACATTTACAAATTCATTTTTCAACGGAAAGGTATAAAATTGGAAAGCCTGGCCATGGAAGCGATTTAGAATTGAACTGCTTTTCCGTTTTTTGATCAATCAATTACCTATTGAGTTATAAGCGATTTCGATCACGTGACAAACACGTTTTTCGCCCGCTCTTAAGTGCTCTTTCTTCCTTCGCGGGGAAATTCGGTTCAAAACGCCCATTTTGACACTATTTTCTGAAAGATCTATTGCGTCTACAAAAAAAAAAAAAAAATGGAAAAAACAGCTCAATTACATCGTTTTTGAGCAACAACACCAGCTAGTTTCATGCATTTTCGAACAAAAATAAATTAAAACTTATGTCAGAAAGTTGCCCTTTTGGATTTGAGAACACCCTTAAGGCTCCTGTCCCCATCAGGCGAAGCGTTCGCGAGCTAATGCTAATCCTATGGGGGGGGTTATTTGATAATATCTCATTTGCATTTCGACATTTTTAAATCATTCTTTTTGAATTGGATAGCTGAGAAGAATCTCTACATCGCTCCTTTTTCACTTTTCCGATTTTGGTTGTAGATATTTTTTATAAAGTTACTTTCGCTATCGAAACCGGTTCCGGAAATGAAAGCATCAAACAAAACAAAACAAAAACAGACACTACCCCCTTTAACCCCTTAAGGGTCGCATGAAATTACGCTTTAAAAATTCAGACTGCTTATTGCCATCACTTTTTTGAAAACAGAAATAGTCACCTTATTTAATGACAAGTAAGGAGATATCAGATTAAAGCCAATTACACTATTTTATAAAACTGGTGGGAATCAAACAAGCTGAATAAAATACACAGCCCATGAATATCACGGGAGCAAGAATTAAGGGGTTAAACTCATTTTTTTTTCACTTTAAATATTATTCAACGGCACTATATGGCACATTATGGCATATATTTATTTTACAAAAAATTTATAAAAAAAATTTTGGATAAAAATAAGAATTTTCCTGAATATTTTAAGCGTTATGAAGAACTTTCCAAAATGCCCCATGCACATTCCAAATCAATTAAAATCCCCAATATTTTTTATGCAAGTTTGTCTAACATATACAAATAAAACTATGCATCTAATTTTCTATATTTTAATATAAAGGTAAGGAAAAAAGTATTTTCTGAATTTTATAAAATTTTTAGCATTTTTGCATCGTATTTCTGCAATTAACTGCCTTTAACTTTTCAAATTATATTTAGTTTCAAAAAACTGTGCACAGTTTTATTTGTATATATAAACAAAACTTGCATAAAAAATATTGGGGATTTTAATTGATATATGGAATGCGCAGTGCGCATTTTGAAAAGTTTTTCATAAAGCTTAAAAGAAGCAGGAAAACGACATATTTTTATCCCCAAAAATGTTTTTTAATTTTTTTGTGTCATAAATATATGCCATAATGCTCATAGACTGCCCTTGAATAGTATTTAAATGGAAACTGAAAAATAACAAGTAAAATTTTAATTTAAAAAATCAAAAAACCCGACTGTGTAAAAAGCGAACTAATTAATTATTTCTCATCAATGTTAAACTATTTTTTATATTACTTACATATTTTTTTTTTATTTACTTGTATTGATGACTTTTAATTTGTGTTTAATTGTTAGTTCCTATCTATAAATACTGTTTTGATGAAGCCTATAGATGTCTATGATGGTTAGGGTTGCAGTAAAGCTACACTGTAAAAAATATTTTGTAAGGTTACTAAGAATTTTGTAGGAAACTGGGATGCCTAGAACTTTTTATGTAACCACAACAAAAGATAATCATGTAAAATTACAAAAGTTTCTTCAGTAAGTGTTACTAAATATTGCTTAGTAAACGTACTAGTGATTTTTTAGGGAGTTTCCCAAAAAAACTCTTGTAAATTTACTAAATATTGTTTAGTGAAGTTACTAATGCTTGTTTAGGGAGTTTACTAAATAAGTTTTAGTAAATTTATCAGTGAATATGTTGTAAACGTACTATCCATTTTTAGGGCGTTTTCTAAATTTTTTTTTGTAAATTTACTAAATATTGTGCTGTAAATTTACCAACTGTTTTTCCAGGGAGTTTCTCTAATTAGCTTTTGTAAATTTACTAAATGTTTCTTAGTAAACTTACTAGCGATTTTTAGGGAGTTTACTAAAGAATTTGTGGTAATTTTTCCAAAGATAGTTTAGTAAACGTACTAAGGATTGTTTAGAGAGTTTTCCAAAGAATTCCTTGTAAGTTTACTAAATATTGTTCAGTAAACTTACTAACGATTTTTTAGGGAGTTTACTAAAGAATTTTTCGTAAATTTACTTAGGATTATTTAGTCAAGGTACAAGGTTTTTTTTAGGTAGTTTCCTAAAGAATACTTTGTGAATTTTTTAATGATTTGTTAGTACACTTACAAAGGAATTTTTAGTACATTGACTAAGAATTTTTTTTCTAAATTTGCGAAGGATTTCATAGTACATTTACTATGAATTTTTTTAGTATTGCACCCAAAACTTTACATATACTTTAGCAAGAAATTGTTGGTAACTTTAATAAAGTACCGTCAGAAAAATTACCAATGATTTTTTAGTATTGTATCTAAAACAGTTTTTGTATTCGCGCCAGAAAGTTTTTTGTAACCGTGCAAGAGGTATTGCAGTAAAGTCAAAATCCTTCGATCAAAATAAGTAATATGGCCTGACGTGTTTTTCAATAATACCACAGCAATTGCCAGAAATATTTGTATGTTATTCATTAAAAAACTGACTGAAGCTCCACTGTAGATATTCAAATAGGTACAAAATCATTTCCATATTAAATGAGCATTATAACAACAGCAGTAAATAAGCAGATAAGCAGAAGCAGGTCTTATGGTTTTTAGTTAAATTAAAAAAGCGAATAGAAACAATAATGAAAGTAAAGTATCATTACTGAGTTTATAAAATATGCCTAAATTTTTTAAAAATGTTATCGTTACACTGTTAAAAATAAAGTGTGACGTTTCACCAAGAAAATGGTGAAAAGTCGCTGAAATTTAGCTGCAACCAAGATATTGGCGATAAGTTTTACCAGTTTATTGGTGCTTTCTCAAATACCATTATATTAGTGAAATGTTAAACAATGATTCAGGTTTTTTATAAATCCAATTTTCTGGTGAAAGGTTGAACCATAAATCAAGATTTTTTAAAATCCAATTTTCTGATAAAAGGTTTAACTATAAATCAGGTTTTTTTTTTTTTTTTTAAATCCAATTTTCTGGTAACAGTTTGAACCATAATTTAGTTTTTTTTAATCAAATTTTCTGGTAAAAGGTTGGACCACGAATAAGGATTGTTTTTAAATCCAATTTTCTGGTGAAAGGTTAAATCATAATTCAAGGTTTTCTCTATTCCAATTTTTTGCTAAAAGTTTGAATGACGATTCAGGATTTTCTCTCATCTTTATGGGGAATGGTTACACCCGATTGTAGCTTTCTTTTTTTCCCTCACTTTGGTTTTCAATTTATCATTTTATGGTGTAATAATAAACAAAATTTCAGATTATGCGAGATTATCTTGCAGTAGGAAAGCTTTTTTTTTTATTTTCATTAAACCGAAAATTATTTAAGTTTTAATTATTGATTCTATTGTCTTTGAAATATATTTAAAAACAAATGTAAACCATTTTGATCTAATTTCACAAAATAATTGCATTTTTTCCCCACAAATATTACCATCCTGTCCTTTTACATTTTGGAATATTTCTTCGCACTCAGTTACACTTATAGTCCATTTAGTGTTTGCTTATTCACAAAGAAAATAATAATAAAAAAAATAATTTTCTTTAGATTTAAATACATACCCTGTTTTTATTATTGTTTTAATTAAAAAGGCAGCTATAAGTAGCAGAATCCATTTAACCTCTAATATCAGCTAATACAAAAGTATTACTTTAAACTTTAAAGCTTTTTTTTAAATATACAATGTATTTCTACAGTATATTAAATACTTACTTTGAAGGGTTAATTTAATAACAGCAGTGTCGCCACCAAGCAACTAATTATTCTTACATATATAAGTATTTTTTCAGTATTCCTAAATGATAATCTATGACGACGATTTTTTAACTATACTCGTAAAAAAGAAAAATATTCACCAGCAGCAGCCTTGCAATAGCTGAAAAAGAAATGGTTACAGACACTATTAAATAGCAACACATTAGTTTGGTTTGCGGTATGCCGCTCCATTTATTGAAAATACAAATTATATAATCATTAAATTATATGTATAGTATGTCAGACTAATATTTACTGTAATATAATATCATTTTACATAGAGTTTCTCTCAGACAGTTTTAAGAGGGTGCTGCACCCTCTCTGACCATTCAAGTCATCAAATATAAAGAATTCTTGAAGCTTAGTATGTTCTAAATCAGGATTTCAAGTCTGGTAAAATGGAATAGATCCAAGCATCAGGTTAAATTCTCCACCTGTTTTAAATGAAAGAGTAAATATTTTAAGACATAAAATATTTCTTGTGCAAACATAACAATAATCAAATTTCACACAGGGGAATTAATCAAAAAATTAAACAGTATATCAATTCAAATCTCTTTTACAAGGAAATCTTCAGCATTTAAAAAATCAATCAGTGTTCGAAATCACTGGTGGTCCGCTGGTCCGAGAACACCAAAAATTCATTTGGACCACTAATTTGAAAATTTCAGTGGTCAGCAGGAACAGTAACCCCCCCCCCCCCCCCTCTCTCTCTCTCACAGGGTCATATGTAAACTTAAATTTTTCCGTCTCGGAGAAAACGGCAACCAAACACAAATCGCACAATTTTATTTATTTTAAAAAATAAATAAAACTACATTAAACCTTAGTCAATTGAAATATTGTAATTAAAATATCTAAATAATTTTATAGTTTTTCTTTATGTGCTGTTTATTTAATTTTTAGTTATAATTTTATATTTTATTAGGCTAAAAATTTTGGATAACTGCAAAGAAAGTTTGTAAGAAAGAGCTGCAAAATTCTCCATTTGTTAGGTAAAAGGAAAATATTGTGAAATTCTTAAATGTAGAAAAATATTGCAAAAAGCGTCAGTTGGTTGAGGGAAAAAATTCGTCAATCAATCGTGATTAACAAAAACTAATGCTTGCCGTTTGGCTGCAATAGGGTGTTAACGATTTTAATCAACGATTAAATCATGATTTTAATCAACTGATTTTTTTTTTTGGAAAATTTGTGATTTTAATCAATGATTTTTTATGGTCTATTTCAATGGTATATAGGGAAAAATCATTTGTATTATATTGGAATGATATTACACTATTTCAAGCATATAGAAATTGATACACATCACTGAAATGTACAAAAAGATGCTTACTATAGAACATGATGAGCATAGCATTAATCGTTTATTTATGGGGGGAAACAAAATGATTCGCTTATAAATACTGTATAAATAAACAATAATTGCTGGAAGTTCGTTATTTGTTGTGGTAAGAGTTTTTTTTTTTTTTTTTTTAATTTAACTAATTTATTTACTTCTTATGTATAAAATCTGTAAATCATATACAGGGCTGCAAAAAAGATGTATATATTTCCGTTTATTGACGAAATATGTTGAAGGGGAATTTTCAACTTTGAAAATGCGTTTCTTAAATGAACTAATGTTTAGCATACTATTTGGTATATATTCAAATGTATAGATCATATATAGAGTTGCACAAAGGAATTCGAATATTTTTCCGATGACTGATAATAATTACTGAACTTTAATTTTCAAATGTGTTACGTGTTTTGTAATTTGCTTACTTAGCCATCATATTTAACTTTATTAACCGATGATTTTTTTTTCTTTTACATAATTCTGAATATGTTGGAAAATTATAATCTGTCGTTGAAGCTTGATTATTTTACGTTCTTGTTTAAAATATATTTTTATTTTGTATGTGTGTATATATATACATATGGGAGAGTTGTAAAAAACATTGTAGGTGGGTTAAACCGGGTAGCGCAGATCCCTCCTTCAGTTGTACTTCTGTCTATCAGCCAACACGAGAAATTACTTGTCGGTAACCATTATGGCATTTATAGCTGATTGAAACGTTACTGTGTGCGTTTTTTTTTTTAGTGTGAAGGAATTAGTTTCAATTACTCTTAAAAAATTGTTTTATTTGATTCTAGATTTTACGCGTATAACCACTTTTTTTCAGCATATTAAATATTCCTGAGTACTATATCTAATTCTTTCCTTTCCTGATAATATTTAAAATTTTTTACTGATCTTTTGCTTCCCATATAGCACAGGAGCTCCCAGATTCCTCCCCGGGAGCTCCAACTCATCCCAAATTGCTCCCAAAATTAAAATGACAAATGCAGGCTCTCCTGAGGAAGCTAATTTAAGGATATCCTGAGGAGTAACGTCCTGAGAGATTCCCGAGGAGCAACCTCCCCGGGACAACATTCCTGGGGATGTACCTAGGAGGCCACCTTCTAGGAAGACCTTCCTGGGGACATCCCTGGGAAGACCCTCCTGGGGACATCCCTAGGAAGTCATTTATTTGGTATTCAATAGATTTTTGTTAAAAATAACAAATATATATTTATAATTTGACTCTGAAATATAATATAAGATATGTGTGGTTGTGAATAATAACGTGGAAAGACGCAAACCAAACATGTTATCCAATAAACTATAAAATAAACAATGTTAGCGATGGAACATGGTAATACAATATACATTTGTATTTTAAAGAAAGTTTTTCTAAAGATATAATTTTAATAACTCAGAATGGAAATATGCATTTTTCCATTGAAGCAGTTTTTTTTAACTGTAATCTTCGAAAATATCTATCCATTCGCATCAGCACTTCGCGCACTTCAACTTGATATGAGCTTTTGAAGTTTCATCAAAGCGAGGCGAGCAAGCATTGCATTTCCTATTTCCTGTTGCCTTCGATAAACGTCATTTTTTTCTGATAAAGTCCGACTCTTCTTTTTTTAATTTAAGAGGTAAGTAAAGTTTATTTTAATTTTTCATAGTGTAGTATTTATGTAATATGTAAATTCTCATTTGATATCGTGATTGCGCAGTAAAATAGTAGTATACTCATTTCCACACGTGTAATACAGTCACTTAGAAATATGATCATTTGTACGTTTATTTGGGTCTTGAGGTCTTGTATTGATTGCAAATATAATTTTAGTTTCCACTTACTTAGGAAATCAGAAAAAATGCGAAATAACCAGGGAAAATCCTTGGGGGGGGGGGGGGAAGAATCCTATGCAATTGGAAAAAACAGCAAAGTTTAGTTTTTAATGAGCCAATTCATTTATTTTCGGAAAATTTTTAATTGTTTTTATTTCATAGTCTAATATAATTTGTGGTGCTGTAAAGATTTTAAAAATTGTAATTAAAATTTCAGGAGGGCAGTCTATGCAGTTTTTTTTATGGGTGTCCATTTCGCAAGTTATTTTTGTGAAAAATATATTTTGTAACGAAAGATGAAATCCTCATTGTTACTCAAATTCGAGCCAAGTATTTATTAATCATATCATCTTTAAGTGCTTCCGCTATTTTTTTTTTTCTGGTAAGCATGTTTTGATTGCAAATTACATTTTAAAGCCTAACAAAACAAAAGTAGTGATAATTTTGTCAAGGGAACTATTTTAAGGGGATTTTGTGAAGGAACCTATTTCATTAAAAAGAATTTAAATTTTGTAAATAGGCCTGTTTTATTAAGAGAAATTTTGTTAAATGGCCCAAAATAGATCCCAAATCTTGCCTAGATCGACCTCTGAGTTTATTTGTCCCATTTTGCCGAATTGAGTTTAGATAAATTTTTCCTCCCCCCCCCCCCTTTTTTTTTTCGTAATGACTTCACTTGTATGTGTAATTTTCTCTAAAAACTTCTCTAATCCAACATAAAAATTTCTCCTACCTCCTTCCCTGTTCAAAATTAGATTTTCCCATCCCCCCTCCCCCCACACACACCAAACACACAAAATTTAAGTCTTTGATAGTTTTTTTGTCGTACAGTCAAACCCCGATTTAACAAATTGTTCAGGACTAGCAACTGTGTTTGTTAAATCAGGATAATCTAGGAAATGTTTTATCCAACAGAAAAAGTAAAAAATGTCTATAAATAAAAAGAATGCTAACTTATCTTAATATTGACATTAAAAATTCCTTGCTTGAAGAAAATACACTGTATAAATTATCTTTTTATACACTAGTGTAAAATCACAAACATTGTCATTAAGAAAAAAATCTCATTTATTCAAATTCTGTAGATAAATTATAAGAGAATGCTCATTTGCTTTGTTTCAAATTTGTATTTCAAATTTCTTTTTAACCTTTTAGGGGCAGAAAAATTATGTTCATAAAAAAAATGAAATAATTAACTAACACCAGATTTTACAAACCATTATTTTAGAAAATAAAAGCCTGCTTTTTCCCATTTTCATTATAAAAGAAAAAATTTGTATTAAATTATTGGTGCCATTTATCAGTTTTGGAATTAAAATTTGGTGGTTACGCCGTGTGACCACGGACCTTGAAAGGGTTAAGCTATGAGAACCGTTCGCCATCCACTACTGCTGCTATTAATAACCTTACTGTGTTGTACATTTTTGCATGTAGATATTTCTGCATCACAAATAGATATTCAAAAATTTCGCAATTAGATACATTGAAGGTTTTTTTATAAATGTTAAAATTTCTTCAATATATATATATTTTTCTTTTTTTTGTGTGTCCAGTTATTTGTTAAATTGGGATTATCAATTCGTTAAATCGAAATTTTTTGTTCCATTTTCGTCAAGAGCATTAAAAAAATGCACTAAATCGAGAAATTCATTAAATTGGGAGCCGATTGTATTTTGTAAATCTTTAATATGATTAATAATTCATCTAAAAAAAACTCCCTCCCCCACTCCAAAAAAATAAATTCTTTTTTGCTTCCTCAACTCACGAAGTTAACCTTTTTTTAACTTTTCTGCTCAGCTGCTTAGTTCAGGGCTTGAAATTCAACTTTTCCCCAGAATATGAATCTTCCTCCCAACATTTTATAAATGGAGGCGAGTTCAACTGTTTGTGGGGGAGGGGGGGGGGGAGAGATAACCCAGTTATTTTTCATGTGTCACCTAAAGAATTACGTTAATACTGACATAACAAAATACTTTAAATCAACTATTTGGAATAATTAACAAAAATGTTTATTTTAATTAAAATAAAAGAACAAAATCTCGCTTTATATAACCCCATATCTATTTTTCAACTTTTATCCAATGTTTAGGGCAATTGACAATTGGGTCGTAAATTTAGATTTTATCCGATTTTCCGTGCTAAAGCTACTTTCACTTTTGACGAACATGGAACAACTTTTATAGCTTTGTAAATAAGTTGAATCTCATGGTTATTAACTTGTAAATGGAGGAGGATCAGAAATTGGGTTAGTAGCCAGTGGCCAGTAGACTGTTTTATTAGTGGCCACATTTTAAATTGTCCAACTATAATGTTTAAACTTTCTTGACATCTAAATAAACTATAATTGTATATAAACATAATTTTCTATAAATCTGAATTTTTTATACCATCCAACGGTTCATGACAGGAATCTGGAATAAGGAAAATTTCCTTTAGATCAGAAAGCCTCTTATTAGAGATGCAACGAATATTCGGCCGAAGCCGAATATTTGGCCCATTCGGCCTGTCTGCCGAACATTCGGCTTCGGCCGAATATCAAGTCCATTATTCGGCCTTGGCCGAATAATACTGTAATAAATGTTTTTATATTTACACAGTATAACTTTTTAATTTGACAATTTATATTCATCATGTATAATGAAAATTTTATTTGAAATTAACTAACACTTTTTTTTCCATTAATTTTCATACCCCGAATGGGTTTTATTTACCCATTTTTATATAAAAGGCTAATTTAGGAATCATGTTAAAAAAATTTTATGCTCTATCAGTAAGTACAAAAAGTATCTGCTTGTAATAAGCTGACGTAATCTGTTAAATTTAAAATTAATCTATTCAAAATTGTTTTAATACAGCTGTACAAACAAATTCATTTTTTTTTTAATCACAATGGGAAGTAACATTTATTATTTTCCCCACAAAATATTAATATTTTTTTCACTCGGGCTACGAAAGCATTATGTTTTTAACATCTAAAAATTTCAAAGAGTCTGGATGATAACGACAAACTTTAAGAATTTAAAATACTGGAAGAACCTTGTCCCTCCCCCACCTCCCTTTCCAGGCATATTTCAAAATTATACATAAGACTCCAAAAATCAAATTATGCAGAATATTAATACCAAATAATAATAACAATACCAAAAAGCATATACTTTCAATTCTCTTTGAAATACTGCAATACATTAAAAAAAATAGAAAATTAATCTTTTTAAAAAATTCATTGTCCGAAGTCACTTTTCTGTTTTTCTGCGCATTTTACTGTACGACTCACTTTACGTATATATTATTTAAAAATACACACTTAATGTTATACAGTAGCTTTGAAATGATCGAGTATTGATTTGGCTCAGATGTAAATGGATTTAAGGGTGAAAAAAATTAGTTTGAAAAGAAAAAAAAAACACCAAGATTTTGATATGAAAATAAAATCTATATCTATCAATATTATAAAAAACAAATATATCTGTGCGTCATTTTGCAAATGGCAGCACTTTGAAATCTGGAATGAAATTTAGGTTTTGCAATTTCCGTGTTCATCTTGTCGTCAGCTTAAAATTCCGAGTAAAATGAGAACTACATTTAATATTTTTGTTGAACATTGTCACAATTCTATTTCAAAGACCCGTGATCGGGGGAGCCCCACCAGTGGCCGAGAGGTTCTGCTCTCGAAGCTGGTAGACGGGAGGTGCTGGGTTCGATCCCAATCGCGCCCGTCGGCCTAATCGTTCGGAGTTTTCGTGGTTTTCTTCAAACCTTGGTTCTCCAAGCGTTAATACGGGTTAGGTTCCCTTCGAAAGACCTCCACGGAAGGCACTCCCCCCCTTAGGGCCTATATCCCACGTGCAGATAATTGGCCGACATAAATACAACCAACCAACCAACCGTGATCGGGGGGATGTAACTCACAATTATGTGGGTGGGAAACTGGAAATTGTTTTAATCCCTTCCGTTTAGGGTCTAAAATGAAAGTACCAAGTTTTATCCCACGTACTAGGTGAACATTAGAAAATATGTACATATTTATAGTCGAAAAACTTTTTTTAAAATTATCTTAACAATATCTCAGAACAATTAATGCTTTCAAAAACATTGTCAATACAAATGTTGTAGAATTTGAAATTCTGAATAAAATGAGTACCCATATTAATATTTTTGCTGAACATTAGGGTCGCAATTCTATTTCTAAATTTTGCCTTAACCGTTAATCAAGAGAGAGACAGAGTTATCAATCCGCCCTGCCTCCGTTTATTACATACTGTATTTTCTTTAAGTTGTTGAGGCCCTCGCGATGTTTCTGTAAATATGTTAATGCTTTATTTTGTATATTTTGAGGATTATAATTTAATAGTTATCGAGAAAGAGGTACATAATTGACAGCCGTTTTACATGCCATTTCTCAACTGATATCGTCAACCTTAAACCTTAGTTTAAAAAAACGTAAAGCTAACTTTTTAAGCTAACTAATAATACTTTTTTTCAATATTCCGAAGGTTTTAAAATTTTATGAATTTAACTTAAGATGCTCGTATACTAGTCGAAAATAATTTTTATTAAAACCATCTTAGTCCTTTTCGTAAAATATCGAAGTTTAAAATTGTGCTATTGGTTGACCTATAATCCTCTAGCGACAAGAATCCTGCACACTCATTTGTTCTCTCGCTCCTCCCCACTATTTTCGACCTCCTTAAATGTGATGCATACGCACTGTTATTCACTATATATGTCAAATTAAATACGACGCATAATTCAAATACAATATCAGAGATCATAAACAATATTTCCCATCATTTACAAATCATTTTTGAAATATGCTAAAAAGCATGAAATAGTGCACTTTTTAAGTTATCTATTTGTTCGTAGCGGCAAAGCCGCACCTAGTAGGGCGGGAAAACTTAGTACGTTTATTTCTGACCTATGTCGAAGGGATTAAAACAATTTCCATCTTTCCCGTATTTAATTCCGAATTCGGCCCTTTTTTTTTTTCATTTCCTACCACTGGGCTATAGGGTTGGGTTGATTTTTGACGGCCAATTATCTACACGAGGGATATAGGCCCGGGGGGAGTGCCCTCCGTGGGGGTCTTTCTAAGGGAACCTAATCCGTATTAACGCATGGAAGATCCACGGCTCGAAGAAAACCACGAAAACTCCGAACGATTAGGCCGACGGGCGCGATTGGGATCGAACCCAGCACCTCCCGTCTACCAGCTTCGAGAGCAGAACCTCTCGGCCACTGGTGGGGCCACCCAGTGGTCTATAATCCGTAATCAAGAGTTTAAGCCATAACTCTGAAAATATCCAAAATAAAGCCTAAAATAATTACAAAATCCTCAATAAATTAAAAAATATATATAAATTAGAAACAGGTTGAACTGATAACCTCGTCTGTTCTGGCTTCGGGATTTATTTTTTTTTAATTTAAGCAGTTTTAAAGAGTTTTGAAACTTTAAGTATTATTACTGTGAGAGGTGAAGAAAACGGGGAAACGAAATTTTGAAGGTGAAATTCAGATAAAATTTTAATGAAATGGATATGATGGAATGAATAGTTAATGAAATTTAGGACCGATTATTTTTTCACTTAAAGTAACAAATATAGTAGAGCAATTTTTTTAAACCTTTAACTGATGTCAAAGAAATTGTCACATAACTCGTGTGAAGTGGTCTGTGAGACCGCTCCAACGAAAGATGAATAAAAGCCGCGATAAACTCATAGGATGTTGTTTTTGTACTAAACTTTTTGCACAGGAGTGTTGTAATTAAAATTCACCTATTCAAAAGTCTCTGGTGTTAGTACTAAAGTTTCAAACGAAACAAAATTTCAGTAGTGTTTGTAATAAACTGAAATTTGCAAGTTAAACTATGAAAATTGAAAAAAGCACTGATCTGTGAGACCGGTAACATCAGTTAAAGAATAAAAAAAAGTTTTAAACAGTTTAAACTTTGGTATTGTGGAGAAGGGAGTAAAAAGGGGAGGTGAAATTTCAGAAGATAGGTTAGCAATGGCGGTTTTTATCTTTATTTTTTAAATCAGAAATGAAAAGAAATGCAGAAGAGTTCCACCCCCGATTAAGGAATAATATGACAGTAAAGCACTTTAAAGGGCTTTTAAAAATTTTTGTATGAAAATAAGCACTTTCAAGCACAAAAAATACCCTTTTGAAAAATGCAAGTACTTTTAAGGACCGTATCCTGATATATTGAAAATTTCCCGACTACAGAGTAGTCCTGCACGGGTCAAGTTGCACCAGACACAAAACCGAATATTATACTTAAGTCAACCCGCAACTCGACCCGAACCCTCCAAAAATATTTCCTCGATCCGCAACCTGACCAGAATCAGCCAAAATAATTTCCGGCAACCTGCTACTCAACCCAGGCTAATTTCAACCCGAACCCGAAATAAAAGGAAAGGAAATCGTGTTTTATTGATATTATGAAATGTAATCTACAATTACATCTCTAATAACAATGTTTTATGTAGGAAAATGGACAAATGTATATACTTTAATATTCAAACATATGTGGGTATCATGCCCACAAGTATTTGAAGTGAGGACAGCTTGTTAAAAAGCGCCATCGATATTCACCATCATGGTTGATCTCAATGGCGCTTGGTGACAAGTTGTCCTCAACATAGTTCACAATCACATGACACACCTAAGTGATGTAGGATAGGTGGGGGCTAAAGTTACGCACTTATTAATTTTGATTTTTAATGAGCACATTGATCTAAACTTATGTGACAACTGATTAAAATGTTGTATTAAAACCTTAGGCACGTTCCACTATCAAACGACATTCTGTCAAATTATAATTCCGTGAGAAATTGTAATTTTAAAAAAAACATTGCTCTGCGTATCTTTGCCCCATTGGTTGGGCTAAAAGTACGCAGTGATGAGGCAAAAGATTCGCAGTGCGCATTTTTGCCCCATTACGGCCGGATTTTGTCCCTATTTTCACTAAAATGAATGAGTAATGTAAAAGCATTAGTAAATTTTGATAATATTTAAACTGAAAATTCTAAACTAGACCATGAAAAAAACAGCGGTCTGTGAGATCGCAAATAGCAGTTAACCTCTAACTGTTGTGACAAAAATAGTTTCATAAATACTGTAAGCGGTCTCCGAGACCGCTTAATCGTTGATTGAATAAAATGGTTGACTGACTCATAAGAGGCGGTTTCTGCGCTAAACTTTATGCAAAGGGCTATTATAGTAAAATTTCCCGCATTCAGAAGTCTTCAGCTATACTTCTAATTTACCAAACGAATAAAAATTAAACTAACATAACTACTTAAATTGAAAATTACAAGTTAAACTGTGAAAACTGAATATTGCAGCGGTCGGCGAGACCGTTAACAGGAGTTAAGGATTAAGTTTTAAAACAAAAGCGATTCATGAAACAATATTGATTTTTAAAAGTAGGTTGGTAGATACCTACGTTCTATATTTAAAAAAAACTTAACTATAGAAAAAGGAAAATGTAGTTTACTAACTTATATTAGTTAAGTAGCTATTATATTTAATATAATATAAATTTAGAAATTGTGAAAAGCTTTGCATCTAGCTAAAACGATGGGGCAAAGTCCCATATCTTAAACATGTGCGTATCTTTGTCCCAAGAAGGATGCGTACTTTTACCCTATTCTGCAGTATTTTGCTTAACCGGCTACCCATAAGTATAAACAAATGTGATCGAGGTAAACTACGGCATTTAGAAGCTAAAAATATTTCGATCTCCACTAAAATTTTGGATTTGTAAAAATTCCAGGTACTATCAGCTAAAGAATAAAGTGAAATTTTAAAAATATTAGATCAAAATTCGAAAATTTAAACTTACCTCATTTTCTTAGCACAAATTGCTACTTTTATCAAAGGTTTAAACAAATGACTAGTACACTTGAAACAAAACTGCCACCTATTGGTTCTGAGAGCCGAAATGTTGCTTCGTATGAAATCAGCCGGTGCGTATTTTTGCCCCGCTCATATCTTTACCCCTACCTACCCTATATCTCTCTTTGCATGAGAAAGTAAAAACTCGGCATTTTATCGCTCAGAAACTCACGTAAAATTAAAATGCAGTTGTTTATATTTAGGTTTTTTCCAAGTCTTATGATTTTCACAAAAAGTTTGAGCAGAACAATTTTTCAGATAAAATAAATACATATTTCAATATGAATGAGCTATTATTAAATTTACTCCTTAACCTTTAACTGATGTCACAGAAGTTGTCACAACTAGTGTGAAGTCAATTAGTGTGAAGTTGTCTGTGAGACCGCTTTATCGAAAGATGAATAAAAGGCACGATTAACTCATAGAATGGTGTTTTTGTACTGAACTTTTTGTACAGGACTGTTATAATTAAAATTCACCTATTCAAAAGTGTCTGGTGATAGTACTAAAGTTCACAACGGAACAAAATTTCGGTAGTGTTTGTAGTTAAACTGAAAATTGCAAGTATATAAAAAATTGCAAAACTATAAAAATTCAAAAAAGCTGCGGTCTGAGAGGCCGGTAACATCAGTTAAAGGTTAAGAAAAAAATATATATATAAGAAATGTGATAAATTCTTTTTATTTAAGGCACAGTTAAGAACCATTTATTCTTCTCTAGGAATAGAAAAATGTTACCAACATTTCATTTTTCATATACACGCAAACACATGTATAATATTTCTGATAGTTTTAAAACACATACCCATGATACGTGTGTATAGATAGAGAAGTGCCCAATATTCAGAGTTAGAAGCATAGGAGAGAGTATGGAGGAATGGGACACCTTTTACAAAAATAAGAAAATTAACTTTGCTTGACACAAAAACAATATTTCAGTTTATAGAATACAAAATGAAACACTTTCTAATGTCCTTGAACAATATAGAAACAATTTTCAGAAACAATTTTATAATTAAAGAAATTGCAAGTTTCAAAATTTGTCCCATGCTTAGACCCATGCTTGAAGGCTTAGTTTATATTATGGATAATATACAGTATAATGTTCCATAAATAGGGAAACTATTACATCTATGCATAAACAAGTCATTAATATTCAGAAAGCATAAAAAGTATATGAAGCAAAATCACTTCTGATCTTGAAATAATCTTTTACTTTATACAATTGAAATCTTATGCAACTTTTTTCAACTGGAGATTGGGCTACCATTGCTTCATCTAGTGTGCGATTGATGAAATGTGTAGAATGATCATATTCAAAAATTTTTATTACTACCAAAACAAAAACAAATTTTGCAGGAAATTTTGCAGGAAAGTAAAAGAATATATAAAATTTATTAAATTAAACCAGCTCTTTGCATGTTCGCCAACATAAATGAAAAATAGCGGAACTTCGAAGGATCACTTTTTGCTTCCTAATTGGTTTGATTAAGAGTATCAACAATAACACAGATTATAAAACATGTAAGCGTGGGGGAGGGGGGGGGGAGTTATGAAGAAAATTTTTAAAGTAAAATTTTTATTGTATATATATATATTTTTTTTTATAAACAAAAAACTTTGAATTTTAACCATTACAGGCACATCTGCCCTATACCTAGATTTTTAACCTGAAAAAAAAAATATTTTGGACATTCTTTTGAAAAATCAGTCAACCCGAACCCGACACATAAGATTCAAAACCCAAACAGACTCGATCTGAACCAAAAAAGTAAAGTAAACCCGACCCGATGCCGGAATCTAGTACAATAAATACCGATTACACGGCACGACTCTAATATTAAGAAAGATAATTTTGGTATACATTTTAAGTATTCTGCAGAAGAATAGTGGAATATTTAGCCTTCATTATCAGTCAAAGGGGGGGGGGAGTACTGTTCATTGCATCACTAATTAAAAATAAAATATTTAATCTGCTAACCATATTGCAATAAAATATGATTTATTACATAAAACATTAGAAATTGCACGCATGTAATAAAGACTGATGTAAAGAATAGTCATTTGACTGAATGATAAATATTTAACAATAAAATAATAGGATGATTACGCCTTAATACCTGCTAAAATCATGTTACATTATAATTCGAAATCAAACGGTCTTACTGTGTAGTTCATTAGGTGCGTTCGTAATTATATAAATACGTAGCACCTATAGTCGTCGTTCAGTCCGTCTGTCTGTCCGTCCGCATATAACAGAGCAAAAACTACCCGACCGAATGATCTGAAATTTTTAATATATAATTGCTGCAAAATTTTGTCGAGCCATTTCCAATTTTATGAAAATCGAATGTATAGTTTAATTACAGGGGCAGTCAAAAGTTTTTCTTTACATTACGGCCAATGGGAAAAATTATTGCAAGTGAATTTTAATGATGTTACAGACTTCCGAATGGTCTGAAATTTTTAATATATAATTGCTGCAAAATTTTGTCGAGCCATTTCCAATTTTATGAAAATCGGATGTATAGTTTAATTACAGGGACAGTCAAAAGTTTTTCTTTACATTACGGCCAATGGGAAAAATTATTGCAAGTGAATTTTAATGATGTTACAGACTTCCGAATGGTCTGAAATTTTTAATATATAATTGCTGCAAAATTTTGTCGAGCCATTTCCAATTTTATGAAAATCGGATGTATAGTTTAATTACAGGGACACCCAAAAGTTTTCCGTTACATTACGGCCAATGGGGAAAAAATTATAGCAAATGCATTTTAATGATTTTACAGCCTGCCGAATGGTCTGAAATTTTTAATATATAATTGCTGCAAAATTTTGTTGAGCCATTTCCAATTTTATGAAAATCGGATGTATAGTTTAATTACAGGGACACCCAAAAGTTTTCCGTTACATTATGGCCAATGGGAAAAAATTATTGCAAATGCATTTTAATGATTTTACAGCCTTCCGAATGGTCTGAAATTTTAAATATATAATTGCTGCAAAATTTTGTCGAGCCATTTCAAATTTTATGAAAATCGAATGTATAGTTTAATTAAAGGGTCAGTCAAAAGTTTTCCGTTACATTACGGGGAATGGGAAAAAAATTATTGTAAGTGCATTTTAATGATGTTACAGACTATGCACTTATGAAGCGCAAAAAAATATACATTCAGTACAATATGGGGTGCAAAAAATAATTATAAAACTAGTTATAGTACGAACGCACCTCATTTGCCACGTTTGACGAGCAATTTTCAACTTGTTTTTACTTATTAGGAATCAAGGAGAATGGAAATATAACAAAATTTAACTCATAAAGAAGAAATATTTACTTACATCCTAATTTGAAATCATAATCAAGATGGATACCTTGAACATCTCTGTGGCTGCGTGAATAGTCATTACGTCATCATTGAAGTCCTTTCTCATTGGCTGACATGGGAGACTAAGATATTTCATGTATTTCTACTATGCGAGTGGTAAATATTATACCCGGTTACAGATAAAATTCTAGTAAACATGCAGATTTCTGTAGTTTTACAAAAACTAGTTTTGTAGGATTACAGATTTTTTTTTACAGTGTAGAGATTCTACCTACACAACTTTCAGGTTGTGTAATACTTAAACGGATCTTCTGACTGTAAAATAGTCAATGAAATATCGTCTTCATTTTGAAAGACTATCCAATGATATGCCACTCAATAGGGTGCGTAAATTTTTTTTTCGTTTCTGCCGCCATTTTGTATTTTACGGACGTCATTTTGAATTTATAAAAACAAAACCTACCCTATAACCATTGGACGGTTAAGACGAATCGATAGAGACCTCATTCATTAAAATCCATCCAGCCGTTGGGATCTTTCGAGGGTATAAATAAATCCACATACCCAAATATGCGTGAAACACATAACCCTTGGCAGCGGGGTAAAAATAAAATGAGTTTGAAGGTCCTTTGGCCCCGTTAAGTAAATGATTAAGAATGTAAATATAATAATTTAAATGTCATTTTTTATTTTATTTACTAATATTTATTACATTTATTTAATAGTCAATGTCCTTTTGAGCCGATTTTCTATGTACAGTCGTGGGAGAAAAAAAAAGTAAACTCCCCGTACTAACTCTGCAACTAATTATAGTAGAAGAAAGTTACTGGTACCAATCGATTGGAAAAAAAGGCTACTTTTAAATGAGGTATATAAAATTTGCTTAGGAGGGCATCTACAAATAAAAATCAGACCAAACTTTGTTTTTGTTCAATGGTAACACCCACTTTCGACAATATATTTTAAATCTTAGATTCAAACTAATGCCTATAGAAATGAAATTTCTAGTCATTTGAATGATAAGTTTTTGAATTATAAACATTCAATATTTAGAGCTTCTAATGTTAAATTACATTTTCATATTTTTATTAATATCTCCTGAAATTATAATCCTAATGCAACAATTTTGTGTGTGGTTATAATACTAAAAATTCCAACCATAAATGCATTGAATTTGTAATTAAAAATTTTTTTTAATATGAATTATGAAATTAATATTCGAAAAAAATATAAATTGCAACCTACAATTTTTTTGACAGATTTATGTTTATAATGTTTTGCTTTATGCAAATTCTCAATTTCCAATTTTTCTTCCAAGTAGTTTTCGAATTATGAGCACAAAACGTCAAAATGACGGTTTTAAGAGGCCGTCTATGATGTCCATAAAAGAATAATTTAAAAAAGTATATATATTTTACTCATTTTAATGAAACATTTGGAATGACAATAGTCGAAACATATTAGGCGAGTGAAATGGTCATATTGGCATGAAATAATACATTAAGACTGTTCTTAACTGCTCTGCTCAACAAGCGCAAAACGCTTTGACACATTTACAAATTCCTTTTTTAACGGAGAGATATAAAATTAGAAAGCCTGGCCATGGAAGCGATTTGGAACTGAACTGTGTTTTCTATTTTTTTATCAATAAATTTCCTATTGAGTTATAAGCGATTTTGATCACGTGACAAATACGTTTTCGCCCTTCGCTGACTGGATTTTCGGCTTTCTTCGGGAACTTCGGTTCAAAACGTCACATTGACACTATTTTCTGAAAGATCTATTGTGTTTGATAACAAAACAAAAAAAAAAACAGCTCGATGACATAGTTTATGAACACCTGCTAGTTTCATGAATTTCCGAACAAAAATAAATTAAAACTTATCGCAGAAAGTTGCCCTTTTGGATTTGAAAACACCCTTAATAGAAGTGACATAGTCATTCGGTAACACTTTAACAATTGAGTACAAAACTTCAATTTGGATACAGCCTCTAAAATAGGCTCGTTTTAAAATAGCTAATTTCTCGGATACCAATCGTACGAATTTCATGAAAATTTGGATTTAGGCTAATTGAAGGGTGCAGAATCTATTTATGGTGTCAAACTTGGGTATTGCAATTGAAAAAACAAAGTTTGGGTTCGTTTTGATATGTAGATGGCCCCTTAAGCAAATTTCATAAACATCATTTAAAAGTAGACTTTATTTCTTATCATTTGGTACCAGTAACTTTCTTCTACAATAATTTGTTGCAGAGTTAGTAGGGGTGTTTACTTTTTTCCCCACCACTGTACAACAAAGTATGACACTCGTCGAATAAAAATCATCTATAATTCATGATGTATCGAATTTATAAGGAAACGGAGAACTGTATTCAGTTCTTATGCACTCAGATGGGAATAGCTGAAAATTTCAGACAAATAGGAAAGAAAACAATCTGTTAAAAAAGCTCCGCGTATTTGAGCAGGGAGTTGTATTTTTTTAGGCCAACCTTAAACAAAACTGGCCAGCTCTTCCTTCCTTTGAACGTAATTGAACAACACCCATCTTTAACCCTCAAAATGTCAACTAAATCTTTGCAATTAAGGGAAGAAACATTATAAAAAAATGAGCATCAACATTCTGAAGATATTGGATGGGCAGATAGTCCATAAGTTAAGCTGGGGTAACTGGACCCAAGAGGTAACTGGGCCATAGACTAATTTAAAAAAAACCGTGTGCCAAGTCCTCAAAGTGTGGTAGAGAGAGCGGTAAATGTAGTACCTCGAAGGTGTGAAGTCAGTTGTGCCAAGTCCTCAAAGTGTGGTAGCGAGAGCAGTAAATGTAGTACTTCGAAGGTGTGAAGTCAGTTGTGCCAAGTCCTCAAAGTGTGGTAGCGAGAGCGGTAAATGTACTTCGAAGGTGTGAAGTCAGTTGTGCCATGTACTCAAAGTGTGGTAGCGAGAGCAGTAAATCTACTTCGAAGGTGTGAAATTTAGTATAACTCAGTTGTAGAAAATATTAAGTTATTTTATTAAGATAAAAATAAACAGGTATATTTCTTGATTAACGCTACTAAATATCACAAACACAACAATAATAATTATAGTTTAGTACTGGTGAAAATATATACAGTCACGAGGTGGCAGCTATAAGTTCTAAGTCCAAATTGTAGGCGATGAAAAGTTCACAGACTTAATTGTCCCTAGGATCAAAATGTGATTTATTCGCTGAATTGTTCTACCAAAGGGTAAGTTTCCCTTTCTTCGGCTGAGTCGCGTCTCGCTGACTCATGTCGTCTCCGGGCCACACGGTTAATTCGCCGACGAAGCCT
>CAWVRF010001135.1:0-163000 GCA_963932465.1 Maratus speciosus
TCTGAAATTCACAGCAAATTTTCTGAAAGGTTACACAGCCAAAGGATTGGGGAGTAAAGGGGGGGGGGGATTCCCTTCCGGTCTAATTATGAGTTTTTTCGAGGCCCTTTGATGAAATTCGCGCTTTTTCCATGATCCTGTGAAAAATTCACGTTTTTTTCACGATCTTTTGACGAAATTACTGTTTTTTTTTCGCGATCTTTTGACGAAGTTTGCGTTTTTTTCGCGATCTTTTGACGAAATTTGCGTTTTTTCGCGATCTTTTGACGAAATTTGCGTTTTTTCCGCGATCTTTTGATAAAATTAACGTTTTTTCGCAATTTTTTGATAAAAGCGTTTTTTCTGCTATCTTTGACGAAATAAACATTTTTCTCGCAATCTTTTGACGAAATTCGCAATTTTCTCGCGATCTTTTGACGAAATTCGCGTTTTTTCGCAATTTTTTGATAAAAGCATTTTTTCTGCTATCTTTGACGAAATAAACATTTTTCTCGCAACCTTTTGACGAAATTCGCAATTTTCTCGCGATCTTTTGACGAAATTCGCGTTTTTTTTACGAGATCTTTGACAAAATTCGCGTGTTTTTTACGTGAACCTTGACAATATTCGCGTTTTTTTACGAGATCTTTGACGGAATTCACGTTATTTCCCGCGATCTTTGACGAAATTAGCTTTGTTTCAAAGATTTTTGATCGAAATTGGCGTTTTTACGCGTTTTCTGACAAAATTCGCGTTCTTTTCACGATCCCTTGACGAAATTAGTGTTCTTCCCCCCGCGATCTTAGACGAAATTCGCGTTCTTTTCACGATTCTTTGCCGAAATTAGTGTTTCTCCTGCGCGATTTTTAACGAAATGCGCGTTTTTTTTTTTCGCGATTCTTTGACAAAATTTGCTTTTTTTCAAATATCTTTGATAAAATTCTTTTTCCCCCGCGATCTTTGACGATATTCGCGTTTTTTCTCGCGAACTTTGATGAAATTTGCGTTCATTTCCCGATCCTTTGAACAAATTCGCGTTTTATCCCCACGATTTTTGACGAAATTCGCGTACTTTTCACAATCCCTTGTCGAAATTAGTGTTTTTTCCCGCGATCTTTGACAAAATTAGCGGGTTTTTTTTTTTCGAAAATTAGGGCTTTTTTCAAGATTCTTTGAGAAAATTGGCGTTTTTTCGCGATCCTTTGACAAAAGTAGTGTTTTTGAACGGATCTTTGATGAAATTAGCGTTTTTTCACGCGATCTTTGACGAAAGTAGCGTTTTTCCACGCGATCTTTGACAAAATTCGCATTTTTCAGCGATTGTTTTTCCCGCGCGCAAAACCGTACAATCGTACTGTTCATCCGTACAACCGTACAATTAGAACAAAATCCGTACATTGTATGGCCAATCCGTACAAGTTGGCAGCATTTGTTTACAAACATTGGCGACAAATATCCTTAACCACCTACATTACGAAACAGTAGTACATAAAACATAATCTAAGTGGAAATACAAGGCTATAGATTACTAATATCAATGGAAAAAGAAAACTAAATATCAAAATAAGTTTAAAATATGCCTTAATAGTATTTACTCGTATCAAATAACATCGATAATTCTGACCATCGCATTCCTCCGTAGTTTCATAAACATATCCCGCGCTTTTATTCTAGGTTAACTTCTGACTTCTGGTTACAGTTAATGCCTTCTTAAGACCACAAAAGTATTCTTTTTTTCTCAGATCAATAATCAATTCTTGATTTTCTTTGGTCCAATTTTTTTTTGCTCGATGATAAGGCGTTCATTTTCCAGTACAATACAAAATCAGTGTATTTTTGTTTCGCTTCTATTGTTCAGATGATCAGCGCAGAATGAATGTGCGGTACAGAAAGTGAGCGAGCAAAATTCTCTCCTCCATCAAGGTCAAGGAACCTTTGCTAATAACGTTCTGCTGGGGTAAAATGTACGGCGAACAACCGTCGTGTGATATGGCTATATAAGTGGAAAATCTTTTAATTCTCGTATCTATCTTGCTTTGGTCGCGTTAATGCACGCAGGAAAGAATTTGGCGCTGGCAACTAAATAAACTAATTAAATTATTTGGATCAATCAATCAAACAGTTGTACTTGACACAAAAAAATATTAGTCCAGACAACTACTGGGATTAACCAGACGGTGCAACCAAATAAATTTGGCTATAACAACCAAACAGTTTTTTCCGTGTAGGGTAATTTTAAAAACTGTAGCTTTTTGCGTAAATAAACAATCTATTATATGCCATATTCGTAGGCAAAAGGATTGTTTGTAATCCGAATGTCTATTTTTTTTTTTTTTCGAACAAAGAGAGAAAAAAGCCGTTGTATAAAACTATGTATGATTATGAAATATTAGAGGTAACATGTATCATTTGCAAACAATAGGTGACAAAAATTAAATATGAAAGTAGATATTTTGGATTTATATGTAATTTTATTCCGCAAGATGCTGAAAACAAGCAGATTTCTCAAAATTTTAATAACGAACAATTCGCTTGGGGAAGAAATAAAAATGTAAAGGCTGTTCTAAAAATCCAAAATACTATTTTCAGACATTTTTTTCTTATTTTTATTCTTAGACATATGAAGCTGTTATTCAGAAACTACGAAATCGAATAGCGTTTTCCATTTTTTTGATAAAGATCTTATGAATTATCTTTAAGATAATTTTGTCAAATTTGATGCTTTAAGCATATTTTTGGGATGTAATAGCTTGAGAAAGGTCGTCATGTGACAAAAATCAACTTATAACTCCAGATATAATACGTTATCGAAAAAAGAAAAACACTTCGATTTCATATTCCTTCAACAGTCTTGCCTGCATATTGAATGCTTTCACGCTTAAAAATGACTCCGTGAATCAGGGGCGGCGCCAGAACTTGCCCGACGAAGGGGGGGGGGGGGGGGGCACAGTATCCCCGACGGGGGGGCCGAATTCATAATATATATTAGAGGTCTTCACGAGCCCTGGCAACACCCCTTATAGTCATATCTGAATATAGGGGGTACTGGCCCTTGCCTGTCCCGAAGTCCGAGCTTGGTAAAAGTTTCTATCTTTTATATAGAAAATAAACATGAAAAGCGACTCATTCATATCTACCCTGTATATATAAAATCTTAATGAAACGAATATATGAAACGCCTGAAATGTAACGATTCTTTGAATCGACTGATTAAACAACTGATTATGTTTCACGGTGATTTCTCCTATAAAAAGGAATACTTTGGGATGAAATTAACACCAAAAATCAATATTGATCCGCAGATTTCAAAACTGGTATTAGAATTTTTAAATTCGAATTAGTTTTCGAAATATTAATTTTTTTCTAATTTTAAATACATTTTTTCTAATGATGGCAACTCAAATTTTAATCAAACAGATATATTTTTTTTTTCAGATTTTAGAAAATTTTCAGATTTTAGATTTTAGAAATTTTTAAACTAATTTGGCGAGAAGTCTGGCTTATACTAAGAAATGTATCATATTACTTTTATTCATAATTCAATTTGTATTTCATTATCATTTTATTTAATACAAGCAGAAACATTTAAAATAAATGCTCTTTCACTTCTTTATATTTTTTAAACGAAATGAAAAGAAAAATATTAGGCACAGATGTCATATACGCACCGGGGTACCTAATCGGCGCCAAAATGGCATTATTTTGGTTGACATAGGCCCGGCTATTGTTGTTTATTTAATATTAAGTGTTTATTATTTTATTTTATTTTTTTAAATTACATAAATTGTTTTCTTCTATAGTTTATTATTTTTTTTGTTATTTTCCTTTAAAAATAAAAAATAATAGAAAATAATTAAAAAATACGGTATTACTTAGTTATTCCATCGATCCATTTCGCCAAATTATATAAATCGCCAAACCACTCGCCAAATTATACAAATTGACATAATTTTTATTTTAAATAACGAAAGAACAAAGAAAATAGTATAACATTAATAAATCTACAAATAAAACGTCGAAATAAAAATCACTTGATGACGTAAAGACGTGTAACTTGCTTAAAGTCAAGTGAATTTATCAACCATTATTGGCATTTAATCTTATAGTTTGGTGATAGATTTTTGGTCGACGGGATAACTAAGTAGTACCAAAAGTACATATGTAACTGGTATTCGAAAACGAGGATTTCGCCAAATTTTCGTAAAAGAAATCACGCCAAACCGGGTGCGTATATGACATCTGGCCAAATATTAAATGATGTAACAAACGATGACATTTAATTCCAACTTCAAAGCAATGTTATAATTTATCACTCGAAAAATAAAAAGAAATGCTAACTGGCGAGTTGAAAAATAGTTATTGGCGAGATTTGCACCCGGCTAGCGTAACAGTACCAAGAATTCTTTGCGACAATGCTTTTATGTAGTATTATTCGAAGAAAAGAGTTGATTTTTTAAAATCTAAATGGAAAACTTTCGGCACAGATGCCACATACGGTCCCATATTGGCGCTATTTTTTTCTGACGCCAATGTCATATACGCAACGGGTACTTAACTGGCGCCATAGTATTTCGCTTGATTTGATAAGCCGGATGTTGTTGTTTATGCTGTTGATCTTTCCCCCAAATTAGTGTCAGAAAAAAAATCGCGCCAATATGGGGCCGTACATGATATCTGGGCCAAACTTTCATATGAAAAGCGAAGGGATCAGAGCGTATTTATTTATGGCAGTTACATGACTTGGACTATTATAATATAGATGAAATGATGGCGATAGAATGATATTTGGCGACTTATCACCTGTACCTGGCTAATATTAAAGTACCAAAATGGCACCAGGAATATAAAAAGCGAAGTGGTTCGCCCGGAACTCTAGATGATAGTCACATGACTTAGGCTATTGTTATAGAAATTGTTTTAAAATACCGGGAGACAAAGACTCTGTACACTTAATTCCTTTTATTTTTAGCTTCTTTTCAAACGTTTAACTGATCCTCTTTAAAAAAACACGAAAAAATCCATTGGGTGTCTTAACAGCAACTGATTCGACCTTAAATTTTTGAAATCAAAGGAAATTGAATGGAAAACCGTTTACAGGGAGATCTGCATAGCTTTTTTCAGTATAATTCAATCCTCTATAATATTTTTTCAACCGATCAGATTAGCGTGTTTTTAGATTCTGCGGTGTTTGAACGGGGGTTGGCGAGCGTAGCTTGCAGGGGGCAGAGCCCCCTAGTTTAAATATATAATTTTTCATCTAAAACAATTGCTTAGACTTTCTTTTTGTAAAATTGAGCGAACTCGAGCTTGGCTTGTAAGTAGTTTGTCAGGTCTAGTATCGCAAAAAGTGGAAAATGCTGAACAGGCGCTTGAAAATCGGGACATCCTAAGCACTACAATAAAACCTGTTAAAACGGAACCAGTGTAACGGAATAATACTTTAAACTGAAAAATTTCGCAATATCGGCGAAAAGAATACTATAAGCTTGCTAAGATTAAAACCTGTCTAAATTGGAAATTTCTTTCGATTCTTTGTCTTTCCATCTTAACAGGTTGCTGCATTAAATAGCTTCCTTTCTTCGTATTGAAGCTACGTGAATTATACTTTATCCATTAAGGAATGGTGTATCCTATAGTCACTATAAGGGGTGTATAGATGTATAATACGGGGCCGGGTCGAACTTTTCTTTCCATGAGTCGGGCCCAGCCCGGACCTAGAAATTTCGAACCCTACAGCCCTCTACAAAGTATTAATAAGTTATTAATTAAAATTCTTAAGTCTAATAATTCAAGTTTAAATTATCCAGTAAGTCGGTATTCTGTTTTACACGACTTTTTTATTTCTAAATACGAACCTACGACCCTTAACACGAATTGCAACCCTACACAGTTCGAATTATGCCCGACCCGAAATCGACAAATTATATATTCTCGAGCCTGCAAGAAAATGCATGAAATGAAGCCTAAGCATGAAATGAAGAAAAAAAAAAAATCAATCCAAAATGTAAAAATATTCAGGAAAATAGTCTGCAGTCATATACCTAAAATCAATTTTATATTTCGAAAAATGAATGCTTACATTTACTAATTCATATCTATGTCTACGGCATTTCCGATGACGATCAATTAATATGGCGCCAATCCAAACAAGCACAAACAATGAATTTCTTTTAGTAGTATTTTCGTTTGTGACAGAAGATATTTTTAATCCGATCGTTTATTTATTTTTTATTTAGTTATCTAACGCCAAGAGAATGTTTTCTTTGATTTTTAGTAGACCAGAATTAGTTTAAGGTTTGCAAATTATTTAACTCTGCTTATGTTGAGAGCTCTGTAGTAGATTTACAAGCAGGGGCGGATCCAGAGAATCGTTTTTTTTTTTTTGGGGGGGGGGGGGCGATCAACGTAGTCATAATTTCTGTTACTCAAATCATTCCTTGCAGTTAATTTTTAAATGAACATGAAATAATTAATGCGATTTGAAAATATTACAGACTTTTGATTATCCGACGTCCGATTAACCGAAACACTCGCTTATCCAACACTCTTATTATATAATCCCGCCCTCTCAAAATATGGTTTATTGTTACTTATTAGGTCGTAAAATTAAAAACGTTATCACAGAATTTATTTATTAAATGTCTTTTTTTTTTCTTTTTCTTTTTACTATGGTAATTATTTATCTTATTTTTTGTTCTTTTAGTTATAGTGAACAACATTAATAACACAAGCCTGCGATGATTGTGTTTTTTAACTTTTGGTAATGGATTAGCACTGGATACGAAAATGACCTTCATTTTTAACCATCACGTTACGATTTTCGCAAATCGTAAATTTCAAAGTTAAAAAGTAAAACTAGAAAACAGGAATTCTGCTTGTCAGAATTTAGTGACAAGCTCTAAAAACTACAAAAAAAAAATTAATATTTCAAAAATAAATGGAGATACAGTTTTCAAACAAATTGCATTAAAAAGTACTTTTTTCCGAATACGACGGTATAAACATTGAAAATGTGCGATGCTTAGAAGTTAAAAAAATTGCTATAGAGTATTTAATCGTACTGCTTTGTTTTCACTGTTTGTTTGGATTCAGCACTAAAAAATACATAAGAACCAATTACCGTAGCTGAAAAACATAACAATCACATCCACTTTTTAATATCAGATTTCTGAAAGAGGATCCGCTTCAGAAATTTGAAGGGCCTTAACATCCTTGAAAGTCAAAATGTGTCATCTAAGTGGTGTTTATACCTCTTCACAGCCGCAAATCGCCCCCTCCCCCTTGGATCAAAAAATATAAATCCATCGATTAGCGCGAATTGCGACAAATGGTTGCCGAAAAAAATCGATTTCATCAATCGTTCGCAGATCAAAGGATCGCGCAAAAACGCGAATTTGGTCAAAGAAACGCGGAAAAAACGCGAATTTCGTCAAAGGATCGCTGAAAAAACGCGAATTTCGCCAAATAATTGCGGAAAAACACTAATTTCGCCAAACAATTGCGGAAAAAACGCTAATTTCGCGAAAGAATCGTGCAAAAAACGCTAATTTCGCCAACAGATCTCAGAAAAAATGCGAATTTCATCAAAGAATCGCGAAAAAATACGCGAATTTCGTCAAAGGGCCGCGGAAAAAACGCACAATTAGCACCAGGAGGAGTGCCACGGGGAGAGGGTTTGATCGGGGAGGTCGCCCCCCCATGATATAAATCCAACGCTTTTAACGGCAGTTTTCGCGGAACACACAGACAAGCAAACGAAAACCAAACACTTTTCGGGTATCAATGGTATCACCTCACTGACGTTTCGGCAATTAGTGAACAAAATAGGATTATGTTCAGTCAAAAGGCATATGGCGACATAATTTTTGACACTATGGGGACGATGCCACTTCGTGTACCTTTTGTTGAATCTCTACAACATAAATTGACAACGTTATGCGGATCCCTTTAAAGATCCCTTAACTTTTTCGTTCTTTCAAAGAAACTACAGTTCTAATTTCTGTATAACAATATTTTTGAGGAGTGCTTTATTGTTTGAGAAAAGAATGGGATTCATACAATTTCCAAAGAAAGAAAGAAACAAGAAAAAGAAAGGTCCTTTGAAAAATTCAAGCATGTTTTCTGAAGACGGCCACTAATGTGTAAAAAATGTACTGTTATTGCCACCCACATTGGTAAATTTCAAGGGTATTTGATGAATGAACAAAAAAGGATTATATCCTAATCCCAGTCAGTTAATATGCGCATGGTGTCTTGATTTCTTATAAACCAACTTGGTAAATTGGTTCTTCCCTTCTTTGCCCCGATCGAACCCCCCCCCCCCCCCCCCCCGTGGATGCGCGTCTATGGGAATCTCTTCCCTGTGCTAATTGTGCGTTTTTTCCGCGGCCCTTTGACGAAATTCGCGTTTTTTCAGCGATTCTTTGGCGAAATTTGCGCAATTTTTTCGCGATTCTTTGAAGAAATTCTCATTTTTTTCAGAGATCTGTTGATGAAATTAGCGTTTTTTGCGCGATTCTTTCGCGAAATTAGCGTTTTTTCGCAATTTTTTGTCGAAATTCGCGTTTTTTTCTGCGATTCTTTGACGAAATTCGCGTTTTTTCTGCGATCTTTTGACAAAATTCGCGTTTTTTCTCGATCCTTTGACGAAATTGGCGTTTTTTGCGCGATCTTTCGACGAAATTCGCGTTTTTTTTTTTTGCGACCCTTTGACCTGCGAACGATTCACGAAATTGTTTCTTTTTCGGAGACCATTTGTCGAAATTCGCGATAATCGGTGGATTTTGGGGGGGGGGCGATCCCCCCCCCCCCGTGGATCCGCGCCTGTTTACAAGATCATTTTCCTTCGTAAGTTCCGATTGAAAGCAATCAGTCAGTACCAGTAGTTGAAAGCAATCAGTCAATACCTTTCCTCTTTTAGGATGAAAGTATCGGACAAGATAACGGTGTCAATTTTGTAATTTACTTTAATTTTCCGGTTCACGTCAATTACGGAAGACTGTTATGAGAAAGGAATCGATTATAGATAAATATGTGCATCTTTTATAGGCAATTGGAAAACTTTGTTCGATTCTTCAGCATACAAATAGTAATTTCTGAAAACGTCATGCCTTTCTTCATTAAACACATTTTTTTAGCGTATCCATCAGATTTGCGTATTAAACGAAAAACAAATTATGAGAATCCTTTTAAGTATAAAGTATATTTTTATTTGATACCGACCTGCTCTTTTGCTAAGATTGAATTTAAATTTCCATTTAACAGTTATTTCTATCTAAGAAGTTTTTTAAAAATGAGATATCACTTTCGAAACAATTGTTTAACAATTTTTTAAAATATTTTTTTGGTATCGGTCTCGGGCGGACTCGGATTTAAATTCGTCGGGCTCGGGCGGGCCCGGGCTCTAAAAAACCAGCCTGAACTCATCTCTAGTTGCTATGTATACATTTCCCCACAGTTTACCATGAAGTTATGTATGTATATAATTGTTTTCTTATTTATAAATTCCATTTCTCTTCTACATATTAAATAGAAATTAATACCCATATTATTTTAAAATGAGACTACTGTGTATTGAAATAATTGAACAAAAAAGAAATTTTTAGTTAGATACTAAATTAGCTTGAATACAAAACTCTCTTTTTATTTACTCATTCATACAAAAGTACTAACCTTACTAACCCTTTTTAATGAGAACATCAAAGTGAGCAGATGAATTTCCACGTTCTGTCTCTTTTTAAAATCGTATTTTTTATAGACGCCAAAGTTCAATCGAATAAACATCGGAACAGGAGTGCACATGAATGAGTTCAAGACAAAATGTATAAGGTAACATTGGGTCGTTGTGACGACAGACTTTAACCTGCATGTGGTTAAATTCTTAAATTTTCTCGTCGCAGACTAAGGAATCAATTTAATTTAATTTAAACTCGTAAAAATTTGACGTAATTTGGGATCGGGAATTTTCGGAAAAATCGGGACACCTGGCAACAGTACTCAATCCCAAACCCATCCCGAACCCGAAACAAAACCCAACCACAACGAAAAAATTTATCCTCAATCCGAGCCGTAAGTCGGGTCGGGTGTATGTAAAATCGGGCAACCTGAATCGATGTAGAACTCTAATTTGAGATGTAATTCTGGGCACTTTTTTGAAAAATCAGTGCCGTAACGACCGACGCGTAAAAATCAAAACTCATCTTGAAACCGAAAAAATTATAGCGAAGCCACTCTAACTTCCAAAGGAAAAAAATCAGCTGTAAGCTTATCCGTAGGTTGCACTTTCTATAAACTAACCTAAGATCTTTTTCAAAAACTAAACTGCACCCGACTCGACACGACTGTGGTCGTGTGCAGAAAAAATCGGGTTACCCGACCCGATGCAGGAATCAAGACAAAAAATTTTCCCCGACGACAGTTAAATTTGACCCCGATGGGGAGGGGGCAGGTATGCCCGACGGGGTGGGGGGGGGGGATATGCCCCCGGAGCCCCCTCTGGCGCCGCCCTTGCCGTGAATGCGTCAGAAAGTTTTGCGCTAGTGAGAGGAATAGATATAAACTTTCTGTACAATTAAACAATTTAAACTTATGAAATTGACCAAAAATTATGTAATAAACATTTATAAACAAAAGAGACAAATATACATATTTAAGAACCACTCTAGACTGACTACCTACTGTTTATATAATTGCAATCTATTCGATTCCATCCACTCTTTTCGGAAGACACTATATATTTTCAATGATCCCCCTTCCCTCCCCCATCCCCCAAAACAAAAAAAGTTTCTTTGGGAGTCGTTTATAAATGAGAGGGCATGGAACATTGGATCAGAACACACTCTTTTTTTCTTCAAAGATAAAAAAAAATATATTTTTTCAGCCAAAAAAATTAATTAATCAATCAAAAAAAGAAATAATAATTTCAGCCTCTTTGGGACCCCTTATAAGTGATGTTTATGGTTGGTCCTGAACCTGATACCATTAGATTACTATCTGATATAAAAACATGTATAATAATCACTTATAAACAAATTAAGTTAAATAATGCTATAAAAAGTGATAGAATATCTTTATTAAGACACGATCGGCGCACAATCGGCGACATTTTCAAAATCAATCATAATAGAAAACATTTTTACATAACTTAAAAACAATAATATAGTAAACAATGCCACGAGACATGAAGCATAATGAAAATATTGCAACCATAAAATAAAATAAAAATTAAATTAGCTATTTGCGAGCGTGGATTAATTTTCACATAATTTAAAAACAACATGGTAAACAATGTCACGAGACATCAAGCATACTGAAAAGCATTGCAAAACATAAAATAAAATAAAATTAACTTAAGACAATAACTTAATTAATTTAGACTATTAACTTAAGTAAACCACATATCGCTCCTTCCTAAAAAGCCGATTTGATTTTAGTGCGATTGAAAACGGTGCTTTATTACTCTCTACATCTGTTGGGATGTAATTAGCCAATATTGGCTTTGATGACATTACATTGGCTAAATAATTCTTGCCAATTTTGGCGCAATATTAATCGGAAGTTTAATCGGAAATGTTTTCAAATTAATGTCAATATTTGTACACCCAGTCATTGTTTTGATGGTTTTACATTGGATAATTTTTTTTTGCCATTTTTGGCGCAATATTGGAGTTTGAACGAAAATGTTTTCGAACTAAAATCAATATTTGTACACCCTGTAATTGTTTATTAAATAAAGAATAACTAAATATTTCTTGCCCTATTCGTTTTTATGGCTTTACATTGACAATATCTCTTGCCATATTGGTTTTGATGGTCATTTCATTGGCTAAATATTTTTTGCCAATTTTGGCGCAATAATGGAGTTTAATTTGAAATGTTTTCAAATTAATGTCAATATTTGTACACCCAGTCATCGATTTGATGGATTACATTAGATAAATATTTTTATATTAGTTTTGATGGCTTTTACATTGGCAAAATATTTCTTGCCATATTGGTTTTGATGGTTTTTACGTTGGCTAAATATCTCTTGATAATATGGAATTTGTTTGGAATTGCTACCAAATTAAAGTCAATATTTATAAAGCCAATGGCTGTTCTGATGTTCGAACATCGGCTAAATATTTCTTGCCAATATTTGGCTGCAAATAAACATACTCTACAAAACTCTATAAAAAAAAAAACTCTATAAACTCTACTCTATAAAAAAGTCTTCCTATGAGAAATCTTCAATCAGAATAAATTTAATAATTCTAGGCACTTTCGAATCAATTTCAGAATTAAATAGAACAAGGGTAAAAACAGAACACAATTACATTCAAAATTCAATTTAAAACAAGTTGGAAATTGCTCGTCAAACGCGGCAAATGAGGTGCGTTCGTACTATAACTAGTTTTATAATTATTTTTTGCACCCCATATTGTACCGAATGTGTATTTATTTGCAATTCATAAGTGCATAGTCTGTAACATCATTAAAATGCACTTGCAATAATTTTTTCCCATTCCCTTTAATGTAACGGAAAACTTTTGACTGTCCCTGTAATTAAGCTATACATCCGATTTTCAGACAAAATTTTGCAGCAATTATATATTTAAAATTTCAGCCCATTCGGAAAGCTTAACATCATTAAAATGCACTTGCAATAATTTTTCCCATTGGCTTTAATGTAAAGAAAAACTTTTGACTGTCCCTGTAATTAAACTATACATCCGATTATAATAAATTTGAAATGGATCGACAAAATGTCGTAATAATTATATGTTTAAAATTTGAGATCCTTCGGAAAGCTTTAACATCATTAAAATGCACGTGCAATAATTTTTCCCATTGGCCGTAATGTAAAGAAAAACTTTTGACTGTCCCTGTAATTTAACTATACATCCGATTTTCATAAAATTTGAAATGGCTCGACAAAATTTTACAACAATCATATATTTAAAATTTCAGACCATTCGGTTGGGTAGTTTTTGCTCTGTTATATGCGGACGGACAGACAGACGGACGGACTGAACGACGACTATAGGTGCTACGTATTTATATAATTACGAACGCACCTAAAAAGGCTAAAAACACAAAATTAGTTCTATAAGAGTTATTCTTTTGGAAACACTTAAAATGAAAGCATTCCAAACGAAAGAAATGCAATTTCCTGGAGTATTTTCGTATGGATTTCTATTTTTTTACAAGTAATTATTAAACGATTAGTACAATAAAAATAAAAAAATATTTTTGCTTCAAGTCTTTTTTAGGTGCGTTCATAAATATATAAATACGTAGCACCTATAGTCGTCGTTCAGTCCGTCTGTCTGTCCGTCCGTCTGTCTGTCCGTCCGTCTGTCTGTCCGTCCGCATATAACAGAGCAAAAACTACCCGACCGAATGATATGAAATTTTTAATATATAATTGCTGCAAAATTTTGTCGAGCCATTTCCAATTTTATGAAAATCGGATGTATAGTTTAATTACAGGGACACCCAAAAGTTTTTCGTTACATTATGGCCAATGGGAAAAAATTATTGCAAATGCATTTTAATGATTTTACAGCCTTCCGAATGGTCTGAAATTTTAAATATATAATTGCTGCAAAATTTTGTCGAGCCATTTCAAATTTTATGAAAATCAAATGTATAGTTTAATTACAGGGACAGTCAAAAGTTTTCCGTTACATTACGGGGAATGGGGGAAAAATTATTGTAAGTGCATTTTAATGATGTTACAGACTATGCACTTATGAAGCGCAAAAAAATATACATTCAGTACAATATGGGGTGCAAAAAATAATTATAAAACTAGTTATAGTACGAACGCACCTCATTTGCCACGTTTGACGAACAATTTCCAACTTGTTTTTATTTAATTTTAAATTAAATTAAATTTAATTAATTTTTTTTTGTGTGTGTGTGAAAATTTGGAAATATTTGTCTGTTTGTTTGAATGAAAAACTCTAACAAAGTGGTCTAATTTTTATAAAAAAAAAAAAAAATATTTTTTTGTAAATGAGGTCTAATTTTAAATTCTGGTGCATAAAAGTTTAGAAACTATTTAATTAAAACAAATGTGGCAAGGGCAAGGAATAAACAGCACCGCAAGTTTATTTAAGCAAAAGTCACATAAAAGTAGGAAAAGATTTTGTTTTATTGAGGTTGCTCAGTTCTTCTTTACCAAATGTTTTCTGAAGATAAGAGAAAGGTCTTCGGAACCATGAGCAACTATGGATCACTCGTTAGAGTAAGAAACAAAGGAGAGAAAGGCGACAAGATCTGCGAAAGCAAATAAAAAGACTAAAATGAGAATAATAAACGGTAAACTGTTCTATTTATGCTGTTTATACGTTGCTAAACTCAATTGCGCACTTTGGTAAAGAATGATTTACCTTTACCATTGCTTATTGACAACAGAAGAAATTTTTTTGTGTTTCAGAATCAGTAAAGAAAATATAAAATTACTTAAAGATGGCGGACAGCACATTATTTCAAAACCATAGTTGGTGCGTATGTAGTTGGCATTGTTTTTACATTTGTTAAAAAATAGTCACGCGATAAAAAAAAAAGTCAACACCCTAATATACTCCATGCCAATGAATGCAATATTGAGCCAAGAAGTAAACAACACTGGCTTGTTTCCGTGGATTTCATTATTTACGTAATAAGAAAAAAAAAGTCATTGTTTGGTATAAATTAAATAGTCTAAAGCTAATAAAATTAATATTGAATAGATACTTTGTGAATAACTAAAAAAGTTGTTGAAAAATAATGTAACTTGGTTGCATCAACCATTTTTTTTTTCTTTTTTGTAAAAATATAAAGAAAATTTTTGCTTTGTAAAACGTTCCAGGAATGTTAAGATAAGTGCTTTTTAATTTTAAAAATAACTTTATGCAGAGTACTTGATACTTAATTTATAATTCCCGTACTCTTATAAGGTCATTGTCTTTAACGTGACGACCAGTGTTGCCAGATTTTCCACGTAAATCAGGGTTCCAAATGCCGAACACCGATTTAAGCGGGGAACTCTGGCAACACTAGTGACGACTCCTAAAGGCGACAATGTTCTTAACGCAAGAATCGTATATACATTCTAGATAGATAGTGAAACATTCGAACTTTGAAAACAAAGCGCAAAACATTTCGATTTCACTTCAGTTGAAAAGTTTTGTTTAAAAATAATTACAATTACAATACACATCGTTCACTATCAAGCTTCCCCAAGTTCCCGAAATGCGGCGTATTACCTCGAAAATGCATCAAATTTTGCTTTTTCAACTTTGAAGATCAAATAACTGTATCAAAATCAAGGCCTTGAACACCTGTGTCATTTACCTGAAGTGGAAGCTCTGTAACAGAAGGTAAGCTTTAAAATTAGAGTTCTAAAATTCGCTACGAATATTGGTGACTGATTCTTTTCGGAGAACTATTAGCAACAAATTTAATCCTTCAAATGCGGTAGGACTTTTAGGGGAGGTAGGGCTGAGTAAGTTATTAAGGTGTTTTATATAGGATGTTATATAGGTGTTAAGGATGTTTAAAGCAGAAATCGTGTTCAATTAAGCTTTGTTAAGTTAATAAATGAAGAATTTCTAATTGATCATGCAATAATATTTTACTTTGACAGGATATTTAATTGTGTGTTTTAAAGGATCAAAATAGAAAAGTATATATCTTTGCAAGTTTTAATGAAATTTTTGTGACATATTAATAGGCGTATATTTAATGACATTTGGCGTATATTTAAGCAACGAAAAAACACATAGTACTATCAATGGATTATTCAATACTATTACAGGGCTGAAGCTCTAAAAAATTTGTTTTATAGATTGAAATCGCTGAAATTTAAAATGAATTTTTAAAATCTGGCATTTTAACCTTCAATATATACGTTGTTTCAGAATCATCTTTCGATTCAAATGCCCTTCAGCGATATATATATATACAAATACAAATCTGGAAAAATGAAGTAAATATAAATAATGAAGTAAATACTTCAAGACGGCGTCCGTCCATGATACAGTTGATGACAGTTTAGCAATAATTGGTGCTTTAAGTCGTTTTCTACCTAAATCGATTTTCAAAGATGTTTTTCATATTAATGAATTAACTCTTTGACTACGGACAGGTATTTCCTCACTTTCCAACAACATAGTTGAAAAGCTAACTATGGTATGTTCGGTATTGAAAATGAAGTGTGTAGCATTTATAAGTAGTTCATTTACAGGGCAACTCAAAAGGATTCCGTTACACGATGGTCGCTGGAGAAAAATCGTTTGCTAATGTTATTACACTATTTTAAACGTATTGTAAGAATTTTACTAATTACCCCTAAAGACTATTTATTCACGAACTTTTAATTCGGGAGAAGATCCCCCTAGGGTCTTCTGGACTTTCCCACGCTAAGAGAAATCTCATAAACTCCATAGTTCATCTCTGAACAAAGCTATGGTGCCGTCGAGTCTGCAAATATGAATGGAACTGGCAGTACAATTTCGTTCCGGCGCTAACTTAACATTCCATTGAATTGCACAGAGAGCAGGTGTTTCAGACTTCCAGGAAGAGCGGTGGCAACGGCCGAGGAGGAGGAAAGGCATTTTCTCCTAGAGAGGCGAGCTTCAGCCTTCGAGAAATAGGCGGAGGCAACGGCTAAGAGGGAAAAAGACTAGTTTTCCCTAGGACCGGGAGTTTCAGCCTTGGAGAGAGGCGAGGTGGCAACGCGGGAGGAAGGGAGAAGAGCAAGAGCGAGAGAGCAAGGACGCTGGCGAGGAGGTCTTGCTGGACCTAGTGGTGAATGAGCGAAGCGAGGAGATGAGATAGATGGTCGTCCGATCAGTCTTTTCTCCGAGTGAAGCACTATATCTGTGGAAGCAGCCCGTTGATGGAACTTTTTATCCTGTTAAAATGACGAGAACCCAAGACTAATATTATTTAAGTTGTATATACTCTTATTTACCCTAGATATCAATGTAAATAAAGGACTTAGATTTTAGTAACGCTACCATAGATTCTTGTCCAGTGATATCTAAGTCCCTACAGTATTGAAACTGATCCATATAACTGAGGTGCTCTTACTGTAGAATAGAGTTTGCATAGAATTTATCGTTCATTTACAGGGACACACGAAATAATTTGTCTATAGAAGAAAAAGTCCTTTCGGCCAGTGCCGGGAGGAAGAGGTAGCTTTCATATTTCTTGGTTTTAAAATTTTGCAAGTTTTACTCGAAGCTAATTTTACTCCAATTTTAAGAAGTTAAAATGCGACGAACTCGATACGTCAATATTGAATTTGAATGAGAATAGCTACAAATTAGCAAGCTACTACTTTCTTGGCGACTCGTTTGGTTTCCTTTAAAACTTATGTTTGGGAAAGCATGCTAAGCATTGTATCATATTACTTTTATTTTTTGTTGCATTAAAATATCTCAAATTGTTGATTTTCTATGAGCAAGTAAACCCTATTGGTTTACAATGGAAGTCTATGTGAATTTGGCGAAATATTAGAGATTCGCCAAGTTAGCGACAAACTTGGTGGCATTTGGCGACAGAACAGGCTTCCCTTATAAGTATGGCGATGAATTAAATGCTGTTCAATAATCAATGGCCGCCATTTTCAAACAAGATGCCGGATGAAGCCAAAATGTCAGCCACCCTAGAAATTCAAACTGCTATATCTCAGCCATTTTTTAAGATAAAGATAAAATAAAATATTCTCCGGAATCCTTGTATTAAGATACTCTTATAAAAATAATATTTTTCAGTTTTTAATTTATTTGAATCTCTTTTTAAATTTATAAATAAAAAAAAAAATTTAAATGGCCGCTATTTTGAAAGAAGATGGCGGACGAAGCTGGCCAACTAACTCGGTCGAGACATTGGTATGTACTCTGCATACAATTAATTTCCTCCAAATCGGTTTATAAATACGAGATTTATAGCATGACAAAAATCAAATAACAGAAAAATCAGAAACAGAAAGCGACAAAAATCAGATATATATATATATATATATATATACGGATATACATATACGTATATATATACATAGCTGCCAACTTTTACGCTTTCTTCTCTCCACTAAAAGTTTAGAGTAAATATAGTTTTATTTTATCGTCGAAATCTCATGATTAAACAAGGCGAAAATCTCTATTAAATTTTAGTGGTTGCAAAAAAAGAGAAAAAGTTGGCAATGTATCTATACTAATAAAAGAAAAAATCGCTCTCTCTGTGTGTGTGTCTGTGTGCGATGGCTAGAGAAAACTACCGCACGTAGGAGTCTGAAAATTCAGGTGTGATTAGTCCAAGACAGGTCCTGATGCACCTGACGCTCGGATTTTTAATTTTTTAAGGGCCTGGGCCCCTTTAAGTTTTTATGCACTAAAAGCTTCACATGCTTCTTTTTTAACATTCATTAACATGCTTCTTTTCTATCCGATATTCTTCGTTTTTGGGGTGAATACTCCTATCACTTTCCGTCCCATTTCTACATTTCAGTTAAGACCCTGGCACCCTTGCAAGGGGCCCAGTACAGGTCCCCTTGAAGGTTTAGTGCACTAAATTGTTAATAACATGCCTCTTTTCTACCCTGGCACCCTTGCAAGGGGCCCAGTACAGGGCCACATGGAAGTTTTAGTGCACTAAATTGTTAATAACATGCCTCTTTTCTATCCGATCTTCTTCGTTTTGGGGGTGAATTCTCCTTTCAATTTCTACCCCATTTCTACATTTCAGTGAAGTCCCTAGCATCCTTGCAAGGGGCCCGGTACAGGGCCGCTTGAAGTTTCAGTGCACTAAATTGTTAATAAATTGCTTCCTTTTTATCCGATCTTCATTTTTGGGATACTTTCTCCATTTAGTTATTCTCCCGTTTCTACATACCAGTTAAGACCATGGCCCGTCTAGGGTCCCGTAGGGCCTGGTCTAGGGCCTCTTGAATTTTTTGTGTGCCATGCGTTTTTCACACCCTAATTTTCTCGCCTTCGCTGTGCGTAATTTTAAAGTTGAGTCTTGAACTCTTCTCCCTAGACCAATACTCACATATTTTTGTTGGGGCCCTATGGCTCTTTCTTAAGCATTTCCCCAATTTTTTGCGCATTTCTTTCAAAGTACATTCTAATGACTATGCTTATTCCCTATGCCTATTTATGCCTATGCTATGCTATGTTTATTCCCTATGCTTAATCTTGACTAATGGAAGATCTAAAACGCTAAGTACTAAAACGTTTTAACATTGTTTCATGTTAGGGGTCTGTTCTCAACTATCAGTTGGCCCCTTTCGGGCCCCCTATTATAACTTCCTTAAAAATATTCCGATTCACTAGCTTTTTTTTTCTAACAACGTCTTAGATTCCCCAGCTATTACATGAACGACAAAAAAAAAAAATTCTCAGACTTCAGCTACCACCAATTTTGAATATTAATCGCCTTCTTGGGGCCCTTTAAGATCATTCTTTAAGAATGATTGGAATTGCTTGCAATTTTCTTTAAGGGGCTGTTCAAATATTACGTAAGCATGTTTTTGACTATTTTTGACCCCCCCCCCTCCCCCCTTGTCAGCAAAAATAAGCAAATCGCGAACCCCCCCTTAATAATTACGTAAGAAAATTGGAACCCCCCCCCCCCCTACTTAAAAAAAAAATTAGGACACAATACAAATTATAAAACTCTACTCGACTAATATAACTACTAAATAATAATAAACGCTTGTTTTATTTCTTAACAATTCTATTTAAGAAAATTTCTTAGATCACAATTTTAGAAGAACTTAGCCATTTGAAAAATTTAAATTTGAACATGACAATATCTATTCCGATGCTGACCACGGCTGCTCAAGCCATTTTTCCATATCTGTTATGATATTGGTTTCCAGTTTTACTTGATTATCTTCATCGCTTACTATTCGGATGCAATCTTTATCAACTTCATCTTCATTGATCCACTCAACATCTTCCATATCTTCCACGAATTTTACGAAGCGCATAAGTTCATTTGCTCGACGAGCAGCAATTCTCAATAGTCGTATAAGGCAGTCCTTCTCGCTTTTTTCACTCTGTTGAATTTTTTTGTGTCTGTTTGCTGACTTCTGAGATGCATGATATTGGCCACAACTTCCACAAGTTCTTGCGGATAAATGCGTGAACTTTATGGAAGAGCAAAAATAATCATGCAGCATCTTTAAAAATCCCTTTTCTGTACTATTCAGATTTAAGGCCAGACGGAGACTTAAATCTATAAATTCCCCCTCTTCACTTGCAATGATGTCATTTGACGATTGTATCATTTTAATTGGAGGAAGAATGAATCGTCCTTTTAATATACGAAACAATCCACTACGTGCAGGAGAGCAACAATTCTTTTTTTCGCATTTAACAATTTGCAGCAAGTATTGACTTTCTTGTACGAGCTTCGAATACCAATTCAAGTCATAACCAAGAGACTCTGGTTCGCCTGAATCAACATATGTGGCAGTAACGGGATAACTGTCAATGTTTAATGAGTTCCAGATATCTGCGAGAGTTTTACCAACATATGCTAAGTTATTTTGCTCCATTTCTTCATCAGTAGTGCGACCGTTCTCATCGAGATGGGAACCATAATGGTTATGAGGGTGTATAAGACAAGACAGTTCTCGACTGAGTGGTGTCATTTGCCTTTCTACTCAATTATATGCACTTCTTCCAGGAGCATTGCACGCTATGAAAATTCCATCCAAATCATGCTTTTTGAAATGGTTAATAGCAAACGATATAACTTTCTGGTAGCGGGGATTCTTGTCTGGATCTCCATCAACCGTTACTATGATTGCAGGTTTGATGAAACCCTCTTCTGTTTTCACTAATTTTTCAAAATCTTTGAGTATTAATAGAGTTTCAAAATCCTGAGCATGAGTATTTGCTGTGGAAGAACTGTGTTTCCCACTTCTTATAGCTATTAACGTTGGACCAGAATAACCTATGTATGGCTTTACTTTGACCTGCCATGCCAGGAGCAATCACAATACTAGCGTAAACACATGGGATAAGTTTGCGGCGTTCAGCGATGACCCAGTCGTGATCGCTTAAGGATATGTGATACTCCATATGCATCAGTATCATAGCTTGTTTATTGGCTGCTGTAATTCCCAAAGGTACGCGCGCTTTGTCATCATGTGAAAGAAGAAACACTTGCATGGGTCCAAAAATTGAAGCTAAAGTTTCTAAATAATGGATGGCTATTACTGGAAATTGGGTATCAATGTGAGATCGGTGATAATCAGCCAGAATCCAAGAAAGTTTTATCGGCACTGTGGTGACATGTCTTCGACACTCGATGGTTGAGGAATTTTTTGGAAGCAAACGAAGATATGTTCTACTCCTGCTTATTGCAAAACCAACCTTTTTCAGTTTTGCAGTCAAGTCATCGAGAGTTTTGACACTTCGGACTTGTTTCTTCTTTTTGCATCTGCAGCGCTTCCAATAATAGCTATGTCTGCTATTGCTTTAAGTAATAATGGTTGTTTAAACTTGGTCTTCCTACTGATTCCCTCAAATCTATTTTTTTTTAATGTCTGGATTATCATGGCAGATTTCTCCAAGCTTTGTTCGTTTGGTGGTTCGATGTTTTCTTTGGTATTCAGCATTTTGTCGTTTCCTTTTTAAGGATTGTTTTTCCTTTTTTGAGATCACTGGAAACCTTATTTATCTGTTTTTGAATCTGAGATACATTGGTTTCAATTCAATTGGGTTACATTTCATTTTTAGTAAGGTTCAAAATTTGAAAACAGTTAGAAGATTATCTGCTACAAAACTAACATATTTTTTAATTTTTTTCCCCCATGGATGCATTAATTTTTGAGTTATTTGAAAAGAAAAAATAAAGCTTAGCTTGGCTACGCCATATTTAAAAAGTAATAACTCGTTTTTTGACGTTTTTTTTTTGTCTTTATTCATTCCCATACTGACCATGTTTTGCCAAGGCTACACGGTCATTTTATCTTATCTATCTTTTTTCCAATTTTTACAAGTAATTATGTAAACTTAAAGTTATGATAAAATATATTTAAAATTTTAAGAATAAATTGATTATAATTGCCTTTATAAAATAATCAAGAAAGACTGATTTCTTTTTGGTTGCCTTACGCAGTTCGTCCTCAATTCATTTTAGCACCAATACCTCTAACTCTTTGTCAGTTTTAGAAGACTTTTTGTACTGCCGCCACACATCATTAGTTTTACATTGGATATCCTTCAAAGGTTTATCTGATGCAGACTTTTTGAAACTTTCAAAAAGTTTTTTATACAAGATTTCTCGAAATGAAGACATATTTCTGATTTTATTTATTTTAAACACCACTACACTGCAATACTGAGAGATAGAGGTCTGCACAGGCGAAATTTCCAGGCCCGGGCCCGGCCCGACTCATAGAGAAAAAAATTCGGCCCGGTCCGTACAAAAAAATTATTGGCCCGGCCCGATAAAAAAGTTAAAAGTTCGGCCCGAGCCCGGCCCGACCCGGAAAAAAAGTTAAAATCTCGGCCCGGCCCGATTGAATTTCTACAAAACATTGATTTTTATGTCGATTTGGTGAAAGATTTGTCTCGTACGAGGAGTTCTGGCCAAAAATATGTCTTAAATATTTTTTTATGTTTATAATCTTCATTTTTATATAAGTGGCGCAGGCTGCGACATTTATTTTTTTTAATCAATCTCTGTTTCTTGTATGTAAATGAATCCGTTATCGTTAATATCGTTAATCCATAATCCATGTATTGAAGTGCTAAAAATCTGAAAAATGCTATACAATAAAATCTTCTAAAACGTAATTGCATAAAAAAGAAAAAAAATCCGTTATAGACAAGTGCCCTTCTTAGCAAGTTTTAAATGTATTATATATCCTATTCTTACGTATTAGTATATTAATTTTGTATGGATCAACACGTTTTTCAGTTTATAACAAGATTTCGTCATAGACAGGTTCCTTCTCACATGTTTTCTTATATTTTCATTTAGCTATATTTTAATAAGCGTAGAAATCTACTATTCTTTAAAAAGAATAAATTTGAATGTTTAATAGTAGAATAATAGCGATTTAAAAATGTGTACATTTTTTTCAAAATTTTTTGAGCCTGACCTAATTTTACTGACCTTTGAACGGATCAGGCTACGCCGAGACAATGATTTTCATACGGGCTGCGTCAAAACTAGGACTTAAAATTTTGTGCCTTGAAGACTTGGAATGAAACCAGTCCCGGCTCTGTACAGAAAAAAATGGGCCCGTCCCGATCCCCCAGGAAAAAAGTAAGGCCCGAACCCGTCCCGTCCCGTAAAGAGTAGTAACTACGCCCGACCCGTCCCGAGCCTTCAGAAAAATGTATGGCCCGGGCCCGCCCCGAGTGCCGTGAATGAAAATAGGCCCGAGACCGGCCCGTGCAGATCTGTACTGAGAGGTTTTCAAAACTTACGCGACACCAGACAGTAGAGCAGTCGGTCACTATGGTTATGGGGTTCAACCACTTGACAGAGGAGGGGTGGAAACAAAAAAAGATAGAGTTTTACTTACGTTTTGGAAGCTTTCCCGGAAAACTCATATTGTTACAATACATCATATCGCATCGGTCCATTCAATTCTATTCTATTCTATTCTCACAATTGGAAATAGTAGTAAGTTCTCAGAGATAATAAGCCCTCATGCATCAAACACATAGGCGTAACCAGGGGGGGTGCCCTGGGTGCCCGGGCACCCCCCCCCCGCTTGCGCAGACTCAAGCACAATCATAAAAATATCGAAATCTACAAAAGAAAAAAGAAGAAGAAGTGAAAGCAGAGTTCAATTAGTTTAGCAAATTAGTTTAGTTCAGAAAACTAACAGCCTAAGTTTTGAAGTGTGATAAAAAAAAAAAGTTCTTTTTTTTATTTCTTTTTGTTTTATTTTAAGAAAATTAGGTTGTTTATCTTTTTTAAAACTAGAATGTTTACAAGAATCTGTATTAGACATAGTAAGTCAAAAAGGTGGCTTTATAATCCCACTTTGACGTCTTTGTTTGTTGGAGATTTTTTTAAACTCCGTTCTTTCTATTACATTTTTCTGCAATTTCATGAGAAATTAACGCAAGTTCTTGACGAGGATAGAAACTATTTGTCTCTTAGCTTTCGTAGTTTCAAGTTGTTGGAAAACGTCACAGTGTAAGTAATTTTATGTCCAACATCACTTCGCTTGTGAAATGACAATTTCCTCGTGATATATGCAACGCGTTTCTTTTAGTTGTGAAATATGTTCCAAGATGGCGACACTTCCCTGAGTTATCGTGGCGTAAGGTCACAAACTAAAGAAGGATTGTGTAAAAGACTTGTGTTTCGAAAAGGCGTCAACAGATCGCAGCACCACAGAACTTTTCTGATAGACTGATTTTAAATAGAACCTTTTTGCTTATTAAGCAGACTGTATTGTTTCAAGTTTTTTTTTACTCTGTTTTAACTCTTGTGGGCCCCTTTTACTTTTTCACTTCAAGGCCCGATTTTGTCAGGCCAAGACGCACGGTTTTTTCGTGCGTTAACTCTTGTTCAATGGAAGACTTGCATCTCCTACTGGATTTCAATGTTACTACTTTTATAGTATCCATATTTAACCCTTTTATTTTATTCTTTTTTTAGTGTGTGTGTGTGTGTTCATCCATGTAACCCAGAATTCGTCGTGCATTAAATAGTTTTTTCTCTACAAGTGCATCTGCATCATTCTAAGAAGATATTTTTCACGATTTATAACATCTACTCAATAAATAAAAAATATAGGTTGTTTTCACATGAAGGAAACCAGCGTATGTCTGCTTTACCAGAAAGGTAAGAAAATAAATTTCTATCTTTCATTATTAATGAAAAAACTTTTGGTATAACAATTTTATATTTATACTGGGTCCTTAGCTTCACGCTAATCGCGAACTCACCCCTTCTAGATATTTTAATAGATTATGAGGGCTGAGTTGAAGGGGAAAGTAAATAAATAAATAAATAAATAAATAAAAAAACCCAGTAATAAAAATTTGTTTATCTGATTGTGATAAAATGATGAACAAGATGCACATATGAGATATGAAATATTGAAATATATACATGAAAATAAAAATAAATGTGCATGAATAAATAACGATATATATAATATCGCAAAAAGAGTATTATTGTGAACAAATATTGATTGATTGTTGTGAATAACTGATCATTTTATTTATACTTATAACATATTCTAAGAAATTATTTTAAGAAAGTCACAAACTTCTTATAGTAAATATATTTGTTATCAAAGAATTTATAAAACTTGAATAACACGCTATGTCTGCCACAAAAGAAATTACGGCAGTAGAGAAACTAAATGATAATAATTACAATCATTGGTGTTTCAAATTAGAAAATCTGTTAATTAAAGACGATTTATTTAAATATATAACAGAATCTCCACCTGCCACACCCGATGATACATATACTAAAAACGCGGCTAAGGCGAAAGCCATAATTTGTTTGTGCATTGAAAATACACAAATCGTGCACATCAGACATTTGACATCTCCCAAAGAAATTTGGGAAAGATTAAAAAGTGTTCACCAAAGGGCGAATTTATCATCCAAATTATTCCTTTTGAGGAAACTATATTCCCAAAGGCTCAATGAGGGCGGAGACTTAAATCTACATATCAACAATATTTTAACTATCCGCGACAAACTCGCTGCCATTGGAGAGCTCATAAATGATTCGCACATTGTGGCTCTTATGCTTTGCAGCTTGCCTCAGTCATATGCTCCTCTTATAACGAGCATGGAGGCTAGAGACGAAAAGGATCTAGACCTCGAGTTTGTAAAAAACAAACTCATCGACGAGTACTCTCATCGAATCGAATACAAAAACACCAGCACACGACCAAGGGACACAGCATATAAAATCATAAATAAAGGAAACAAAAAATATTGCAGCTTCTGTCAACGAGATGGGCACGCTCGTTCAGAATGTTACAAATTGAAAAACAAACAGAAAAACAATTACCAAAGAAGTGAAAATTATAACAGTAATAAATTTAACAACCATGCCAACTTTAAAGCCAATTCGGTAAACCCCAAAAATCAACACAATGGTAGTAAAACAGGCTCCTCGAATTTTTGCTTTAACAGCAAATCAAATATAGAGGATGAGGTCAACCAATCGATCATTCCTCTCTTCCCAGTGGAAAACAATTTTGAAATTGAGTCAGTAAAAATTAACCAAACACAAACAACAGATCCAAACACATATATCATTGACTCGGGTTGCACCAGGCACGTTGCATCAGAAAAAACAAATTTTGCTACATTCACAGCCGGGAATTTTGGGAATATAACAATCGCTAATGGAAAAAGGCTTAATTCGGAAGGTATGGGCGACGTAAAAATAAAAACAGACAAAAACCACTACATTACACTAAGAAACGTCTTATATTGTCCAGAACTAAAGGGCAATTTATTGTCAGTTAAGAAAGCCACTGAAAATAATATAAAGGTAATTTTCGAGAAAAATGCATGTTTATTTGTCAAAGATGATAATATAATCTTGACAGCTAAATTAAATGATAATCTCTACGTATTAAACCCTGAAGATGATTACGGCTATACTATAAGTACTCAAACTTTCTGTAACAATACAAATTGTATTTCATTGTGGCACCGAAGACTCGGACACAAAAATTTTGATGATATTAAATACCTTGTTAATCATGAATTAGCCAATGGGATAATAATTAACAAATGTAAACATGACACGCGATGCACCAAGTGCATTGAAGGAAAACTTTCCGCTCTGCCCTACCCTAAAGTAGCCACAAACAGAAGCAAAGACATCGGTACCCTCGCACATTCCGATATATGTGGCCCCATGAATACTGAAACGATAGGAGGGAAAAGGTACTTTATAACATTCACGGATGATTATAGCAGGTACACAATAACATACTTAATCGCGCATAAATCGGAAGCCGTTATCAAACTGAAAGAATACATAGCGCTAACAAAAAATAAATTTGGCAAGTTGATAAAGGCAATCAGGTCCGATAACGCAAAAGAGTATATCAGTGACGAATTTGAAAACTGCCTGATAGAAAACGGGATAGAGCGTCAATTGAGTGTTCCCTATTCTAGCCCACAGAACGGTGTTTCAGAAAGAAAGAATAGAACGATAGTGGAAATGGCTAGAACCATGTTGTCGGACGCCAAGTTACCTAAGCAATTCTGGGGGGAAGCTGTCATGTCCGCCACCTACCTCATCAACCGTCTACCAACAAAGGCTAACAAAAATAACATGACACCCTATGAACTTTGGCATAAAAGAAAACCCGATCTCTCGAACATCAAAACATTCGGATGTAAGGCATTTGCCTATGTCGACAAACCTAAAAGAAATAAATTAGATGAGAAAGCCATCGAGGGAATAATGTTGGGATATGATTTCAGAAGCAAGGGCTATAGGATATATACGGGTGAAAATAAAATTATAATATCTAGAACCGTAAAATTCTTCGAAGAAGGTATAAAAGATGAGGAAATTATACCCGCCAAAGAAAGTCAAAACATCGAACAAACTCCCGCAGATAATATTGAAATTGATCTAGAAGAGCGCGACGATGATCAGAATAACACCCCGACCGACACATCCCTTGAGCCGAGAAGATCGCAGAGACAAAATCGTGGTGTACCACCTAACCGTTATGGAATAAGCGCAAACCTGTGTCACATTCAGGAGCCAAAGTCATGGACAGACCTACAAAATATCAATGACGCAGAAACTAAAGATAAATGGCTAAAAGCCACTAGTGAGGAAATAGATTCTCTGAAGCAAAATAATACTTGGAGATTAATAAAACCTATCCCGGGAAAACGCGTCATAGGTTGTAGGTGGACGTTTAAGGCAAAAAGGGGAGCCAATGGGTCTATAGAGCGATATAAAGCCAGATTGGTCGCTAAAGGATATGCTCAAAAATATGGAAGCGATTTCGACGAGACCTACGCACCCGTTGTAGCGCATACCACCCTACGAGCATTCTTAAACGCAGCGGTGTACAAAGATCTTAAAATAACTCACCTAGATGTCAAAACTGCTTTCTTACATGGCGATTTAGAAGAGGAGGTTTATATGCATCAGCCAGAGGGATACATAACAAAAGGGGAAGAAGATAAAGTCTGTAGTTTAAACAAAGCGATTTACGGCCTTAAGCAGGCAGCTAGGGCGTGGAACCAAAAAATAAGTAAATCTCTAAAAGAACTAAATTTCGTTGCATGCGCGTCAGACAAATGTCTGTACAAAAGAGTCCAAGATGGAAAAATCGCATACATAATAGTGTATGTTGATGACATCTTAGTCGCAGGAGACAAAACAGACACACACGAAATATACACTGAATTATCAAAGCAATACGAAATCAAAAATTTGGGTCAAGTAACACAATATTTAGGCATAAACATAAAGGAAAAAGCAAACGGTAATCTAGAATTAGACCAGGAACACAAAATAATACAAATCGCAGAAAAATTCAATTTGTTAAATGGTAAGCCTACGTAGACACCCATGAATACTAACTACTTTAATCTAGATCCAAACGGGAAACTAATGGGAGATAACGTAAAATTTAGACAGGCTATAGGAGGGCTTCTATACATTGCAACTTTAACTAGACCCGACATAGCATCAGTCGTTAACATCCTGGGAAGAAGGAATGAATCCCCAAGGGAAGTCGATTGGCAAGCTATCGAGAAATTAATTAGATATCTGCTTACTACCAAAGATCTTAAATTCGTCATAGATAAAACAAAACCTCCAATCCTAACGGCATATAGCGATGCCGATTGGGGGAACGACAGAATAGACAGGAAATCAACCACTGGAAACTTGTTTAAATTAGGAAATAATATATTGGCATGGTCATCGAGGAAGCAGAGTTGCACAGCACTCTCGTCCACGGAGGCTGAATATATAGCTGCCTATGATGCAGGTCAAGAGATTTCGTGGTTGTTAGACCTGTTAAATGACCTCGAACTGTGTCAACAACTACCCGTAACATTGTACGAAGATAACTTATCAGCCATAAGATTGACCGAAAACGAAAAGGCACAGACAAGGACTAAACACGAGGAAGTTAAGTATCACCACATCAGACATCTATGCCAGAATGGTATAATCAAAATAACTTATTGTCCATCGAAGTTAATGCTGGCAGACGTGCTCACCAAGCCATTGCCTAAGCCTCATTTCGAGTGTTTCAGAAACAAGTTAAACATTCTACGCTCGTCGGTTTGACATAAAAAGCGGGGGTGTTGGAAAACGTCACAGTGTAAGTAATTTTATGTCCAACATCACTTCGCTTGTGAAATGACAATTTCCTCGTGATATATGCAACGCGTTTCTTTTAGTTGTGAAATATGTTCCAAGATGGCGACACTTCCCTGAGTTATCGTGGCGTAAGGTCACAAACTAAAGAAGGATTGTGTAAAAGACTTGTGTTTCGAAAAGGCGTCAACAGATCGCAGCACCACAGAACTTTTCTGATAGACTGATTTTAAATAGAACCTTTTTGCTTATTAAGCAGACTGTATTGTTTCAAGTTTTTTTTACTCTGTTTTAACTCTTGTGGGCCCCTTTTACTTTTTCACTTCAAGGCCCGATTTTGTCAGGCCAAGACGCACGGTTTTTTCGTGCGTTAACTCTTGTTCAATGGAAGACTTGCATCTCCTACTGGATTTCAATGTTACTACTTTTATAGTATCCATATTTAACCCTTTTATTTTATTCTTTTTTTAGTGTGTGTGTGTGTTCATCCATGTAACCCAGAATTCGTCGTGCATTAAATAGTTTTTTCTCTACAAGTGCATCTGCATCATTCTAAGAAGATATTTTTCACGATTTATAACATCTACTCAATAAATAAAAAATATAGGTTGTTTTCACATGAAGGAAACCAGCGTATGTCTGCTTTACCAGAAAGGTAAGAAAATAAATTTCTATCTTTCATTATTAATGAAAAAACTTTTGGTATAACAATTTTATATTTATACTGGGTCCTTAGCTTCACGCTAATCGCGAACTCACCCCTTCTAGATATTTTAATACAAGTTTAGAAATAAGCACAAAAATCTTGAAAGGGAATGTAGATGTGAACGATAATTCCAAAATGAGATTAGCCGGCGGGGGATAGGGGGGGGGGGGTACGCAGACCCTGCCTCCTTTGAAAATGAAAAATAAAAGTTAAAATTAATCAGAAAATTCAAATTAATCTGGAGGTTGGTTGGTTGGTTGAATTGCGTTTTTCGCGGCCATATTTTCACATAAAATACGATTTTTAGAGTTTCTTCTCGTTTCACGGCTTTCTTTTGAAAGTCGGAAAAGGAACCCTGTTTCAATCTTTTAGCCTAGGGCAGTAAATTTTGACCAAATTTGCAATTTTATTCTGCGATCATTTCATGATATTTACAATTTTTTCCCAAAATCGTTTGATGAAATTCACGTCTTTCTACGTGATTTTTTGTCGAAATCCGCATTTTTCACCACTAACATTTGACAAAATGCGTGTTTTTCAGCGCGATCCTCTGGCGAAATTCGCATTTTTTAACGCGAGATTTTGACAAAATTGGTATTTCTTTAGCACAATCCTTCGATGAAATTCGCGTTTTCTTTCCACGATCTTTTGATGAAATTCGCTTTTTCTTTCCGCAGTCTTTTGAAGAAATTCGCGCTTTCTTTCTCCGATCCTTTGATGAAATTCTCGTTTTTACCGCGATCCTTTGACGAAATTTATTTTCTGTTGCGACCGACTGACGAAACTGATTTTTTTACAGGGAGATAATTTTTTGAAATTCGGGATAGTTTTGCGCGATCGATCGAGAAAATTCTCGATATCTTTCCGTATTAATTAACAAAATTCTCAATTCTTTTCCGGACATTTTGACGGAATTTGCAAAAATTTTTGCGTCAATCGTTTATCGAAATTCGTAATTTTTGTGCGCAATCGTTTGACGAAATTGGCGATTTTTCTGCACTCTTTTATCGAAATTCCCGATATTTTTCCACGATCGTTTGAAGAAATTCTCAAATTCTTCCGAGACCGATTCACTAATTGATTTTGAGAAATTCCATAAAAGAAATAAAAATCGCGGACTCACTGAAGTTAATACTCACTGAAGAAATTACTTACTGAAGAATCACAGGTCTGTGAACGAATTTGGAGAGGGGAAATACTGCACAGCATTTTCTATTATGCGGAACTTTCCTTTTCTGTGCACAAATATCGCGATCCCGCGCGTTATTTCAAACCCTGTTCCTCGAAGAGAACTTCATTACTAGAAGAGTTTCGTTTTTTTTTTTTTTTTTTTTTTTTTTTTTTTAAACGAACATAGAATTAAACAAATAAAGGATTGGGGGAGGGGACTACCTTCGGCAATGCACTCCCGAGCAAGCTACGACCTTTTCTGTCTCGAAACAAACAAATCTTGAATTATTGCGTTTTTTATTTCGAGCCAAATTAAATTTTCACCTTTCTTATAAGAACTGATTTGACATTATTCCAATTCGAATTTAATCACGGCAATTGCAAAAATTACCGGAGAGTTTTTTCTATTTCAAAAAAAGTCAAAAAATCGCCTCAAAGCACGGAAACCCCAGCTAAAAATCGCATTAAAAATTCGGAAGATATTAAAAAACCACAGGGAAGGAAATTAACTAATTGGGTAAAAGATTTAAACCGGATTCCTTTTGGGAATGTCAAAAAAAAAAAAAAAATCACCGCGAAATGCGAAAAAAACCCTCTAAAAATAACGTTAACCGTTCAGGATCGACATCTTATTCGAACTTTATTCGTTGGGCACCACTTTTTGTTAATTATTTCACTTATTTTTATAAATCACGAAAATCTCGTAACTAAGTAAAATCAATTTTACTTTTATTTTTTACTTGTATCAAACTCAAGCGTTTTAAGCACTTTTTGAGGGTGCATATATGCACCCATGGTCCTCAACGGGTTAAAAAATTGTTAAAAATTGAAAAATCGCTGTAAGAATCCCGAATCTCGAAAACACTTTATTGAAAAGAAGACAAAGTTTACTGGATAAAATATTGAAATCGGATTCTTTTTTACTAATTTGAAAAAATTGCCGCAAAATACGAAAGAATTCACATAAAACATTAATTGAAAAATTTCAGAAATTGTCTTCGATATGCATGAGTTCAGTTTATATAATATATTCGACACATTCTGTGGTAAAAACATGAATTACCGTAATTTCCGGCCTATAATCCGCGAATCAAACAATTATGTTCTGAGCCAGAAATCTTGTTTCATAAACGTAACTTGTTAAAACGCTATAAATATTTAACTTCAATAATGAAATAAAATTTCTGGGTCGAAACATGATTGTTTGATCCGCGGATTATAGACTTGAAATTACGGTATTAATGAATATTTTAATTATTTATAATATTATAATAATTATTTATATAGATTTTCCTCCAAAATTTCTTGGGTCCCTCCGGTGATCCCTAAGAAGTCATGGAGTCACATTCTGAAAAACTTTCGTGCGTATGTAGTGGTGTACCGCATGTATTATCTGAGATTTATCATCCGGCAAAATTTCATCTACAAGACTTTAGCTGAGATAATTTTAGATCTCATGCAGTGTTCCCCTGTGCCTATAGAAGTTTACAGTATGATTAAAGGCCTTTTTAAATCTTTATAAGAAGTTAGGGTGCCAAAAGGTTTTACACTTGTGACCACGCTTAGTCACTGTCTTATGGCATTGCTGCAAGGACATTTACATATATATATTTTTTTAGATTTAGTTTTAATGTTTTGAAACCCTTCTCACCCCTCCTCACGCAAACAAAAATCGCGTTTGAGCCCTTTTTAAAAGAAATATCACACAACTATACCTTCTAAGATGAAAACCTGTCTAAAACGGAAATTCGACCGGTTTCATGGGTTCCGTTTTAGCAGGTTTTACTACATAAGATATTGTTTGTATCAAACATGTCTAGGTTAAAAAGTCTGGGCACCTCCCCGTTCAAAAGGCTGGTTACGCCTATGAAACATGAACAGTCACCTCTAGATAAAAGAGATCGTTTATGTTTTCCTTGTGCGGTCAAAATAGCTGACATCAGAACTTCAAGTTTAATATTCTTTTGCTATTTCTTTCTTTCAATTTGAAATTTTATAATTTTTTTTTTTTTTTTTTTTTTTTTTTTTACAAGTTAGAGATTCTGAAAATGTCTTACGTAAGCATCATTCAAACCCCCCCTCCCCCCTTGTCAGCAAAAATAAGCAAATCGCTAACCCCCTCCCCCCCCCCCCTTAGGTGCTTACGTAATATTTGAACGGCCCCTAACACATTTCTAGCATCCCTTGACTATTTTAAAAACTACTAAAAAGTATCTTTATTCGCAACTACGTGCCACCTAAGTTGGTCCCTTGGGGCCCGGTACGCGTATTTCAGAAGTGCACATTCACAAGACGACCATCAGAAATACTGTCCTCCGATTGGTTGAATGAATTTCGTCACTACCAGCAAATGTTTGTTTACTTTCACAGAACAGTTCTGCCGTCTATAAATACGCGGTTATCTGAACTGAAAACACGGTAAAAGATAGTTACAATAGGATAGGATAATTTTTTAAATTAAGGTGTAAATTTTAATTGTAGTCAGAAATTAGTTATTTACATACAATTACATGTCATCTTTCATAATTCCTTGCCAATTGCATGTCGCCGATAAGCAATGCTACTCTTAATCTCAGAATATTTTTCAATATATTAAAATTATCTGTTTAACTGACTTTTTTAAACATAATTGTACTACAGTAACATGCGATTCTGACAAATGAAATTCTTGATGAAGATAGAATTATTTAGTATACTAAAAAGTAATTTAATTTATCTATTCTTTAAAAAAAAAAAAAAAAAAAAAAGCATTGCTTTCACTTAAGGGGGAAAAAATGCTTCTATTACTTATTATCGTGTGACTTTCACACCATAAGTTAAGGCATTATTTCTTTTCTTTTTTTTTAAGCTCTTATTCAAATTGATTTCACTTATTTTTTATTGAATGTCACTTATTTTATTAGTAAGTTTACTTTCGTTTAGCAGTTCTGCCATCTATTGACAAATTTCTTAACTAATAACATGTTAGATTTTTTTTTTTTTTTTATATTAAGGTATAAAATATAAAACCTTTTTATGTGTTTAGTTTGTACTCATAAATTAGTTATTTATATGCTATATGCTTGCTTTTATGTCATCTATAAGCAATGCGGCATTACATCTCATAACATTCTAAACATTTTTTTTAATAGTTTAAATTTAAGCCTCTACATTAAACTTTTCACTTTAAATAACCTTTTTAAACATAATTGTACCAGATTAACATGATTTCAGGAAATAAAATTCTTGATGAAGACAGAATAGTTTAGTACATTAAATGTAGTTTATTATTATCTGTCTGTTGCAGAAAAATGTCCTTTCTCTTTAAAAAAGAAATAAAAAACTACACCTATTATTTACAGCCATGCCAATATCACATTATCATTTGTAAGCCTTTATTTTTTTCCACTTGTATTCAAATTGGCTCCATTTACTTTACTTTCAAGGAAATTAAATTCTTGATGAAGACAGAATTGTTTAGTAAATTAAAACTAGTTTATCTGGTTATTCCAGAAAATTAGCCTTTCTTGTTAAAAAACACTCATTACTCTCAATCATGACAATATTACATTATCAGTTATTTTCCCCCCACTTGTATTCAAACTGGCTACACTTCTTTACTTTACTCCCCTGCCATGCCCATGCATGAGAAACTTTCAGCATAGCCTGTATTCACCCTCTAGTATGAAGTAAATCGCATATACCTATAAATGACAAAGTTGACTGCAGAGGTGTAGTGAAGGGTATACGGACAGTTATGTAGTCATAAAAAAATCAGAAGGTATACGCTAGTCATGAACATTCATGGATACTGTATATGCCAGTGCTTTATTTGAGAAACAGAGGGTATATAGAGCTTCTCAAAAAAATCCAGAGGGTATACAGCATATACCTCTGTATACCCTCCACTACACCCCTGTATACGGAAGTATACACCATATACCTTCTGGATTTTTTTAAGAACCTATGTTATACCCTCTGTTTCGCAAATAAAGCTATAGCGTATACCCTAGCCATGAACGTTCATGACTCTATCGTATGCTTTTTGCCTATAGCATATACTCTCTGCGTTTTTTATGATTACAACGCTGATTGACTGTGATTCTATCATATTTATTTGAATATTCGGTAAATCTAATAAGAATGGTGCAGGTCAGAAGCATCACCTTGGGCAGGAAGAGGAAGCCTCCCTACCTGCCTATATGTGACAACTTGGGAAATTTGAGCCCATTGATTGAAAATTCTAATTTCAGGGATTTTTTTTTTTTTTTTTGGCTGTCAAAAACTTTCATACATCATTCAAGTTGGAAATTTTGTGATTCAAGTTTGGACATTTTTGAGTTCTTTCTTCTGAAAAAGATCTTTGAAACCATAAATCCTATCCTTTGTTTACATGCACTGTTCACATTAGATTAGCCGAATATTATAATACTTTTTTATAGAAGAATGCATTATGATGAATAAAATTAGAAATAATTAATTTTCACCTCTTCAGTTGCAGTTGTTCTAATTTGATAATTTAGAACTTATAGATTTTCTTACTTATTAAGATCTTTTTATTTCTTCAGTTTTATGTTCTTTAAACTTTCCCTAGTTAGAACCAATAGATCCAGAACATATTTTACACTATTGAAAAAATGTTCTAGATATATTAATTAGAATAATCTAATATTTGTCAAAAAATGGTATAATAAACACAATTCTTCGGTTAAATGCTAAATATTTTGAATTTTATTTACATAATTCAATTACAATTGATAAATAACAAGATGAAAAAGTTTTAAATCATTTTTTATTAATATTGCATAACTTATAAAAATATTTTATTCGTTTTCACATAAATTTTATCATAAGTAAATAAAGGAATTGGAAAAATATAATAACATTAAATGAAATTCTCTATATTTCAATATAAATGCAATTAAATAGATCTTCTGTTCATTGAAGACTTATAGCCATATATTAAAAGTATATGTTTTATAATATCATATCTTTTCATTATGGTAATATAAATTTTAAGCTTTAGCATCAGGCCCGTAGCTAGACCATACTTCCAGGTAGGGCAAAGATTTTTCCAGGGGTGGCAGGTTATTTCTTCATTTTTTTCTATCTCTTATTCGTAGTTCTTCAAAAATATGCATGGCAATTTTAGGGAATTTTTTTTTTCATTTAAAATATAAGATATTTCTAAAGTCAGTACGAAATTTTTAAAGTTTCTTCGGAGATATAATAAAAATGTATTAAAGTTAAATAAGATATTTGGCATAACCAGGGCCGTAGGAATCGTCTCCCATATCCCCCCCCCCCCCATTTGGGGGAGAGTTGAGAAAAGTCAGGGGCCAAGGTAGTAAGTTATTGTACCTTTGTGTCAAATAATGTTTTTTAACTTTTATAATTATTTTTAATGTATTTTTAATAACATTTTAATTTGTTTTATCCAAATTCATTTTTTGTCAAAGATCTTGGTCAGATTTAGAAAACAGATATGCGCTTTCCTTCTATATCCACTATTCTTTATAAAGGTGCCCAAATGGAAGAGCTTTGAAAGCTTAAATGCTTAAATTCTAATTAAGAAATATAATGGTATTTTAATTTTTTTTTGGTGGGGGGGTAGGGGGGGGGTCCTATAAATGGGAGAAAAAGATGAAACCAAAAGTTCAAAACTTCATTAATACGATTACTTCCTTCAACCTAAACAGATATGCACTTTCTTTCTACAGCCACCGTTCTTTTTTAAAGGTGCCCAGATGGAAGAAGTTTTGTAGGCTCTAAATCCTTTTTGAATTTTCTTTTTTAGGGCCTTCTATAAAAGTGAGGAAAAGTTGGAACCCAAGATTCAAAACTTTTAGGCCCATATTTTTTATTCCAATGTTTAAAAAATATGCTTTTTAATCTCAATGGGGTCCCAATGAGCTTCAAAACTTCCTTAATACAATTACTTCCTTCAACCAAAACAGATAATGTGCTTCCTTTCTAGCCACCATTTTTTTTTTAAGGTGCCCAGATGAGAGAAATTTTGCATGCTCTAATTTTTTTTTAATCGTCTTTTTTTTTTTGGGGGGGGGGGGATGGGCTATGAAAGGGAGGAAAAGTTGGAATCCAGGATTCAAAACTTATAGCTGTCACTTTTTTATTCAAATGTTTAAAAAATGTGCTTTTTAATCTCGTTGGGGGTCCCAATCGTGTTCAAAACTATTACTTTCTATTAAATTATTACTTTCTACTTCTATTACTTTCTTCAACCAAAACAGGCATGGGCTTCTTTCTACAGCCATCATTCTTTTTAAAGGTGTCCAGATGAAAGAAATTGTGCAAGTTCTAAATACTTTTAAAAATGTATTTTTTAGGGTCCCTATTAAATAGAGGAAAAGTTGGAACCCAAGTTCAAAACTTTTAAACCTCATTATTGTTATTCAAATGTTTTAAAAAAAATGTGCTTTTTAATCTCGTTGGAGTTCCAATAAGCAGGCATTTGTGTGCCATGCCTTTGCCACCTATCCCCTTACGTTATCTGTTTCTTTTTTAACGTTTCACCTCTCTTCTCTCGATAAATTACTAATGTTAAATTATACATAAATTATATTCTGTAATTATTTAAATCTGCTAGCTGAGCTTCGCTTGCTTTGCCGGTTGGTTTTTCAAAAAAAGAACCTTCTTTTTTTTGGGGGGGGGGGGGGTGGCTTTGGGAGCCCCACTGCCTTCAACAGTGTAAACCTGTTCGGAATATACCAATCTGATTCTTGAATTGTTGTAATTTTTCTTTCCATAAAAATGAGTCTCCAGGTAAAAGTTAAATTTTCCAGCATCGTCGTTCATCTTGCTACAGGAGCCAATTTGTTATTTTCCCACCTTCATCTTAATCATGAAAGCAACAAAATCTACTGGATAATTCTTCGGTTCACAAATACTTGCCAGAAGGTCTTCGCAAAACGCGAAAAAAAATCCTTCCGGCCAGTGCCGGGAGGAAGAGGTAGCTTTCATAATCCTTATTTTAAAAAAGCCAACTTATATCATTCAAACGCACGAAGCTCAATTTAGTGGAAACCGAATATAGGAGATTCAATACTAATTTTTATCAATATAATGAATGAGAATTTCGCGAAATTAGTCAGCTTTATCCATGCTGCTTTTCTTTAAAGTAACTTATATTTGGCTGCCAAATTCGGCAATTTCTTAAAGTGCCTGTCATTTTAAGACAACATGGTGGATGAGGCTAAGCAGTGAACTTGGTCGAGACCTTAGTAATTGCTGTGCACATGCTCACTCACATCGGAATCGGTTAATATATAGGAGTGCTGTCGCATGCAAAAAATCAGATTTTTCAAAATGTCACCCACAATAGAAATTGAAACTGCTATATCTGAGCCATTTTTTAAGGTAAAGACAAACAAAAAATGCTCCTGAATCCTTATATCAAGGTCAAATACTTAAGAAAGAAACCTTTTTCAATTTCTAATTTTTTTGCACCTCACTTTAAATATATACATATTTTTTAATTTAATGGCCGCCATTTTGAAACAAGATGGCTGATGAATCTGGCCAGCGAACTTGGTCGAGGTGTTGATGTATACTATCCACATGCCTTCTTACATCGAAATAGGCGAATACGTGTGTTATCGCGTGACAAATACAAGATCGTTTCAAAATGTTAGCCATGCTAGAAATTCAAAGTGCTATAAATCAACCATTTTTTAAGATATAAACAAAAGAACAAATTTTCAGAAACAAAAACTGCTCCGGAATCTTTGTATCAAGGCCAAACACATAAAAAAAATCTTTTTCATTTTCCAATTTTTTAATACCTTATTTTGAATTTTAAATTTAATTTTTTTTAATGGCAACCCTTTTGAAACAAGATGGCGAATGAAGCTGGCCAACGAACTCTGTCGAGACATTGGTATGTACTATGTACACACCAAGTTACATCTAAATCGGTTCATAAATACGCCTGTTATCGCGTGACAAAAATCAGGTCGTTTTAAAATGTCAGCCACAAGAGAAATTCAAAATGCTCAGACATTTTTTTTAGATATAGACGAAAAAAAAACTGTTCCGGAATCTTTGTATTAAGGTCAAACACATACAAAAAAATCTTTTTCATTTTCCAATTTTTTGGTATCTCATTTAAATTTTTTTATTTTTTAATTTTTTTAAATGGCCGCCATTTTGAAACAAGATGGCGGATGAAGCTGGCCAACGAACTCGGTCGAGATATTTGTATGTACTATGTACACACCAAGGTACATCCAAATCGGTTCATAAATACGCCTGTTATTACGTGAGAAAAATCAGGACGTTTCAAAATGTCAGCCACGCTAGAAATTCAAAATGCTATAACTCAGCCATTTCTTAAGATATAGACGAAACAAAAACTGCTCCGAAATCTTTGTATAAAGGTCAAATACATAAGAAAAAAATATTTTTCCATTTTCAATTTTTTGGTACCACATTTCAAATTTTAAATTTTTAAAAAAATTTTAAATGGTCGCCATTTTGAAACAAAATGGCGGATGAAGCTGGCCAACGAACTCGGTCCAGAGAGTGGTATGTACTATGTACACACCGAATTACATCCAAATCGTTTCATAAATACGCCTTTTATCGCGTGACAAAATTCAGGACGTTTCAAAATGTCAGCCACGCTAGAAATTCAAAATGCTATAACTCAGACATTTTTTAAGATATAGACGAAACAAAAACTGTTCCGAAATCTTTGTATAAAGGTCAAATACATAAGAAAAAAATATTTTTCCATTTTTAATTTTTTGGTACCTCATTTCAAGTTTTAAATTTTTTTAAAAATTTTAAATGGCCGCCATTTTGAAACAAAACGGCGGATGAAGCTGGCCAACGAACTCGGTCGAGACATTGGTATGTACTATGTACACAGCGAATTACATCGAAATCGGTTCATAATTACGGGAGTTACAGTGTGACATAGGTCAGATATATATATATATATATCAATTTTGAACGGAGTGTGGTTTCGGGGTCTGGGGGGTCATGATCGATGAAAATATACCAAAATTTTTTGAAATCGCTTTCCTCCGAACGGCTGCAATAGGTAGCTTTTTGTAAAGAAAACTACCTAAAAGGGTATAAATCGCATAAAAATTGGACAAAAATTCAAAAATTGCAGAGAGCAAAATTTGACTATATCGAGCCAAAGGATTTAATGCGGAATTTTAAAAAATACTCTAAAAATCACATAAAAGGTTTGTAAAAAAATCAGAAATTGCAAACGATAAGCTTTCTATATTGAACTAAAGGACTTAACCCTTAAATGCCTGAGATTTTAAAAATCATTTAAAAAATGTTTCTCGGCTTTCTTTTAAATAAATCATGGGAAAAATACTTTTAAAAAGTCATATTTTGTTTTAAGTATGGTTTACGGCTAAAAAACTGTTTGTTACAAATCGGCAATACTGGTGTTTAATTGAAAAAATAATTTTCCTTGATAAAATTCTATAATATTAAACACACAAGAATTTTAAGAACTGTGATAAGAAATAAATTTTACTTGCTCACTGCAGAACAAAACAGGGTATTTCGCAAGCTTCCAAACAAAACAAAAAGAACATGTATCAACAATTGAAAAAATAAATCTATCTTTATTCTTAAACAGCACAAGTGTTGTCATCTAAATGTTGAAAATCGATTTAATAATATTTTCAGATTGTATTTTATTGGCAACATTAGGCATTATAGCTTCACTATTATTCTAATAGTACTTATAAGCCTAAATTGGGTATGTTGCCGAAAGGCAACACCCGGTATTTAAGGCTTAAACTTGATTCCTTTTAGGAATGTACAAAAGAAAAAAACACCGCGGAAAGCGAATAAAACGCCGCACAGAGCAAAATTTACTATATTGGGATAAAAGCTTGAAACCGGATTCCTTTTACATTCTCAAAACAATAAATAAATAAATAAATAAACCAGTGGACTAAAGGTTTTTTTCCGTTCAAACACACAAAGAAATGCTTTGATTTGCCCATTTTTCGCAAAAAATATAGAAAGTCACCAATCTAACGTAAAAATTACCCAACATTCTTCAATATAAAGATGCAGTTTCATCAAATCAAATCCCAATAGGGTTCCGTCAACTGTGTTGCATTTGCATTGTACTTTTCATAATTAGAAACTGAACTTGAGCATTAATATTTTTTCCTTCATAACACGAAAAAGTCGCGAATCAAAGATCAAAATTTCTAGAAATTTTCAAAAGACGAAAATTTTGTCAAATATGAGAAAAATCTCTTCTAATCACTGGAGCTTAAAAACGAGAAGCGTTTAAAATCGCATAAAAAGTTTGCAAAAAATTCACAAATTGCAGAGGACAAAATTTTGTACTTGTGGCAAAAGATCGAAACCTGACTCCTTTTACTAATGTCAAAAAATCCCATCGGAACGCGAAAGAAAGTTAAAAATTACATAAAAGACTTCGTGAAATATTCAAAAATCGCAGAAGACTACTTTACTATATTCGACTAAAATGGAAAGGTAGATTGAAAATGGATTCCTTTTATGAATGTGGGGGGAAAAGCACAAAACTCGAAAAAACCCTAAAAATAGCATAAAAAATTAAATTTAAAAATTTAATTTAAAAAAAAACTTATTTCGATGTGTATAATTTAAGGCATACAGGTATCCTTCCTGTCAAATCTTGTCGTGAACAGAAAAACATCTGGCCAGGCCAAAAAAGAAAAAAAATGGACAGAGAGACTCTGTATGTCTTTATTATTATCTAGTAAGAAACCCATCTTCGTTGCCCACAGAAAGGTACTGTCTATCCGAAGCCTTTCTTTTTCAATTTCTATCCAGAACACTTGGATGACAATTTTAAATTGGAGAAAACTGAAAAATATGAAAACGACATCCCAAAGGTAATTTTTTTCGAATTAGTAAATCTCTAAATATATATATATATTTAATAAAAGGCATCGTTCACAGCAGAAAAAAAGTTATTATAAGTGAGTATTTTCTGCTTAAAAAAAATCTGTCTGGGCCATGCGGATGGCATTGTCAAACTCAAAAAAAAAAAAAAAAAAAAAAAACAGAGAATGCGAAAAGACTTCCTTATTTTTCTATTTATGTGCAATACTTGGGGGGTTTTTTGTGACGGTTCATTTGCTAAGGGAATTCAGTTTGAAACTTTTTTTTTTTTTTTTTGCCAAATTCTGTTCTCTGCTATTTTTGAATTTTTCGAGAATTTTTAGCTGTGTTTCTAGTAATTTTTTTAACATTCGTAAATAAAAAATCCGGTTTCAATCTTTTAGCACAATATAGTAAATTTTGCTCGCTATGAACTTCGAAATATCTTTATCAATTTTTGGCATCATTTCGCATTTTGCGGGGATTTTTAAATTTTTTTTTTCTAAATGGGGAATTCTCAATTAAATTTTGCTAGTGCTTTGACTAAATTCATGTTGTAAGAATATCAAATATGTTCCTGTAACACCATGAAAAAAATGTTAAAAATTTTAATTTAATCCGGGTCGAAATAAAAATTTACAATAATTCAAGGTTTGTTTGATTCGAGATCTGACAAGGGAACCACTTTAGGTGTTGCTCGCACCTAGCATCGAGACCTGGTGCATTTTGTAGCCCTATGCATAAAAATAAGAGAACCGATAAAAATTCTTTGTTAAAATAATATTTTATATATTTTTTTATATTTATAATTTTTTATTATTGGATTTTTATTTGTTAATTTTACACCAAAAGAGAGTTAAGTCGCCAGATATGGCACTTCAAAATGTTCACTAGCTTTATACCTGTAATAGGTTTATGTCCAAACCATTACAACACGGTACGTAGCGAAAATACTGAGCTAGGGTTGCCGGAAAACTGTACGGGACGAAAAAGACGCCAATCTTTCCCCGCCAAATATGTAAATATAATATTGTATTTTTTGTAAATCAAATTCGTAGGTTCTTGAAGGAATTTTAAAACTTTTTTCAACATTTTAGAGTTATTATTGACTAATTTATATTTTTAACTATTTTTTTTTTTTTTAACTTATGTTAAAAGCTCGAAAAGCGGTCTAGAAAATTGCATTTTCAGAAAGTTAATCTGCTGTAAAATCAAAAAATATTATTTTAACAAAAAATTTTTATCGATTCCCAAACTTCCTAATATAGAGCTTTAAAACGCACCAGGTTTCATTACTAGGTGCGAGCAACACCTAAAGTGGTTCCCTTGTGAGCCGGTATAGCCCTAATGGGTGTACGCACATTGCCGAAAGCAGTTCAACCCAACTCTAAATTCGTTTAATTTGAGTTTCGTTTTGAAAAAACTAACTAGTGAAGCTCCGCTGGTGTTGTTATAAGATAGAACTCGGATTGCAAAATTAAATATAGATATTTCTCCAAAATCTTAGAGAGGGTGAGATCTGAAAAAAAAGTTTGTGGGTGGCCTCAAAAGACCTTCCTACGGCCCTGGGGGCATAACGTAAATAAAATGTATTTCTTTTAATTAGGAATCTGAATCGAATACCGTTTTTCACTTTTCAATAAATGCATTACACTTTAAGTTGTAATTGATTTCTATCTTATGATGGTCTGTATCAGGCTGTCGCCTTGCAAAAATTGGCTTATATTGGCAACTTTGACGACCACTTTGGAAACTGATTTGCTTTTAAGAAAAAGTGCAGAACAGTTTCATTAAACAATGCATTCAGTTTCTTCATTTCTTAATAAAAGCATCTGTAACATTTTTTAATTTAAGAATAAAAATGGCTTTATGAATGTGTCAGTAAGTAATAAATTTGGATTTGTAAAATCGTAACTAACCTGACATATTGTATTGTTTAAATTTGAAATAATGATTGGTTTATTTTAGAAGCGGCATTTAAAAAAAAATTTCAGTGGAATGGGAGACAGTCGAAGAGATGAAGGGACAGACCTTCCATTATCTATTTTGTATTTTCACATAGGGGGGGGGGGGGGGGGAGTATCCTTTGGAGTTTGTTGTAATCGGACCAAGTTTCCACGAAAGAAGCATTTAACTGTCATGTACAGCAAATTAAAGTTAAGGAAACAGTATTGTGGGCTGCTTCAAGATTAGTTTCAGAAGCCTTTGGTTTCAACCCCGCCTCCTAACGATAAATTACTTATGGTGACAATTGTATAAAGAAAGCAAGCTTTAGGGATTTAAGGTAAACCCGATCTGTTGTTGAAGCGGTATAAGATGATTTCTACAAAGCGAAAAAGCGAGCCACGCACAATGGAGCAATTTTCGACAGGTCTGTTAAAGAGGGAGAGAAAAAAAAGCTTTATAGATGAAATTTTGCTATTTTTGTTTCCAGTCTAGAAAGGAAATTTAGGGGTAAGGTCTGGCATGGAAAAATGAAAATTTGATGTTGTATTACATAAAATTTTTTAAAGGGAAATACTGAGTGAAAAAATGATCAGAATGTCGAGCTTCATTCTAGGTTGGACAAGAAGTGGGGGGAAAACTGGAAATTTAATGTTTTTATCGGAATGCGCTAGGTCGGGCAAAGCATTTTCCAGGTCGGGCTTTGCCCGACCTGGCCCCCACCTGGCTACGGGCCTGTTTAGCATTTAAATTTGTTGAACACAACAAAAATATCAGTTTGTAACTGTGACAGTTAAAAGAAAAAAAAATCGGGATGTTTATATAATTAAATTGAAAATTGTCAATGTAATATTACAAAAGTTGATACAGTAAGAGATCTTTATGACAAATTCTATATAATATAATTCTCTAAATAATGCACAATATGTTTATAAGTTAGGTTTATTGATGAGGGAAATGTGATTTACAGCAGTGCCGCACTGATGACATACAACTTCTAGTTGCTAAACAAAGTGATGAATGTTTATTTACATGCACCGTAAACTTAATTTTTACTGAAAAAATTAAATAAGTTTAAAAAAAATATTAAATTCATGATAAAATTAGTTATAAGGATTTACTTTAAAAAATTCTATCTTTCTGTATGTACTCTAACATGTAAATTATGGCTTTACAGGCTTGAAACTTTCAAAGATATTGCTGAAAATTCTTATAAGAAAATTATATTTTTCATTTAACAGTGAAACATAAAAATACGCTATGAAACAGTGTTAATCTCTAAAAAATGTGCTTTTTGAAAAATTGTCAGTTAGGGTTTTGAGATAAAATGTTAAGTTTGATATTATTTTGTAAAATATGTATTAAATGCACAATTAAATTTGCAAAATTAATCTGTTTATCAGAAATGTATGTAACATTTCTGAAAATTTCAATGATATAAAGCCATAAAATTTTCTGTGACTAAGTTGATGATAAGCTGGATTTCTTCGAAGAACAGTCTTGAGTATTTCATTAATTCAGAGATCTAGTTAATACTTAAATACAAGAAAAGTGTTATTTACCTATCTGTAATACAATTTTCTAACTGCTTTAAATCATTAAAAAAAAAAAGAATCAAAATCAAAAATATTTAATGTCCATCACCATGACTCTTTGCATTTGATCTGTTTAACATTATATTTTTATGCAAAGAATGTGCAGCTTTTTTTGTCTTTTTTACAGCTAAAACAGGTCTACCAGCACGTCTGCATAAACTCCCTTTTGGTGTTGTAACCTTTCTTCGTGCTAAAGATGTGAGTTGAACCCTGATTTTCCTTCCAGATACTTTATATAGGTTTGCAATTGAAGTTGTACAAAAATGATACAATTGCGTACCTGTTTGTACCTGCTTAACCTTTGAAAGATATTTTTTTGCTTGTCTTATTAAATTATCATCGGTCTTATTTTGTTCTAATAATACTCCCATTCTTTCCATTTCTTCTTTGAATTCTTTTATTATATTCAAGTTATCTTCTTTTATACAATCTTGTTTTTTTTCTTCAATTATACTCTTATTAGGTGTTAAATTAAAATTTTCACCATCTTCTGTTTTATCAGAATTTTCATCAGTCATATCCATTTTTTCTGTATCTTCCATCATTCCTTTTAAAAAAGAATCATATAAGTCTGTTGATTTATTAGCAACATATATCATCACTTTTTTCTCATTTAATGTCAATGTTGGAGCATTTGGAAATACAGATAAATTATATTTTATCTGAACAGCACATTGATGCTTGCAAAATGTGCCTTGCATTGCTGCAAGACAGGAGCAAAATCCAATACCAGTTTCATAAAATTTATCATCTGTGTCATTCTTTATTAGAAAAACTTCTCCTTTTTTTCAATTGCATATTTTTCAACCACATCTTTTGCTTTAGATACAATTCTATCATACATTAAAAATCGAGAAGTTTCCCGTCCGAAGGCAACATTTGTTAGTCTTCTCGAATAATATTTATCCATGACATTTATTAAGAAATCCAACAAAGCAATAGCATTATATGCTTTTAAGCGTGTTAGTATTATATCTTTAAGTACACGAAATGTTGCTTCAGCATAGTTATTAGTGTTATGCTGCATATTATTAACACAGAGGCGTAATGCCATGCAGCATTCTTCTTTTCGTAAAAGAATTCTGCTTACATGTTTTAAGTAAGATTCTTTATACAGTAACGCTATACTATCATTCAACAATTCTTCTTCTTTCGCTTTCATGTCATCAAGTGTTTTTGCATAAATAACACCTTTGAACAAGTTCAAAAGGTGTATTCGATGTTCTGGCGATATATTATTCTTGGCACTGAATAGCCACCTCCATAATGCTTGCATTAAATGGAAATGGCATAGCAGCTGCTTAATATCAGGAAAAATATTTTTAAGCCCATTTTTTAATGCACTGGAGTCGTCTGTCATAAAATTGACAATTTTTGTCAAACTATCTTCACCCCAAAGACTATAAAAGGAACTAAATATTTTTGTATAACTTTCCTCTCTTTGATTCGAATGTAAAGCAGCACCAACAGGAACAGCACCAGCTTTAGTTGCGACCATTATTAAAGTCAGTGAAGTATTAAGTTGATCGCACGACGAACTTGTGTCGATAAAAAAAGAGCTCTGTTCCAAAACTTCTATTTGTCTCTGCATTAATGGTGTCAAGAATACAATAGAGAAATCTTCATCTTCATTAATTATAAATTTACATCCCTTTTCTTGATAAAGCTGGGCTTTTTGTTTTGCTATCCTGAAAGTAAAAAAAAAAAAAAAGAAAAGCGATTAACACTAATAAAAATACATTTGAAGAATACAGGAAAAGAAATATACCATCTAAGTAGAGTTGTCAGATTTATCTAAAAAAAAAAATAAAATAAACCCCGAAAGAATTTGACTGACACTAGTTAGTTTTGGTTTTATCACGCTATCGTCCATTTTCATATCGTAATAAACTACGTCAAATGTGCCAGTACTAGGGCTGTGCGATATATCAATAAAACCTATAAAATCGATATAAAATGCAAATCGTGATAACAATATTAAAAAACCCTACAAAACGGTATATCATGAATATCATAATCGTGATATAAACCGCGATTATCATGGTTCTTCATTAAACCGCAACATTAAGCAGCGCTTCTTCGGCTTCGAGTTCTCTAGATTCCCCCAGGTCTAAATCGTGATATTAACCATTTCAACGGCTGCCCCAAAAGCACTGTTTCCCTATACCAGTCGCCAGTGAAGTGGTTAAATACCGGCTCCTCAGGTTCGGTGTTCATGATACTAATGGTATGTGATTTCGTTTCGGTGGGTGATAAATATCATACATGCAGTTTTCGATGCGATCGCTGACAGCAGATGATATATATATTTTACGGTATTGACGGTGTAAGCTGAATCTCTGAGCGTATGCTTTGTATGCTACAGACACCATGGCTTTCATTTCATTATGGTATTTAGATTTCAGCAGTGTTGATGAATATTTGCTCTTTGTTATTGAACAATGTGTGAATCAGGGCGATAAAGAAATGAAATATAACATTTTATTTGCAACAGTGGATTTAATTACACAAATGAAATAATAATTATATAGTCGGGTCCCCATGCCCACTTTTCTAACTTTGGCTCGAGACCCTTCATGTGGCATATCGTTGGAAAGGCCTGTCACCACTTATTCATTTTAGGCACCTCCGGTGACTCTCCCCCACTTCCACATCTGAGGGGGGGGGGGGGCACTTTGCTAAATTTTGCCGACATCAGCCATGTGACATATTGGTGGAAAGCCCTGTGGCCGCTTATTCATGTTATGCACTCTTGGTGTCCCTCTCCCCACTCCCCCCCCCCCGCAGGAGGGCTTTTTCTAAGTTTTGCCGTCACCCCTCATGTGACATATCGTTGCAAAGGCCTGTTACCGCTTAATCCTTTTAAGGCCTCCCAGTATTCTGCTCACCATTTTGCCCCCCTCCTGGGGGCTCTTTCCCAAATTTTGCCAACACCCATCATGTGACATATCGTTGAAAAAGTCTGTGACTGCTTAATCATTTTATGCACTTCCGGTGCTCAACTCACCACTTTGCCCTCCCAAGGTGGTACTTTCTTAAAATTGCAAACACCCATCATGTGAAATATCGTTGGAACAGCCTGTGACCGCTTATTCATGTTATGCACCTTTAATGTCCCTCTCCCCACTAGACACCCCCCCCCATGGGAGGGCCTTTTTTAAACTTTTGCCGTCACCCCTCATGTGACATATCGTTGCAAAGACCCGTGACCCCTTATCATTTTATGCACTTCCGCTGGTCCGCCCACCACTTTCCTTCCTCTTGGGGGGGTGGGCACTTTCCTAAATCGATATATTGGAATATCATGATATAAAGATGCTGATTTATCATGATATTTAATTCTAGACATCGCCCGGCCCTAGCCAGTACTGCTTTCAGTAACAAGTTTGTTTAAAAAGAAGTTATTAATTAATTGATTTAATCATTATTTTGCAACTTTATTTATTTGTATTACATTATTCTATTAACATTGTTTAACTAAATTTGCAGTCATATACCCTATTATAAATGAGAATGAAAAACTAATTCAATTCTAAGAACAAACATAAGTCAAAACATCCTATAATTCAATGATGATCATGAAAATTTTAGTAATGGACACCCTACAAAAATGTTTGTATTTCATAAAGGGAGATAATAAATCTAATTTAATCTTAAAACATAACATACAGATATACTAAATTAAAAATTTTATAATGTAGATGCAGTTATAGTCTATAATAATATCAAGTTCAGTGCTTAATTTGCGCCGGAGCCCACCGGAGCCCGGCTCCGGTACTTCTCTGTTTTTAGTAAATAATTAAATATTGGTCGTAATTCACCGGAGCTCATAGATATAGGGCTCCGGAGCCCAGTGTAACAGCGCTTCCGAAAAATCAAAGTCTAAATTACCTTTTTTGTCTTCTATTGCGTACCAGTATTAAAATCAAGTTAATGATTTTTCTATTTATTTTGTATCATGTATGGTACCCATGCTAAGGCTCTGCTCTGCACAATTACGAAGTCACTTTCATTTGTAAGTACATATTGTTATTCTGATAGAAAGCAATCGAGCAGTGTTTGCCATTTTTCTATAAAAGCATCGATTCTTTCCGTTAAAGGTGTAAAATTTTTAATTTAATCTGATTTCCAGAGACTCACCACAAAAGATTGTTATGCGGAAGGAATCGAGTATAGTTTAAGATATGCACCTTTTATTGGAAATTGTAAAACATTGTTCCATTCTTCCGCATATAAATATTAATTTCTGTAAATTTCATTTATTTTTTCTTAAAAATGCATAGCCGCGAACTATCCCTTTTTTGTGTTAACACTATTTCTTAATCATAATACTTACTCTATTTAATCGCAGAATTCTGAAATTAATTAACATGAAAATAAGGCAAAGATTACTATTCAGAAGAAGTGATAACTAAAAAGTGGAATAGCTATCAGCTAAGTGTAGGCTGATAGGTATATTTGAAATTTTTATTTTGCTAAAGAAAAAAAATGTACGAAAAATAAATATGCAGATTGGAGTGACAGGGGGTGGGGGCGAGGTACGGTTGTTGTACCGGCACCGCAGAATATTAGGGCTCCGGTACTTTTTTTGTTAGAAATTAAGCCCTGATCAAGTTCATATGATCTAATCCTAGCCAAGAGTTTGTGGATTCACAATTAATATTTACACAACTTTTCGAAGATTTTTGTCATCTCGATTGGAAACAACCTGTTTATACATTTGATGTGCATGTGTATAACTTTTTTTCAGCAAAGGGTGACTTTTTGAAGCAAACTGAAAAAGAAAAAAAAATCTTCAAATTTTCAAAAGTAAGATGTTATAGAAAAAAATGGAAGAAATCATCGTACAGGACAAATTTAAATGTATACTTGACGATAGGCCTAAACAATTCTAAAAAACGTACAACTTACAGGGAAAACAAATAATCTGGCAATTCTACATCTAAGCTGCTTTTTTTTTTTTTTTTTTTTTTTTTTTAAATGGAGTTCACTGCATTGTTTTCCTCAGGATTAAAAACAGAATGTTCTAGAAAGTCAAAATAGGAGAAACAAAATTGGAACTTCAAGTTATTTATGCTGCAGTTTTGATTCTAAGGAAAAGAATCATCAAAATCATATTACTTTTGTGCAAAAAATCACACTTTCGCCATTCTTTGTCGTACATGTGATACAAAACAAGACTTATGACTGGAAGTAACTTCTTGATGGGAAATATATTAAAAAATGTCATCATTCTCAAGATTGATGCACCTTCATGAAGATTATTATAATAAAGAAATATAAATACTAAATATGTATAATTAAAAAGAAAATTAGAAATAATTGCCTTAGTTGATATTTAATATAGAGCTTAAAATGTTTTCATTGGGTGAGTTTTGATTTACCTACTAAGCGGCATTTGTATGACAAAGTAAAATCATATAACAAACACATACACAACTTACTCAAAGAAATTTGCTCTGTTCTTTAAGTTCCCATAATTTTCTTTAAGCCATTCCTCATGTATTTGATAAATCCATGCTTTAGGGGGATTTACTCTGCTGTTACAAATATTTTCAATTTTGTCCTCGGTAACAATATCTTCATGATATATTCTTGCTCCAGCAGGTGATAACCCTAATAAAAGAATAGTTGACATATATGTTATACTAAAACTTTCATATATATGAGTAAAATAAAGATTACAAATATTACTGTTATATTTTATGTTTAAACTGAGAATTTTTGCAAACACTCACACGCTAATGTTAAACCAACAAGAGCATTCTTTTCAGAATTCTTGCTTAAATTTTTTTTTTTTTTTTATGATACCTGGCGTTTCTACTTTTTCGATTTGGGTTACATTTTTTTAATATCAGGTCATTCGATTTGGTAGCATACTTTAAATTTCAGAATCAGTTCCAAACAGTTTTTCAAAATGCAAGTGTCAGAATATAAAGAAAAATTTAGCCAACATGATACGAGAAAGTACAAAAGCACAACATTGGATATTGACTTCAGGTATCTCATGAAAAAACAATTTTAAACAAATAAAACGTAAGCGAAATATTTGTCAAGAACGTTTCCATAGTTTTAATATTAGCCTTTGAATGCCTTCACATGACTTAAAGGGCAAAATTAGCACTAGCCACCGGCCACGGGGCCAGTAAATGAAAAAAAGTGGCTAGTGAAAAATTGTTTATCAGCGGCCACTTTTTTACAAGGAGAGAATAAAATTTTCTTGCATTTTATCAAGGATCCTACTTTTTTTTATTCCAATATATTTAATATTAACATATTTATTTGGGCTATTCAATCTTAGATTAATACTTATAGAAATTTTACTGTTTAGTATTTTTAAATAAAAAAGTGGCCACTTAAAAAACTAGTCCTACGGCCGCTAATGAAATTTCCCAGTTTTTCCCTATAGCGTGACTAATGTAGTCCCTTAATTTATATCACTGTGACTTTAAACATCTCAAATGCAATACTACAACAACTACTGTAAAATATGTGAAAATGAAATCTGTCTATAACTGAATTCCGTCTTAAAAGAAAAAAGTTATATATTTTCAACAGAAAAAATATCGATATACCTGCTAAGATGGAAACCTGTATAAAGCAGAATATTTTCCGATTCCCTTTTCAAGGTTTTAATGAATCATTATTTAACAAAGTTGATTACGTAGTTCAGTATTAACTATTTTATGATTATATAATTTCAAAATAAGTTGGCTATTAGAAACTTAGTAAAAGAATTCTCTTTGTAAATTTTCTTTGCGGAGGAGTGTGTGTGTGTGTAGGGGGGGGGGGGGACAGAAAGCCATGTTTGCCCCAGGCACAAAAAAAGTAGTTTCGGCCCTGAATGTACATAATGTTATATTGAGATGGAAAACAAATACTACTGATGGGGGGGGGGGGGCAGGGTCACAGTTAAATATTTTTTTATTTATTTACTTTGATGGTGAAAAATATTTGAATATAATTTGAAAAATAATGATACTTCTAACATAAAAATGAGAATAATTTTAGTCATTTTTGTTAAGGAAATTATTTTAACGATACAAATGGTTATGTATTTGTGGTTACAAATCATTGATTCATGAAGGCCTAAACTAAAAAAAAAAAATTCAAATGCATTTTAAGAACACCCAAGCTCAAACGTAATTTTCTCATTACATAAACTCGCAGATCAGCCGCAACCTGCCACCCCAATGCTGTTGTTTTGTTCTTGCCACAGAATCAAGTTTTTCCATATGTGTTTAATCTAGTTATTCTTACATGATCCAGTTACAACTTTATAAACGAAAGATGCATTGTGATGTCTAAGTTTCGCAACACAATCAACATTTTTCTATAACTTTTACCTCCTTTTTTCTTCACATATACGAGATGCATAGCAGACACATCCTCTTTGTATTGGTTAGCAGTAAATGCTGATTTCGTAACATTTTGTGAGGGCGTTTAGATATATAACTCAGTACGTTTCAGTTACAGTATAGTATTTGTTGGAAAACAAAAATACTGGCATGTTTGCCTTTGCACCAGGCTAGTTCCATGCACACTTGCAGTGTATGTCACACACAATCAGATAATATAGACAAACACGCAAACGCCATTCGCAGAAATTTTTCAAAATTTGCAGACAGTTTTGATGTTGTTTTTTTTTTTACAAATTTCTTTATAAAAAAAAATATATATTTATATATCAAGACCCCGGGCAGAGAATCGGTGTGATGCTTGTCACAGACTCTTGAGAAGGTCTGCAGACTATTTTTCAACTGCAGGAAAAAAAAAGTTTAAAAAATTTTTAAGAACGAGTCGCAATATTAAGGAATGGTTTGTCTCAAAAACAGTAGATAAACTGATGAGTAAGAGTTCGTCTCTTCCTTTCATGGGCTAATAACTTTTTATTTTGACATTCATTTATTCGTATTTCAGTTATTTTATAGATTAATAAAATAACAATTTTGTTGAGCAATCATAAATTGATATCTTTATATAAGTTAATGATTAAAGTATTTCACATTTTAATAAATATTTTTTTCTTTTATTCATTAGTTGTCTGTATTAAGCATACCATTTAATACTACATTTCTTGACTAAGTTTTAATAATGCTTGTTAATTAATATTTTTCTTTTAGTGGTTTTGCTTAGTGGCGCTCCACTCGCTTATAACTTTTCATTTTTGCTGTTAGCGGCAATATAGGACTTGGGAGGGTCGCAGAGTTTTTTTGCAGAAAATTTTTAAGAAATTATTTAAGTTTGCAGACAGTTTTACATTTTATCTAAGTCTGATGTCACATAAGCTAAAATTGCTATGATTTTAGACTACTAGTATATTTTAGAATGTTAAAATGTGACCTATTTTATAAGAGATTGATCATTAATTGAATAAATCTTTTTAAAAAGAATGGTAGCCAAAAATGCATAGCAGTTATCAGCTATGTGACTTACACTAAAAAAACCCATTGAACTAGTCACAAATTAAAATAGGAATTTAAATATAAATAATGACACACAGACATAGAATAGAAGAGGAACTTATAAGATACAGATTCTAACTGTAAATTTCATTACATTATAGCTTCTTAAATTGTCTTAAAATAAAATTCAATAAAAATAACTTTATTGTATTAATTAAAAAAATTACTCATTTAGAAATATATGATAAAGTATGGATTTTTAATTATGAAGTTCAACCAAATGATATAAAGCTATTCCCCCAAAAATATTTAGTTTAATTATATACTTATAAATTAGGACATATCTTACCTTCATTAAAATAGTTGATGAATATTTCTTTCATTTCTTGTGACCTTTTCAGCCATTTCCATGCCTCTGCGTTATTAACCGCATGTGAATGCATGAAATTAATGGTTACTATTCCAAGGTAGCCTTGCTGTGCAAATTCATCCTTATACCTAACATGTTTGGTATTATGTTTTATTCTGGCAATTAACTTTGCTTCACATTTTTTATTTTTATTCTTTATTCCTTCTTCAACCTAAATAAATATATATTAATTAAAATACAAATCAAAATTTTAAGTTAAAACTTGTTCTAATATTTAATAGAGATGCACCGTATATTTGGTTACTGTTTATGTTAAGACTGTTGTGTATAAAGTAATTCAGTTAGCGCAGTATTTGGGAAAAAATTCTTCAATTCCGATCTATGTTCCTAATTATTTATAAACAATATATTCCGCATTTCTTTAATTATATGAAATCTCAGTTTTATGCTGAACAACTTAATGATTTTAATCTGATAATCATTTAACCCCTTAATTATTGCACCCAATACATTCATGGGCAAATTGCACGTGAAATGAAAACCGCAATGACAAAGAATTAAACACTTCTCGACACATAGTCAAGAATTGGTGACAAACAGTAAACAGGCAACAAAATGCTTGATGAGTTAGCTTGTAATAAAGGAGCCCTACACAGTGCCAATTCTAACACTAAGCACCAACCATGTTTTGCAACAATAGTGAAAAAAATGCGGATTTTATTAAAACATATTAAAACGTTAGAATTAATTACAATCAGTTTTACACAATTGGCACAAAATATATTTTTTAATTTAACCAAACAGAATGTCTTTATTATTTATTTTATCTATATATGAATACTTATTCTATGACATTTTTAACGCATTTAACATGAACAATAAAATTCAGAGATATTTCCATTAGCCATCAGGGGAATTATTTCAACTTTATAGCATTTTACGTATTAACTATTAGAAAATAGCATTTAAAAATAATCGAATATTAAGTATATTCTGTCGTGATTATTTTTAACATAAATGATAGTTTTCTTATTTGCGGATCAAGTTAAAATAAGATTCCCCTCCACCCCCCATTTATGTAAAATTCTATGTATATAAAGCTTTTAATTATGTCATTACTTATAATTTTTAGCAATATATCATTTTATTAAATTCGGTATTCGACCGAATATTCATTTGAACTTGTAACAAATATTAAGTATTCGGTGCATCTCTGATATTTAATATTTTTATTACCTTTTGTTTCCTGTAGCTTGAATGATGGCATTCATAATCACGAGAAAAAGCAAATCTAGAAGTTTCTTTCTGACGCGATTTTCGCAAATTCCAGGACGTATTTGTAATGCTCTGAAAATCAGTCAGCCACTTTTGGAAGTCCTGTTCACCAGATAATTTTATTCTTAATGAACAAGAGAATTTTTCTTCGGAAACATACGCACTTTCAGTAACTTTAAAGTCGAAATTAGGTGGCAAGATATTTATTATATCACCGCCGATACTTTTAAAATCATTTCTCGTTTCTGCCATAATGCAAATGTAAACAAAACAAAATGCGTGGGTTGCCGGTAGTGACGAGGTACGTTCAACCAATCGGAGGACAGTATTTCTGATGGTCGTCTTGTGAATGTGCACTTCTGAAATACGCGCCCGGTACAGGGCCCCTTAAAGTTTTTGCACCATAAATTGTTAATAAATTGCCTCCTCTTAATCCGATTTTCATTTTTGGAACCCTTTTCCGTTTAGTTATTCTCCCGTTCCTTTATTTCTATTCAAATCCTGGGGCATCCTAGGGTTCTATAGGGCTCGATCCGGAGCCCCTTGAACTTTTTGTGCGGCATGCATTTTTCACCACCTAATTTTCTCGCATTATCAATGCAAAATTTTAAAATTGAGTCTTGCACTCTTCTCACCGGACCAACACCCTCTTATTTCCTCTGGACCCTAGGCCCCTGTTTTAAGGATCCCCCCCCCCCCATTTTTTCGCATTTCTTTAAAATTTTATTCTAATGATTAATTCATACCCTATGCTTAATTTTGAGTAATTGAAGATCTTTAACATAAGTTCAGCATTCTCCAGCAAATTTAAAACTACTAAAATTTTTTCTTATACCCAACTACATTCCAGTTAAGACCCTGGCACCCAGGGCCCGGTCTTTCTTTATACCTCAGCTACCATTTTTTTTCAGCATCAACTTATGTTTACTCACTACAGCTGTAAATTCAAAATCGCGTCAATTTAAAGGTAACTTTAAATAATGTATTTCATCAGCTTATTAAATATCGTGTTAATGTTAAAAGTAATTTATGAAATTTACAAAGGAAAGGTCATCTTCCACCGCTTGGGGGCGCATTCTTTCCTCCGATCCTAAGGACCTACTAATTTCAACGGAATGTGGTTCATTCAACTTACACTACGATTCAGCTTTTTACTGTATTTTGAAATTTTATCTTAAGTTTCAGTTACCAACATTTTCTAACATTAATGATGCATATATAAGTCACACTTGAACGGAGGATGGGTTTGGGGTCTGGGGTTCATTATCGATGAAAATATACCAAAATTTTCCGGAAGTGCTTTCGACCGGACGGCTGCAATTGGTAGCTTTTTACTTTTTGCAATGAAAGCTACCTAATTGAACAATAATTGATCTAACGAGCTGTAATTGCTGGATGTGCGCTTTCAGTTGTAGTACGCGGTTTCAAATTGTACTATTTTTAAAATATTACCGGGTGTGTGCATAGAAGTTCTCAAGTATATTTCCGTTTATTCATGGGAATTTCTGAATGGAAAATTTCAACTTTACAAATCTATAGATCATATACAGGGTTGCACAAAAAAATCGGATTATTTTTCCAACAATTGAGAGTAGGGAAGACTGGGGATGAAAGAACACTCAAAATATCAGGAAGAAAATGAAATGTACCAAGTTTCAACTTTGGCTCAATCGATGACGATACTTATTCTGTCTTAATAATCCTTACAACTAACATCAGCAATTGTAGCGTTATAGGTGATGAAAGTAAAAGCTGTTTTTTATATATAACAAACATTATATAAATAAATTTTGATGTTGCTTTTATTTTCTTCTCTAAAAAAGTAATATTGTGTTTAGCATTATAATATTTATGTTATTTATCAATGAAACTTAACACTTTGTACACTTTTTGAAATAATTCAAACATTACAAATTAAGCCACAGTTTGACTAAATTTCATAATAAAAGTGCCATAGACAGAAATGAGATTTTAATTAATAAGAAGAACTAAAACTAATTCCAATTAAATGACAATTTAGAAAGTCTTTGGGACTTTCATGCTCATTTCATACTCTCATTTCAGTATTCATTTGAAGTTTTAAATTTTTCAGAAACCATCTTAGCACATTTACATCTTAAAATTAACCATCATGTCAAATTCCAAGCTTCTTGTCTAACAGTCTAAAACCTCTCTGGAGTTAGTGGCACCAACATAAAATGCCGAAACAGAGTTGAAATAGAATGCCTCGAAAAATGTTGAAACAGAGACTGTCACCATTAATTTGCCAATATTAACCTTGAAATCGGTTGGTATTACCTAATATTCTATGGAAAACGGAATTTAGATGTTTTTAAAGGCTTTCTTGTGGTTCCTGCCAACCACGTGGTAGTGACACCGGCATAAAATATAGCCCGTATAGGATCAGGGACTATCACTCTTGATACGGAAACAATAACTTCTGTAATCGGTTTATTATATCCTGAGATTTCATAGAAATCGTAATTTAGGACTATTTTAGTATGCTTTTCGCTTCTTCCCTTCACTTCACCCCCTTTTAATTTCGAATTTATTTTAGACTGTTGTTAGAGGACCTTTATATTTTATAAGTAACTACCGTGCTATATTTAAAGTTTCTAGCCTCTTCAGTACCGCAGAAATCGCAATTAAGAAAGTTTTTTGCTCCTGCAACCCTCGACATAAAATATAGCTTATGTTTGAGCAGGTTCTATCACCATAAATCTGCAGCCATTATGTTTGAAATCGGTTTCGTATTTCATACGATTGCATAAAAATTTTAATTTAGAACGCTTATAGAACGCTTTTCGCTCACTTCATCCTTTTAAATTTGGAATTTTCTTTCGATAATTCTTAGAAAGCATTTGCATCTTTGAAGTAATTACCATTCAAATTTAAAATGTTAGACCCCCTCAGTAACACACACAAAAAAAAAACGCAATTTAGAACATTTTTTGCTCCTGTAACCCAAAGGTATTGACAACAGCGTCAAATATAGACTATGTTGGAGCGGGGTCTGTCACCATAAATTTGAAACCATTACTTCTGAAATCGGTTTATATTTCCTGAGATTGCGTAGAAATCGCTATTTAGAACGTTTTTAGAACGTTTTTAGTTCATTTTCACCCTTTTTAAATTTCAAATTTTTAAGGAACTCTTCTCAGAGAGTATTTACATCTCATAAGCAATTACCATGCCAAATTTTATGTTGCTAGCCCCTTCAGTATCACAAAAATCACAATTTAGAACGTTTTTAAAAATGCAACCTCAAGGTGGTAGTGACGCCGACATGAAATAGATCCTATATTGGAGCAAGGGCATGACATCATCAATTTCCTACCATTACTTTTGAAATAGGTTGGGTACTTTCTGAGATTGCGTAGAAATCGCAATTTAGAACGTTTTTCATCCATTTTCACCCCTTTTAAATTTCGAATTATTTAGGAAATGCTCTTAGAGATCATTTATATCCTATAAGTAACTACCATACCTAGTTTCAAGTTGCTAGCCCTTGCTGTATTACAAAAAACGCAATTAAATTGTTTTTTGCTCCTTCATTCGCTTTCGGGTAGTGGCACCACCATGAAATACAGCCTATCTTGGAGCGAAGGCTGTCACCATCGTTTTCACACTATTATTTTTTAAATCGGTTCGGTACTTCCTGAGGCAGCGTAAAAATCGCAATTTAGAAAGTTTTTAGAGCGCTTTTCGCCCCTTTCAAATTTTGATTTTTTAGGAAATGTTCTTGGAGATCATTTGTATCTTATAAATAACTGCCCTGTCTAGTTTCAGGATTCTAGGCCCTTCAGTAACACAAAAATCGCAATTTAGAAAGTTTGCTTCATTTTTTGCTTCTGCAATAACCCCTAGGTGGTTAGTGACACCGACATGAAATAGAGTCTATGTTGGAGCAAGGGTCATCATCAATTTCTAACCATTACTTTTGAAATAGGTTGAGTACTTCCTGAGATTGCGTAGAAATCGCCATTCAGAACGTTTTTTAGAACGCTTTTTGCGCATTTTCACCCCTTTTAAATTTTGAATTTTTTAAGAAATGGTCTTAGAGATAATATACATCTAATAAGTAACTACCATGTCAAATTCCATGTATCTGGACACGTCAGTAACACAAAATTCGCATTTCGAACTTTTTTTGCTCCTGCACCCCCTTTAGGGGTAGTGGCACCGACATAAAATGTAGCCTATGTTGGAGCAAGGGTTGTCACCATCATTTTGACACCATTATTTTTGAAATCGGTTTGGTACTTCCTGAAATTGCGTGAAAATCGCCATTTAGAACGTTTTTAGAACGCTTTTCGCGCATTCTCACCCCTTTTTAATTTCGATTTTTTTAAGAAATGTCCTTTTAAGAAATCATTAGTATCTCATAAGTAACTACCATTCCAAATTTCAGGTTTCTAGGCCCTTCCGTAACACAAAAATCGCATTTTTAGAATGTTTTTTGCTCCTGCAACCCCTTTTGGCCAGTGCACGGACATAAGATATAACCTATGTTCTAATTTGGACTAACACCGTCATTTTGATACCATTACTTTTGGGATCGGTTCGGTAGTTCCAGAGCTCACCTCCTACAAATAAACAACTTTTACCTCTTTATAATATTTGTATAGATAAAAACAAAATGTCTCTTTCATCCCCCATCTCCCCTAATAACAGAAATGGGGTTTTCAAATAAGTTACGCGTTTTCTAAATGTTTTTTTAGACATCATATTATCCTTAATAAACTGTGAAGTTTTGTTAAAGTATTCTGAACGTGTTGGAAAGGGTTTCATAATCTATGTTGGACACATGATTTTTCGATCTTGTTATTCGATTCGTACCACTTTTTGAATCTCTGCATAGACGAAATAATTTCAAGTGAAATGTGGCACAAAGAAATCCTTTTATAAATTGTGGTAAGAATGAATATAAAAAGAGTCGTCCTGAGGAGAACAGTAGTTCTCATGATTTTGACATTCACAATGATTTAATAATTAATGAAGATTTAACCATTACAGCTGACTGTTCTGCTAGCGCCAGTTTTCAAATTCAGGCAGTAATAACACACCGGGTGATAAGTTCCCGGCGCACACAGATGGCGCCACAAATACAGAATTAATATTCTGTTTAGTCTAAGAGCTAGCAACGTCAAAAAACACGTCATTTTATCAAGGCTCAATTTTCTATATGTTTTTCCGATTTACGATGTAGTACGTTTACAGGCAGTCTGGAGACGTTGCGTTTACCTGCGGGAAGAGGGGTTATGCAGATCAAAAAACTTCAAAATTACGTCATTTTATCAAGGCTCATTTTTCTATATGTTTTTCCAATTTATGGTGTAGTACGTTTGCGGGCGGTCTGGCAGTCTGAAGACGTTGCGTTTACCTGCTAGAGAAGGAGTTATGCAGGTCAAAAAACTTCAAAATTACGTCTTTTTAGCATGATTTTTGTTTATAACATCTGTTTCTACTAACTATTTGCGTGATATTAATCCATTATTACCACACGTTACCATTGTCGCTAAGACCCTGCCAGATCCACATTTATAGGTAACACTCTTTGGTTAACAGACAACCTACGTAAAGACCTGACGTAAAGATGACTTTTAATTTTTTAACTATAAAACACTCTTGAAACAGGGACTTTCGTTGCCATAGGACCTAAATAGACTAGGATCCAGACTAGGACCTAAATAGAATATAACTAATACTTCCATTAAGAGCAAACTGCAATGGTCGCCTGGAGTTTAACCAGGGATTTACATCTTTTTTGGAATTGAGCTGTCAGATGTTTCCAGTAATTATGCTATTCATTCATGTAAATTCAAATGATTTTCTTTTCATTTTCACTTTTTGTCTTAAGTTTTGTTTATAGAGATTACACTTTTGTATTTTTGTTAAACTTTTCACAATTTAGTGATATATATATAATTTTTGTAAGTTTACTGTTATTTATTTTCGTTTTAAGTAGTTTGAGAAAATAAAAATATGATTTGCTTAAAAAAAAAAAAAAAAAAAAAAAGCCTAGCATTTTTCTCCATGCGACATCTGTCCCACACCCCATGCGGCATCTTATCCAGCACATAAAAAGATGTTGTTTAAAAAGGACCTGTGGGAAAATAATTATGCCTACTTTATTAACTTTTAACTTTTAGTCCAGTCATTTGGTAGAAAATAGGGGAAAGTTTTGGTGTAGTTTTGATATTTGGTGCCTTTATGTTTTTTGGGTCGCTGAACACGAATCTGAAGTTTGCCAACAAAATTTATACCGGGAAACACGTTTTTTTGGCAAAAAACTGAAAAAAAAACGGGATTTTCTTTGTTTTTTCAAAATAACTTCAAAATTATGCATTTTACGCAAAAGTCCTCAATACATAAATTAAAGAGGATAAAATTTCCTATATTTTACGTATTAAAAGTTTTTTTCTCTGATCAATGGTTTAGCCGTGACAACGCCGCAAAAATGAGTGTGAAAATAAAAAAAAATCTGAAAAAACGGGAATTACTGCAGTGCACGGTGGGTGATTTACCGATTCTAGCTGGCCATAATTATTTTTGGCGTCAATGTAGTCGCATCGCTATGAAATTGAAAAATGTTATTGATATTCACTATTGAATGTTAGGTATTGCAAAATGTTGCGTGTAGCAGTCATAATTTCGTTACAGGGACATTCAAAAGTATTTCATTATATTACGGCCTATGGGAAAAAACCGTTTGTGTTTTGTTTTTTTTTTTCAATAATGTTTCATAATTTCAAACACTTTGAAATTTATATACATATCTATGAAGTGCACTACAAGATTATTCCTTATAGAATATGGTATGGGTAGTATTTTTCGATCATTTACAGGGACATTAAAAAGAATTATGTTACATTACGGTCTATGGAGAAAAATTGTTTGTGGTGTATTTTGTTCATGTTACACCTTTTCAAAAGTATTTAAATTGATATATACCTCCGAGGTGCTCTATAAGATGCTTACTATTGAATATGATGCGCCATTGATCTTTACTTGATCAGGAGCACACAAAATAAATCAGTTATATTTTTCTCTGTATGAACAATAATTGATGGAAGTGCATTTTCAGTTGTGGAACACTTTTTAAATTTTAAAAATTACATACTATTTAGCGTGTATAAATTCTATAAATCATATATAGGGCTGTGCAAGACAACTATATACCAGCTTATTGCCGGAAATTGCTAACGAGGAATTTTCAACTGTGCTATGCGTTCACTAACAGTTCTAAATTTTAGCATATTGTGAATTATATGATAAATCTATAGTTCATATACAGGAATGTACAAAATTTTCAGCTATTTTTTCGATTTTGGTTGAAATTGTGTTTTCAAACGTGTTATATTTTTTACAAATTATTACTTAGACATTGTTTTTCACTTTATTAAACTCAGAGGTTTTATTATAATAGCCCGAATGCGTTCAAAAATGTTCCATAATCTGATTGACGCATGATTTTACGTTCTTCTTGATAATTTTAATGATACTTCCTTAACGGTATGGAAGCTAAAGTGATATTTTTATTATTATAACAAATTCTAAAATTTCTTTTTCTAAAATTTAAAGTACGGGACAAGCATTCGACAGCATTAATAAAAATTGCTGTGTTGCATATTCTGTTGTATATTCATATTTATTTCTGCACAAACCTTACAGGAAACCTAACAGGAACCTTATGTAAAGATAGGGAATCATAAGATATCATGATTAATATATCATGAGAAAATGCTTGCATTATGTTTTGCATTGTATCAAATCTGAATTTGGAGAATTTGTCTGGATCAATTTTGTAACCACTCAGAATTTGCAGCCAAGTAATATATTTTAAATGATTTTGTCCCGATATACCTACATACAACTGGCAAATTTTGTCCAAATTTGGTCATAAATTTAAACATTTCGCTCTTGCAAAACTTCATGTGCTCTTCGTTGTATTTTTCCTCTATAAACAAAATATTTTGAACGACATTCATATTTTCGTTACATTTTAAATCTTGTTGCCGTTGTATAATGGTGCAAAAGTTTATTTATGTGACTAACTTAAATTCTGCTGTCTTTGATTAAAAAAAAAAAAAAATGGTACTTGAACTAAAATGTCAAGAAAAAGTCATGTCAAAAGGTATCAAATATTTTTTATTAAAAAAACATTTATTTTATACTGTTGGTAGTAATAAAAACACCCACTAATTCTATACGTCTATTTTCTATGCTGTAGATGTCGGTGAAAAGCAGGGACCCTCAAGTAAAAGAAAGCTGAAATAATATTTTTTTGTTTTTTAAATAAATGTACTTACTAATGTACATGTTTATTTATAATTAAATAATGATTCATAATTCATTCATAATAGTCGTCCTATTTATTACCAGCAACTTCATTGTAAAATGTAGTCATTCATATAATCTTTAGTATAATTTATAGTCAATGCTTGTGTAAAATGGTCAGTTTTCATGTTAAATCTACGTACAGCGGCGTAATTCCCGTTTTCTCGGAATTTTTTGATTTTCACTCCCATTTTTGTGGCGTTGTCACGGCTAAACCATTGATCAGAGAAAAAAACTTTTCATACATAAAATGGAGGAAATTTTATCCTCTTCAATTTATGCATTGAGGACTTTTACGTAAAATGTATAATTTTGAAGTTATTTGGAAAAAAACAAAGAAAATCCCGTTTTTTTCCCGTTTTTTGCCAAAAAAAACGTGTTTCCCGGGATAAATTTTGTTGGCAAACTTCAGATTCGTATTCAGCGACCGACAAAACATAAAGGCACCAAATATCAAAACTACACCAAAACTTTCCCCTATTTGTCCTTTTTGAGCACCTAATGCCTGGACTATTTTTTAACATAGAAATTAGATTCTAAAGGGTTTGATCAATGATTTCTGGTACTTAGTTTGTTGTTTTTTGGAAGACTTTGGCTGGATCCAGGAGCAAAGTCTAAAGCGGACAGGATTCAGTGCATCAAATTCAATCGATATCTGCATGAAAAACGCTTTTGCAACGGGTAGTGTGGTGTGATTGGGGGGCGAACGGAAATATAAAATCAAAAAATGACAAGAAATGCCAAAAATAAACAGACTAGGACCTAAATAGAATATAACTAATACTTCCATTAAGAGCAAACTGCAATGGTCGCCTGGATGTTAACCAGTGATTTATATCTTTTTTGGAATTGAGCTGTCAGATGTTTCCAGTAATTATGCTATTCATTCATGTAAATTCAAATGATTTTCTTTTCATTTTCACTTTTTGTCTTAAGTTTTGTTTATAGAGATTACACTTTTGTATTTTTGTTAAACTTTTCACAATTTAGTGATATATATATAATTTTTGTAAGTTTACTGTTATTTATTTTCGTTTTAAGTAGTTTGAGAAAATAAAAATATGATTTGCTTAAAAAAAAAAAAAAAAAAAAAAAAAAAAGAAAAAAAAAAAAGCCTAGCATTTTTCTCCATGCGACATCTGTCCCACACCCCATGCGGCATCTTATCCAGCACATAAAAAGATGTTTAAAAAGGACCTGTGGAAAAATATTTATGCCTACTTTATTAAGAGGGGTTTAACTTGTTTAACATAGAAATTAGATTCTAAAGGGTTTGATCAATGATTTCTGGTACTTAGTTTGTTGTTTTTTGGTTTGTTGTTTTTTGGAAGACTTTGGCTGGATCCAGGAGCAAAGTCTAAAGCGGACAGGATTCAGTGCATCAAATTCAATCGATATCTGCATGAAAAACGCTTTTGCAACGGGTAGTGTGGTGTGATTGGGGGCGAACGGAAATATAAAATCAAAAAATGACAAGAAATGCCAAAAATAAACAGACTAGGACCTAAATAGAATATAACTAATACTTCCATTAAGAGCAAACTGCAATGGTCGCCTGGATGTTAACCAGTGATTTATATCTTTTTTGGAATTGAGCTGTCAGATGTTTCCAGTAATTATGCTATTCATTCATGTAAATTCAAATGATTTTCTTTTCATTTTCACTTTTTGTCTTAAGTTTTGTTTATAGAGATTACACTTTTGTATTTTTGTTAAACTTTTCACAATTTAGTGATATATATATAATTTTTGTAAGTTTACTGTTATTTATTTTCGTTTTAAGTAGTTTGAGAAAATAAAAATATGATTTGCTTAAAAAAAAAAAAAAAAAAAAAAAAAAGCCTAGCATTTTTCTCCATGCGACATCTGTCCCACACCCCATGCGGCATCTTATCCAGCACATAAAAAGATGTTTAAAAAGGACCTGTGGAAAAATATTTATGCCTACTTTATTAAGAGGGGTTTAACTTGTTTAACATAGAAATTAGATTCTAAAGGGTTTGATCAATGATTTCTGGTACTTAGTTTGTTGTTTTTTGGTTTGTTGTTTTTTGGAAGACTTTGGCTGGATCCAGGAGCAAAGTCTAAAGCGGACAGGATTCAGTGCATCAAATTCAATCGATATCTGCATGAAAAATGCTTTTGCAACGGGTAGTGTGGTGTGATTGGGGGCGAACGGAAATATAAAATCAAAAAATGACAAGAAATGCCAAAAATAAACAGACTAGGACCTAAATAGAATATAACTAATACTTCCATTAAGAGCAAACTGCAATGGTCGCCTGGATGTTAACCAGTGATTTATATCTTTTTCGGAATTGAGCTGTCAGATGTTTCCAGTAATTATGCTATTCATTCATGTAAATTCAAATGATTTTCTTTTCATTTTCACTTTTTGTCTTAAGTTTTGTTTATAGAGATTACACTTTTGTATTTTTGTTAAACTTTTCACAATTTAGTGATATATATATAATTTTTGTAAGTTTACTGTTATTTATTTTCGTTTTAAGTAGTTTGAGAAAATAAAAATATGATTTGCTTAAAAAAAAAAAAAAAAAAAAAAAGCCTAGCATTTTTCTCCATGCGACATCTGTCCCACACCCCATGCGGCATCTTATCCAGCACATAAAAAGATGTTGTTTAAAAAGGACCTGTGGAAAAATATTTATGCCTACTTTATTAAGAGGGGTTTAACTTGTTTAACATAGAAATTAGATTCTAAAGAGTTTGATCAATGATTTATGGTACTTAGTGTGTTGTTTTTTGCTTTATTGTACATTTTACAGGAAGAAAAGAAAAACTGCGCATCTGTCGCCACTTTACTATATAGAAAAATGAGCCTTGATAAAATGACGTAATTTTGAAGTTTTTTGACCTGCATAACCCCTCTTCCCGCTAGTAAATGCAACGTCTCCTGACTGCCAGACCGCCCGCAAACGTACTACACCCTAAATCGGAAGAACATATAGAAAAATGAGCCTTGATAAAATCAGGTGACGAAAACGTTGCTAGCTCTTAGACTATAAGTACTAACCTCAAAAAGGTAGCTGTCATTTTATGACGATCTGACGGTTGCTTCAAAAGTTACAGTGGTTTTAGTGAAACATCTTTTTGTATTTTCAAAACAATTGAAAAAAAGAATTTCGTGTTTTAATAAAACATTGCTGTTTGAGGAGGAAAAACACCGTGAAAACAAAAGCTTGATTTGATAAATGCTATCCGGACTCTGCGCCAGGAAAATTGACCATTATTGGTTGGTTTGCTGAATTTAAACGTGGTCGTAGAAACATCGATGATGCGCAACGCTCTGGTCACCCAAAAGAGGTGGTTATACCGGAAAACATAAAAAAATGTACACAAAATCATTTTAGAAAACCGTAAAGTGAAGATGCAGGAGATAGCTGACACTCTAAACATATCAAAAGAACGTGTAGGCTCTATTTTGCGTGAACATTTGCCTATGAGAAAGCTGTTTTCGAAGTGGGTGCCGCAAAGTACTGTAATCACTTATAAAACGGCTATTTAAATAATAAGAATTATATGGTATATAGGCAAGGGGGGGGGGGGTAATTTAGAGATTCTTAGGTTGAGTGTAAAAAAAAACTTTCGAAACCACTGATCCACTCCTTCCAGAAAAGAAAAACAAAAATAGTGAGTCTTTCACAGAAGACAGAATTAAACTAGTATGTTGTGGCCATCACAAAACTTTCTTCTATATAAATCACGTCAATTAAATCATTTAAATAGTACAAGAAATAACAACGATTTAGCACCAATTCATATCAAAGTATATCTGAATTTGAAGTTGGATGAAAATTCGCGCATTAGTTCTTGAGATAGAGCTATAGCGGAAATTCTGAAAAATGTAGCATAGCAGCGCCACCTGTTGAGCAATTTACACCAAAGATAAGCAGCTGTAATTTATACGTCAATTCATGTCAAGGACTAACTAAATCTGAAGTTTGATGAAAAACCGTGCAATAGTTCTTGAGATACAGCTCTTGCGGGAATCGTGAAAAATGCAGCACAGCAGCGCCACCTGATGTGCGATTTACACCAAAAATTAAACAGCACTAATTTATATCAGGGACTAACGGAATCTGATGTTTGATGAAAATTCGTGCATTTTTTTATTGGGTTAGAGCTATTGCGATAATCATGAATAATGCAGCATAGCAGCGCCACCTGTTGGGCGATTTTCACAAAAAAGTAATCAGCACCAAACTATATGTCCTGTACTAACTAAATCTGATGTTTTATGAAAATCTGTGCAGTAGTTCTTGAGATATAGTTATTGCAGAAATCGTAAAAAATGCCCAAAAACTAATCAGGTCCAGTTTATATCAAGGTCTAACTAAATATAAAGTTTTGTGAAATTCCGTGCATTTAGTTCTTGAGTTAGAGCGCCCACAAAATTTTTGTCACATACAGACTCACAGAGTGACAGAGTGACTCACAGACAGACATTTTCTAAAAACCATCAAATCGTGTTCTGGGCATTCTAAAACGTATAAATTCGTCGAAAACCGGAAGTCAAAATTTTTCACGAATCCAATACTTTCTTCTTGTAAAGGTAGAAGAAAGTAAAAATGAGTCAAAGACAAACTGAAAATAAAAATATTTGCTTAAAATAAAAAATAATTTGTATTGCTTTGGTGCAATTTATGTTGTATTGGTCATTCATTAGGTACTTCTTGTTTAATACACGGTTAAAGTTAAAAGTGTTTGAAACATGAATGTTGTAATATTCAATGTTTAATTATAATATATTCAATGTTTAATTATAATATATTCAATTTTTAATTATAATATATACTGTGCATACCAAAGTTATTTTTTCTTATAATTTACGTTATTATTAAATTAAGTTATTAGTATATTAAACAATTCAATGATCAATGTTTAAACTTTCAATTTTATGTATAATGTATGTTCTGTATGTTATATATAATGTATATTATTTGTTAAGTATTTCAAAAATTGATAGAAATTAAATTGAACTACATACATACATAACATACATAAAAAGCACTGTGAAATTTAAGTACTTTGGACGTCCCATTTAGGTTTTAACTAGGATAAATGCGACAAAAATGATTGCGACTTAACTGGTCGCACATTATTGAATTTTATTACAGATAATGATTCAATTTCTACTAAACAAGATACTTTTGAATTAAAGGCAGAGTATATCCTTTTCTGGTTAATAAATTACAAATGCATTTAAGACAATGCCGAATATACTCTACGTGTGACAAAACTACGGGAATTTTGTCTCATTTAGGCACAATCGCCTTTCGTTAAAATAATAAACTCGTCGTCTTCATAGTGAAATTATAACTAACTTTGAAATTTTCATAGGAACAACTAATTTTGACTTAAGAATTGATTTTTTCGGGAAATTTTACCATACATTCGGTGAAATCTATAATAATTATTCTAGTTTCAAGTTTTCAACGCCTAATGTTAAATTCTTTTTTAATAGTTTCAAAACTAACTGTAAAGCGATTAGTTTCTTAAGCTTAAGTTTTAAGTTCTCTCTTTAGTTAAGTTTCTTAAGTTTAATCAAAAACTGCTTAGCGAAATGAAGTGTAATTTTGAATAAGCATATTGAAAACCTTTGGCTATGGTTTTCTGTTAAATATCTTATATGTTAAATAATTTCAAATTCATATTAGAATGTAGCCTATAAAAATTTAAATAATCTATAAAAATTGATTTCTATAAGCTTTTAATATACAAATCCAAAATAGAAATTTTTGTGCTTTAAAAACTATCTGCATTGCAATTTGCTATTAAAAAATAATTAAACTTGAGAAGTCAAAATTTGTAAACCTGAATAATTCCTAAAGTTCTTCACCCAATAACTTTCTGTTTCATAACCTATTGCAAAACTTGTGGAAAAATCCAAAACTGAAATCAAAATATTGAAATTTTAAATTCTCGTACAATATCATTGTGAAAGATAACCCCCTAAGACCCATTCTTTTTAGACATATTTAAAGAATAAATAATTCGTAATCAAAGGGATATTTTCAATTTTATTTGCCTCTATTTTGTGATGAAATAGATGGGCAGATTCAATTCTTTTTTTGAATCGACTGTACAACAATTGGCTCTATTTTACTCTTCATTTGCAAAAAATATTGCTTTAGTATTGGAAAGTTAAAATTTTGAAAATAGTACGCAATTTAACAAATATTAGCATTATAGTGTCAATATTTCGTGAGAGACGCCAATGGCGTCAAACTATTTATAATATTGGCTTTACATTAGATAAATATTTCTTATTACTAGTTCAATAATGGTGAAACTTGATCGCCTCAGTATAGTATTGTATAATAATAATGCAATACTGACATAATATTGGGTCAGTGTAGAGCCAATAATTGGCTTGAGGCTAGGCACAATTTTCCGACGGTTGAAAGAAATAAAAAACTCTATCACCTAATAATAAATTTTAGCACATTAATTTGTCGAAGCCCATTTTCTATAAAATTGTTTTTTAACACTTTCCAACAAAGTTTAAAAGTGTCCACGCTGTCACTCCCGTCAATAGATTCGAATTTTCATGCAAATGATAAACGTTATTGAGGGTCAACAAGGCATATAGTATATAAAGTATATAGGATTAATAGTTCATTGACAGGGCCACTCCAAAGTATTCCATGACATGATGGTCTGTGGGGGAAAAATCGTTTCCAGAGAATTCAAACGGATATAAATCACCGAATTTCACTACAAGATGATTAGGATAAGCATTTGCCATTCACTGACAGGGACACAGAAAAGACGGCCACAGTTATTGTCTTTGAGTAATAATGGCTGGAAATGCGTTTTAAAATTAGGTATGCGCTTTTTTCTGTTGTATATAAATTCTATACCTCCTATACAGGGCTGCTCAAAATTGGGTTTTCAAATGTGTTATGCGTTTCCATAGGACGCTGCAGCTTTGTTACGTTACTCTGAATGGTTTGGAAAGTGTTTCATAATCGATGCTTGACGCATGATTTTTTTTCTTTTTTGTTATTTTAAGCTTCAGTCTTATTTAGTTATATTTTACTTATTATTTTATTTTTTAAATTAAGTAGAGTTTCCATGTCTTCAAGCTTTTAAAATGTGTTGAACCTATGATAGAAGAAAGTTTTAAAACTACCATTTTTTAATATTAAAGTGACGATTTCTTCCCATCCATTTAGAACGAGGTCGTTAGATTATATTTTTATTTTCCTGTATTTATCCTGCAGTTTTTTTTCTTTATTTTGGTTTTCAATTATGTTTATTTAAATGTTATGACCGCTATCGTGTGTAATATTTCAACGTAGTTATGGTATATTTAACTCTTAGAGATAACAAAATACAAATACCAGCTCCAATACCCCAGGGCTGTACTGAAGAATGACCTCGTCTCATTCATTTCAACATCTTTCATTTCTACAATTCAGTATTTTAGGATTCAATCTCAGGTCTTCAGTTTCTTTGTCTGATTACAAAGATAATCCAATAAATTTTATTTATTATCTATTTTAGTGTAAATGCTACATGAATATATTTATCTCGTTTTAAATTATAAGTTATAAACCAAGCGAAGAAATTATCTTCTATTTTAGATATTTACCAATGTGACTGGCACCTATTCTTGCATATATATATAAGCGTAATGAATACTGATTTAAAACCTAAGATATGCGTCCATCATAAATGTATGCAACATTTCAGTTCATAAAATAAACACACGTTCAAATGTTTTAGAACTTCGTTATTGAACGTTCGAATTTTTAAAATAGTAGGGAAAAAACTGATTTGTCATGTTTTCTGTATGCACTTAACAAACAGTTGAGGCTTTTTAACACTTCCATACGAAGTTGAAAAGTGTTTATGCATTCGGTTTGTGTCTGCCCACGCTCTCACTCCCGTGAATAGACTCGGATTTTCATGAAATGGATATAGGTTATGGAGGGTCATCAAAGCCTGTTTGGTATTGTATAGGAAGTATGTAGGATTAATAGTTCATTGACAGGGTCACTCAAAAGTATTCCATGACATTAGGGTATAGGGGGAAAAATCGTTTGCAGAGTATTTGAATGACTGGACGCTATTTCCAATGTATTGAAACGGATATCAATCACTGACGATCCCGTTAGAACAGGGAATTCATGCATTTTTTATTCATTGACCGGGGACACACAAAATAAATCCGTTACAATACTAAAATAAATCCGTTACAATACTGTCTTTGAGTTGTACGGTTTAAAATTCGGTATGTGCTTATGTTACTCACTCTATATAAATTCTATACCTCCTATACGGGGCTGTACAAAAGTATTCACGTACCATCCTTCTTATTAGAGGAAATTGCTGAAGGGGAATTTTCAACTGAAGTCTATGTATTTCGTAAGTGAACTCAATTTTGGCATGCGTGCAGTTAGTAGATATATATCCTATAAACTGAAAACCATTTTCCGATTGTCGATGGGAACAGCTGAAATTGGGTTTTCAGACGTGTTATGCTTTTCCATAGGGTTGAAATAGACGTAATATTTTAATTTTTTTAGCGGTGCAATTTTTTTTCACATTATTCTGAATGTATAGGAGAGTGTTTCATAATCTATGCTGGACGCATGATTTTTTCTTTCTTGTTTACCTATCGTCTTGCACTAAAAAGAAGTTAAGTGTTTCGGTCATCTCATTTTTCTATTTATCCGGTTTTCATCACGATGAGCGACAATTAAAAGTTTTTAAAAGTTCATCCTTTTGAATGGCTAATACCGTATATACTCGCGTATAAGTCGACCCTCTAACTTTTTACTTCAATTTATCGAATCTTTTTCAAAATCGAACAAAAGATTTCACTTGCCAATGCTAAAAGATAGTAAGTAAACAAAAACAAATCATTGAAATTGTTTTAAATGTTAAATTATTATTATTTGTATATTTTATATATTATTTTTTTTATTCGTACACATAAAAAGCCATAATTTTGCAGTATTCGAAGTTTTTTTTTTTTTTTTTGTCTTTTTTAACTGACTCGCGTATAGGTCGACCCCCCAAATTTGCTTACCGAAAATTGTCCGAAAGTCCTCGACTTATACGCGAGTATATACGGTACACAGAAAAAATATTAAATTTCATGGCGAAAGCTTTCAGAAAAACGAGATGGTAAAGATGCTGACACTTCTGAAGGCAGAAAAATGTGTTAAAATTTAACTGAAGCATAAACGGTGTCTTTACCCAAACTTAATGCTTCATAAACTCTGAGGTGATTTTTCAAAAGGTATTGAACTATTTTTTTCTCGGGTTCTTCTCTAAAAAAAGGATAACAATTGCAAAACGCCATCAAGAGCAAAAATTATGACTACGAAGTAAAGTTTTTCATTAAAGTATTTTAAGGAATTTAAATACATTTTAATTTACAGCTTACACATACATAAATTACATGTTGTAGTTAAATAATAAGGAAATGAATGAAAATTAAAACCTTTATTTGATTCTGCTGTAAAAATTCTGTTTAAATAAACGGTCAAGTGCGAGTATTACTCGCACTCAGAGGGTTCCGTACAATGAATATATGAATTATTAACTGCATTATTTAAAAAAATCGTTGCTAAAAGAATAATAAGGCTTTGTACAAAACTATACAACGTGGAGCTGGGTATAGCTGTATATACTAGAAAAGTACGAATGGATATACCATAAAATTTCAAAGATATATGATGAAGCCTAATTGCTCAATATCAATCAAATATTGCTATTCTGTATAACTCTTCTTTTAATCTTATCCTAATCTGTTTATGATGAACTTAATTCGGTACTGACAATAAAAGTAGTGCATATTTAAACTTCATTTGGCATTTCATAAAACTAAATGTAGTATTCTTTTAACAAAATGTAGCTAAAATAAAACCCTTGTTCAAAGTTTAAACTTGGCATTGTGCTAAGCGCGCTTCAAAAGGAGGTCGCAATGTTGCCGGCTTTGTCCATGCCACGTTTCTCCAGATAGGTTTTCAATGCACTTTTAAAGACACGGGAGGCGTACTGAATGGCATCCACTCAATGCAAACTAAACGCGAATCCCATAGTATTCATGTGATTAACTCTAATTAAATGAGTCTGTTTTTAACAATTTGACGTTTATTGCTTTTATATTGCTACTGGGCATTGCATTACACAATATATCATTAAAAGTTGTTATCTAGGCTTTAAAAGCCGATTACGGCTAATTACTGACAATTTTTTTCGAAAATCACAATCAGCATTGCTTTTATACTTTTGCTACGATATGTAGGGGAGACCGGGGTTAGTTGTGCCAAGAGCAAGTTGTGCCATCAAGCTTCCTGACTGAGCCAATAGGTTGCAGCACCTGTCGCGTCATGTGAGTGAAGAGGTTGATTGTCTCAGGTGCTGCGTATGTTTTGAAATATAGCGTTGCGTTGTTTTCGAAATAAAAATATTTATCTTGCTATCTACGTTGGAATCGTCATTGCCAATAGCCGTACTGTAAGCCGTATGTAAACTTCCCTAACATTATTTAAATGCTTCTATTTTGAGCTGTTATTCTATGTATTTCATTGTTAATCATGCCAACATATCGGAAACTATTGAATAAAGTTCAAAATGGCGTAACGCGGGGCTAGTTGTGACGAAGTCTAAGAGGCACGTTGTGACAGTGTCACTACTTGCCCCAGCATAATTTTTAATGGAGGTTTTCATATTTCAGGGAAAAGGGTGCGAAATTACAAGAGGCGTACTGAAAGGCTAAATCTACTTTAGTAGATTATGATAAGGCTGCAACAGAAGTAAAATCCGGAAGATCCAGTTTAAGGAAAGCCCAAGAACTGGTCAATGCAAACCTTCTTAGATATATGAATAAAAAGAAGAGTACATTACCAGTCAAAATAGTCCTTCCTAGTGCTGCCACTCCAAAAAATATTCAAGCAGGGTTTCGTTGTAGTGGAATTTGGGAATTTAATAGGAACATTTTTACAGACAAAGACTTCCTATGTTCCTCAGTTCGACCGTTATCCATCAGAGATGAGAGCGTTAAAGACCAGAATGACAATGAAAAAAAAAATTAGTAAATATAAAAACTGTTAATAAACCAAGCACTTCAGCAATAACTTTAATCAATGAGGGTGCGATTGCGTCTTCAGAAGTAAGAAATCTCATTGAATCAGATGATTCTATGACAATTGATACTAGCAATGTGTAGCAATTCTGTAAGTCTTACAGAAATAAGACCGCTCCCTAAAGCAGGACCTCAAAAAGGCAAGCAATCTATTCGTAAATCTGCCATTCTAATAAGCACACCTGTAAAAAAGAAAATTCCAGCAGAACAAAAAGCAAAAGAACGAAGAAAACAAATTGAAGAAGAAAAGCAAAAAATAGTATGGAAAGGCCAAGCAATACATAAAATAAATTACACCTAGGTTATTGAAAAAAAGGGATAAGCAAGTATTGGATAGCTCTGAAGATGACGAAAATTGCCTATGTCTAGTTTGCTTGAAGCAATACAAAATTTTTAGACCCACAAAAGTCTGGGTGCATGTAAAAAAGATAGGTGCGTGTCAAATGTACCAAAAATGAACCTTATTATATTTGTATTAACTGCGCAAATCAGACGCTGAAACAAGCGATGACAATGAGTGATTAAAATATAGGATATTGGCCTACACCCTGTCCACGTCAGGCTACCGAGTCAAAGATCAATAGGGCCAAAGTTTCGTGTTGGCTTACTTTTTATTTCTTTCCTGATTAAGACAGTTTTTTTTTTCTTTTTATTGCTAAGCGTCTCTAAAAGTATCTTTATAAAGGACTAAGTGTTAAAGTGTTAACAATTCAACTACAGTGTGACTTCAAAAATCTGCATTCAGAAATCCGGCATCAATTTAACTGTTTCCTTCCTTTTCCTTTTACCCTTTCAACTTATTAGAGAAGAAAAATAGTAATTGTTCATGAATTAAAAACATCAAGATCGAAAGTAAAATTGCAAAAAAAAAAAAAAAAAAAAAAGAATAAATATTTGACCTTTTTTTTTCATTTGCCAGAGGCGATTATTTTCTGAACAAATTTTCTCGAAGCTCTGAGAAAATTGTTTGGCTGACATTTCCCGTGAAAAGGCCACTGTTTATGATCTGATCGAGCATTCAAAAGCTCAAAATGCATGAAGTGGTATAAAAACAGAAAAAGATGATTGCTAAGCATTGACGAAAATGCACCAACAACGAACCTCTTAACTGACTGCGAGATCACTGACGCTGTGCTAAATAATAAGGCCAGTAGCAACTTAGAAGACGAGGTTGAACAACCGGCAGAAGAAAAGGTGTCACTAGGAAAACACATAAATTTGACTGGAGAATTAATATCTGCTTTAGAGAAACAAGACTGTATTTCCGAAATAGAATATTTTTCATTTGTATAAAACACAAGAAAAACATATTAAAGAACGGCCAAAAAAATTTAAGCAAACAAAATTGATATCGATCTTTCCAAAATTACATAAGAAGAGATAATTTCACTCTTTTTTAGACATATTTTTTTCTATAACATAGAAAATATCAGTTAAAGTACGTTTTTTTTTGCTTAATTTTCTCCTTTTCTTACATAAATATCACTTAATAATGAATTAAAGTATGGCTAAAGGCCCCATAAAGAATATAGTACTTCTCTTGGTATTGCTAGTTCCTCCTTTTGATATTCCTTCAAAAATCGGGAATTTTCGAAAGCCTCGGACCCGATGATGCTGGATTTTTGAAGTTATACTGTATTTGATTTACAATATTATTAAAACATGAAAGTGTTTTATTGTGTTAAGAACGTTATAAATGAATAAATTTCTCATTCTTGATTTAACATATCCCATTGAATCGCCTTTCTTACATAATCTGTATAGGTTACAATGTACTTGTATGTGTCATTTATGTGCCAGAATGTGCCCCAAGCATGTCACAACTTATTAGTGACAAATTTCGAAGTTACGCAGAATTCATTTTGTGTTATGAAAAACGTTAATAATGTTAATAGTAGTTTCATAAATATGTTACGCAAGATTTACTCTAATGATAGGATACATTAAATGTTTCGCTTCAGTTCAAATCTTACGGCTAATAATTAAAGATGTCACTACTAGCCACGGTCTCCTCAACACCTTTGCGGAATGGTCGAAAATCGAAACTTGTGTGCATCGGAAAAATGCGCTTTTCTCAAAAACTATGCGACCTAGGGTAATCGCTAGAATTTTCCTGCAAGGTTTAAATGAACGTCTACTACCTCTCATTTTTTCATAATTTTATTTTCAGTAGATTCGGGAATAGAAGGGGCACTAGGTATTTTTGCACTAGGTTTTCGACGATATCTCTACAATAAAATTAAAAGAAATGCATTTTTATGTTAAGCGTTTCGAACGGTTTCATACCACACTCTATACAAAGAAAAGATTTTGTTTTTCAAGTAACGTAATTAGCCCCTCTACATTTTTCCTAAATGTATTTGCGAGTGTTTAATAATTTAGTGAATAGTCTTTATGACGTCCCCAAATTTGAACTTTCTACGCTCCATAGTTTACGAGTAAAATGGCTGTGACAGATAGACAGACACAGGAGTGACCTTATAATGACTCCGTTTTCAATTTTTAAGTACGGAACCCTAAAACTGACTATTACTAACATTCTGCGCAACAATTTCGTGCTCGTTTTAGCTCATAATTTGTGTTAAGTAATCAAGAAAACTTTTTTACTGCACAGAAAAAAAGATTTAGCTAATATAGCCCCAGCTAAAGTGTTTGGTTGGATTGACCAAATGTTGGTTCGACTAATCAAATGATTTTGTCCATTCAATAAAATTTTATAGAACTAACAAAATGATTTTGTCAGTTCAACAAAAAATATTTAGATGGAGCAAAATTTGGTTAGCACAACTATTTTTTTGTTGTTTTAACAAAATCGTTCTTTCCGTGTGATAAATATTATGTTTTTTTTTGTATTTCAAATTGTCAATTTTTGTCAAATAATGTCAATTTGTCACTTTTATTTTTACGCAACTGCCCTGCATCTAATAAATGGGACGTGATCGAGTGAATCTGATGATTCCTCTGAATTCAGCACCCTAAAATTAGTTAAATGCATTTGATTACGAGGCAGATACAGAAAAAAATTAAATTTTTTTGACTAGCGTTATATATCCGCATATAACGCTAGCTCTCGTTGTGCAACCCGAGATTGCCTCGGGCAACCTAAAAGTAGAAAACTTGCGCAACCCGAAATTTCCTCGGGGATGCATTTCTTTCTTTCTAATCACTCCTTGATTATTTCCGCCAGTTATTTTTTTAGTGTAAATTTTGCCTTATTTAATCGGATCATTTTCCTGATTAAATTAGTCAAAAGTTTTTGTTTTGAAAATCGGTGACAAAAGAATAAAAATTCTTACAAGACGCTCGTCGTGAAGGGGTTAAATATGCAATTTTTGAAGCTATTTTGATAAAACAATTACGCAGTGTCCTTTATGTACTGAATTATGAATTCATGAAATTTTTATCTTCTAAAGCATTTTTCGTAAATTTTTGAAACTACATTAGAGGATTTACATAATCATTCAATATATTTTAGATGGATTCATTAAATTTGAATTTATAAGGATTTTGCGCATCATTTATCAATTTTTCATATTCAATTTATAATGTTTTTCCGATAAACTCATTAATAACATACTCATTCAGAAATTATGTGTCAGTGACAAAAGCGAAAGTTATTCCATTACATTTATGCATTTCAAACATGAAATAAAAATAGCAACTGTTTTTTGGCAGGCGTCCAAAAATGGACCAACACATTTCTGAAGACGACGTAAAACTCCGTAGTGAAAGAATTATTGCTTTGTCGCTAATTTTTTTAAAAGATACAATAGATCACATATTATATCGTCTGATATAAGCTAGTATTATATCAATAGATTTTATCACCTTTTTTACTTCCTTCTATCTTCAATACAAGAAAGTATTGTAATCGAAATGTTTTTCGACTTCCGGTTTTCGACGGATTTACACTTTTAGGGGTCAGAGTTCCCAAAAAACATGTTTATAGAAAATGTCTGTCCGTATGTCTATCGCCATTGTACCATTAAAAAGTGTATAAAGAATTGAACTAAATTCTTTTTTAAGTTTTTGGCTATAGCAAGCAGGTCCTCCCTTAATTTGGAAAAAATCCGCCGGAAGGAGGCACTGTAATAGCGATTTTTGTGCGATTTTGAATACTGTACCATCGAAAAGTGTATGAGATTATGCATAAAATTGAACCAATTTTTTTTTTTTAAGTTTTTGGCTATATCAAGCAGGTCCTGTCCTCCCTTAAGTTGGAAAAAATGAGATTGAAGGGGGTGCTGTCATAGCGATTTTTGTGCGGTTTTGAATATTGTATCATCGAAAAGTGTATGAAGTTGAACCAAATTTTTTGTGCATGCTGTTAGTCATAGCAAGCAGGTCCTCCCTGAATTTGGAAATATTTCGCCGAAAGGGGACACTATAATAGCAATTTTTGTGTAATTTTCTTCATTTTTCATAGTTCTATTGTACACCGGCGGTTCGTGAATCGACGGGAACTTCCCATGCTGATAAGATGACAATTCGCGAACAGTTGATAAACAACAAAATAACGAAAAACTATTTATTTTAATCAATATTATGATCGAGATTAACTTGTTTTTACTCCGACTGAAGCAGAAATTTCAGATGAAAGTCAAAGATGATATAGTATTGAACTAATAGAAATGAAATATTGACATTTGTAACAACATTTTGAAATATTAAAATAGATGACACAGAAGAATGTTTTGGAATTGGCACATCCAACTAGTTTTCACAATGGAAAACGAAAAAAATATGTGAATAAAAATGTTCAATTTTCATGAGGTCTTCATTTTTTGCCCTCAAACCTGAAAGTTTCCTCGTATCTCTTTGTAAAAAATATTTCTTTTATATTGTGATCTAGTTTGCTTTTCGATTATCATTATCTTTTATAAATAGAACTTTGTGGAAATTACGGTTTGATTAATTGAAATTTCCTCTTGTTCTTTTTGGTTATTTTCAGTTACTCTTTTTTTTTTTTTTTTTCTTTACGTACAAAAATCTTAATAAACTGTCAAGTGTGAGTATTACTCGCGCTCAGAGGGTTCTGTGCAATAAATATATGAATTATTAGCTGTATTATTTAAAAAAATCGTTGCTAAAAGAATAATAAGACTTTGTAAATAAATTTTACAACATAGGGATGGGTAAAGCTGTAGGGGAGACTGGGAAAGGTGGACCATAGGGGAAGTTTAACCTACCCTTCAGTTTTCATATTTAAAAGAATTTCAGAGTTTTGAAAATAGGTGACAACCAAAGCTTCAGAAATGCTCGAACAATAGTCTTTATTTCATGAAGATAATTGAAATAGGTGGGGAAAAATCAATTGTGAAGAAATTTCAGCTTAAAAAGTGCATTTTTTAGAAACATTTAGTAAGATTTTCTCAGATAAAATATGTCATAGAAAATTAAATAAGTAGGTTTTAAGTAATGTAGAAAAATTGAGCTTTCATTCCAGGCATAAAGATTGTACAGTAAATTAAAAAGTGGCTATTGTGGGGAGGCTTTATTCAGTCAATGTGGGGAGGGTTGACCAGATACACTGTAAAAAAAATTCCGCAACGTTCCTGGGAAAAAATGGGCAGCTGAGTTGCCCATTATTTCCAAGAAACATTTCTTGAAAATGACTGGTACTTTACTGTATATGTTAAAAACTTTCTACAGAAATGCCAGTAAGTTTCCTGCGAAATACCAGGAATATTTCTGTTGACAGCAAAACATTACTGACATATTCAAGGCTGGATTAGCACAAGAGCGAAAAATGTCCAGAACAGGGATCGAACCTGGATACTTGGCGTGCCGTGCCAATGCCTTACCTGTTAGGCTATTCGGACCGACACCTGGCTGACATAATTCACTCTGGATGTTCGTTCCCTTCATTATGACATTACTGACATTTCACAGCATGCGGGATCCGCAGACGATTTTTACATTTCCAGTTGACAATTTTCGCTTTATTATCATTATTTGATAGAATGAAAAAATATTTTGAAATTGACATCAAAATTATTATTTATAATTTACACGAAAAAATAAATTTTCAGTTAAAATTCAATAAAGTAAATATATATGTGATTTGTATATTGTATATTGTTTCTGAACTTTGCTTAAAATATAAAAATATATAAATGTAAATAATAATTAGAAAAAAAATCTAGACATAAAATATTTTGGATTTTCGTCAGTGATTATGTTAGTTTACAAGATAGATAAAATACATATAAATTTTCATGAAAAAAAAACCTAAACGTAATTGTATATTTTTTCCGAAAAAAAAAAATCAAATTTGCAGCAATTCAAAGTGTCAAATATATGTCAAATTTAAATCAAATTGTAATAAAGTGTTAAAATATAAAATTAATTAAAAATGAAAAAAAAAAGCCAAGAGGTAGCATCGAACCCGGGCCGTACGGGTGGCGTGCAAGCTTTCTGCGTCCACACCACGAAAGACACGTTGAGAGCTACAAACTAATGGGTATTTGAAACGTATGCTAAAACTCGGCATCTAATTTCTGAAAATCTAAGGCCCATTTGAAGAAATCCTTTCACAAGAATAATTTGAGATAAGAACTCTAAAACATACTTTAAATTAATCAAAATAGGTGAGAATCATATTTGATTGTCCCCTGGTTAATGCAGATCCAAATAATAGGTGTATTTTTTTTTTTACACAGTCTGCTCGTTAAAGATTTCACAGACAAGTACGAGAGATAATTTCTTAGTGATATCACAGAGGTATTGTATTTTCATCTGAATTATCTTGACAATAGAGACGTAAAGGATTATGTCGTCTATTGATTTATTTGCATTCCATATTGATTTTTTTACATTCATTTAAGGAATTCGTTTTCGACACTCGCGCGCGAGCAACGGATTATAGGGAAAAAAAATAATAAATGGCGGCCGCAGCGTTTTGCTGTTTCCAACTTTTGTTCAGGAACGTTTCAGATAAGAAAACCAGAATTTCACAGGAAAGAGCTAAATTATTCTGAAAACCTGATAAAAGGCGAAACGTTCCTGGATTTTACATGGAAAGTTACCATTTTTTTTTACAGTGTAGTCAAAGCTCCTTAATTAAGTATTTTTGGAAATCCTTTTATTACACACTGAAGGGTTAATGGTTATATTTATAAAATATTGTAAATTTATTCTTTAAAACTACAGTAAATTGGGGTCATTGATAGAAAGGATAATGTTTAAAACTGATTAAATGAAGATGAGAAAAATTTCTATAGAAACAAGGAAAAATTTAATGAAATATAAATTGAAAAGTTGATAGGAAATTTTATTTCACTTAACTAGTGCCCATAGTAGGTAAATAGAATGAATCGAATACAGTGCAGCTAAAACAAAACCCTTCATTAACAGTTTAAACTTGGCATTGTGCAAAACGCGCTACGAAAGGAGGTCGCAATTTTGCAACACCGCCTTGGTCCGTGCCGCATTATTCCAGATAGGTTTTTAATTCAATTTTAAATACACGGGAGGTGTATTGAGAGATCCACTCAATGCAAACGAGTCGCGAACCCCATAGTATTTATGAAATTAATTTTAATTAAATTAGTCTGTTTTTAACAATTTGACGTTTATTGCTTTTATACTGCTACTGAGCACAAATATATCATTAAAAGTTGTTATCTAGGCTTTAAAAGCCGATTGCGCATAGCAGCACCGTGCGAAAGGGGGGGCGAAGGGGGCGGTCGCCCCGGGCGCGGAAATTTAGGGGCGCCAAATTTGTACTACCAATTTCAGTTTTTTTTAATTGACGTCGATCATTTTCATTAGAATTTTTTTTCTCACTCTTCGATATTCTATATTTTTGTAAAACTGAATGTATATACAGTGAAACCTCCATGTGCGACCACCTCCCTTAACGTTCATTTTTTCATGGAACGAAATTTATTCCTATAAGCTCAATACTAATTTTACCTCCATTCAGAGACCATCACAATTGAATTCCCTCCATGAGCAACCCATTTCTTTGAAGAAAATGAAATAAATTCAGTTTTTCTTCGAAGAAGGTTTTTCTTTAGAAAAATAATTCCGGCGAAATTATTCATCAAACTTCCAAACTAAGTTTAGAATTTTTCTTTATTCCGGTAACTTTTAAGTGTTTAAACCCTTTTCTTGCCTTTTTAGGCAACAAATTAAGAATGACGGTCAATAAACTCCACTGCCCTACTCTGTCAGGAACCTCTCAAAGAAATAAATAAATTAATGAAATCGTCATTGTTTGTTCCAGTTCAAAAAGAAATTGCATTTATTTACTAAAGTTCGAAAGGACTTGGAAATAAAAGTTATAAAAGATAAAATCGTAAAATCAAAGCAAACATCAATGTAACATTTTTAAACTCAGCAGTAATTATGCAATTAACTTTTGTTTTGATACTTAAATTTTCATATTTTTTCCGAATGTGAAAAATAAATTTTAATAACATTGTTATCTTTTTTAACAATTAAAATCTGGATTTAAACACGACCTCCATTAAGAGACCACCTCTCGGAGCTACCACTTTTTATTGGAACGGAACGTGGTCGCTTTAGGGAGGTTTTACAGTATTTACATATCGGGAATATTTTTCCCAATGGAAGTATGTACATTTTCATTTCAAAATTATTACGTTGTTCACATATACTTTTCATTGAGCTCTTTAGATCTGATGATTTTATAATATGCTTTTGTGATATTTTATTGCAGTGTTTCTTAAACTTTTGCAATCTGCGGGTCCTTTACATCGTATACGAAAGTTTCTGCCACCTGCCACCCTCAATGAATATGAATTGCTAACCTATTCTGATTCCACTATGGGATCATTCTTATAGTCATTCGGTCATCACTTTGCTGTTATAAAAAGGTCCAGCACAGGATGAAAATGCTGATTACATGAAATCTGCGATTGCATAAGGACTACGATTTTCCAAACTAACGTTCAAGAAAATTATACCTAGTGGAGACATTATTAACGGTGATTGCGGCGTATTGGATAACTTAATTAAGGGAATCAATATATTTTGTTTTCTCTTTTTACTATTCACCAATTATCATGATTGCCCTCCAAAGTTAGCCAATTCAGATTGTGGTTTTTTTCATGTGGAAGAAATTAAATCCTAAAATTCCTGAGCATAAAAATGCTCTAGAACACAGGAATGCATGCATTCGCTAAAAGAAATTTGAGAGATTTTTAAAATTAAATCATATAATAGACAGCAAATTTGAAAAGAGCTAAAGTGAAAATTATTGAAAGTGAAAAAGACAAATGGCAAAATATATTCAGGATGAAATTATGAACTTTCTTGCCAATGAAATAAGAAAAACGATTGTAAAAGAAATTGATAGAGCAAAGTATTTTTCAATTTCGTTCTATCGCACTCCATATACCGAGTGTCCTAAAATGGACTGACTGTTTTTAAAATTCAATAACCTGTAAATGGTGACAGCTATTTAAAAAAAAAAAATTGCGGGAAGGTAATGTAAAATGTCAGTATTTTTTTTACCTCGATTCTCGACTTTAGTTGCAAATAGCAACTATAGATGGCGCTGAAAGCAGGGATGACCACCTCGGGAACTCAGCTTACGCTTTAGAGTGATCGTGCAATGCCGAGGGGCAGACCAAATCCACTAGCTGCTCGCGTTACAAATGACTTTTTCAATTCTTATACTGCAGTTTTACAATTTCGCATTACAACATAAATATCGATGATTTGTTGAAGAATTAAACAGGTTTATAGTCAATTCAGGTTACAGCAGTATACTTTATTAAACCATATTCGTGTAAATCAATCAAATTTATACTGAATTGACAATTATGCCAGTAATGTATAACCACACAAGCACTATAAAGACAACATCTAGCGCCATAGGTGCTCAATCAAGGCCAAAACCGAAATCGCCCAACACTGATGCGAAAAGAGGAGGCTAAATGTATGGAGTGGGTCTCATTTTCCAATACAATCTTATTTTTAGGGGCCTATTCTATATATTTAACCTTCTTCCTTCGTATGATGCTAGGGGATTTCAGTTTAGACCTCCGTTGAGTGCTTATTGCTTGCCGTCTATCTCAGCTATTTGGAACTAAAACTGAGAACCGCAGTAAAAACACTTTTAATATCTTACATAACTCTCCTGCAAGAATTTCTTTTAATAATTGTAACCATTTGCAAGTTACTGAATTTTAAACACAGTCCAGTTTAGGAATCCAGTACACCCCACAAAGAACAAATGACGCAAATTATACGATACCGAAAATAGAAAATTTTCATTCGTGGAAAGGTTTCTTGACTACATCAAGTAAAAAGAAAAAGAAAAAAATTAGCATAAGAAATTTAAGATAAGCTAATGTCCGACAATCTCGACATTCACAGCTGTACGAGAGGCTCTGTTCTCAAAGACGGTAGACGGGAGGTGCTGAGTTCGACCCAATCGCGCACGTCAGCCTAATCGTTCGAAATTGTCCGTAGTTTCCTTCGAACTTTGCGTAAATACGGGTTAGGTTCCCTTAGAAAGACCTTACAGAGGACACTCCCATCCCACCCCGGCCTACTATATCCAACTTGTAGATAATCGGCCGTCATAAACAATACCAATATCAACCCTTCAGAGCTCAATGTTGTAATATGGTGCAAATATGACTTCCCAATAGTGTAAGCTCGAATCGTCGAAGTAAATGAAATCGTCTATTTTTTACCATGTTCTGCACATTCTCTAAACTTTGAGTTCGTGCTGCTGGTGTATGTCCAAAAATGTCCGGAACTGCATAAAATGTGTTTGTTTTTTCTTCTCTTCTACTGAGAGATGGGATATACTTATGCCCCACTTATCAGTTTATTTAAAGAAACATTGCGATACTCTATGGTCATGAAAAAATAAAGCTATATCTGCAGTTTACAAACAATTGCCACAGATTTTAAAAGCTCTGAAAGATCTTATAGAAATGAAGTAAAATGAGTAAACTTACTCAGGAGCAAAAAGATTAATAAAGCAAATAAAGAAATTCCCCTTAATTTACGGCCTACTAGTTTGACATAGCATTTTAAATGAAATGGAAAAAGTTAATATTATTCTCACGAAAAAAAAAAGAAGAAAAAAACTGTCAATGTTTTGATCGCCAGCAAACTGATTGAATCACCAAAAAACACATTTCAGACAATAAGAGAGGAAATTTTTGAACAAGAAAGCGAAGATTTGGTTATGTCTGTAAATGTTAGAGTCCTTATTTGAGCAAAACAGAAAACGTAAAATTCGCAGAACAATTTGACTACGAAGTTTCTGATGAAAGTGGAAATTTATATGAAAGTGAAGGATTTCGTGTTACGTAGAGACACTATAACCGTGCAACTGAACTGGAGGTTTGAGAAACTGAGAAATGTAAAACAAGAATTTGAGTTTCTGGCTGGTGCGAATATAAAATCTGTTAATATTGCCTGGACCTTGCCCTTTATTGCTGACTTGAATGGACTTGAATTGTTAAGCGAGCTTTTAAATGAGAAAACCTTATTTCTACCATTATACAAGAATTTTTATAAAATGGATCATTTAGAAATCCTTTAGTTGCTCCATAATTTTAACTTTGGGAAAACAAGGAATTACAAAAACATGGAGACAGCGTACATATTTTATAAGTATTCCAGTAACAATAAAATAGTAAAAAACTACTTAAGATCTACTACGAGTCGAGAGATTAAGCAACCGGAATTTACTTTCTATAAAATTCAGTGTGTCACAATCTTTACACATAAAATAATAAACGATTTTGTTACCCTAAATGCAAGAAAAATAAAATGGAAGTAAATGTATTTGCCTGATATTATATTTTATATTAATTAAAACATTGCTTCAGTTATCTTTCTTAATTAATGTACTGAAATTATAATTTATTTTTATCTTTTACATTATGTTCTGCAGGTTTTTTGTTTGTTTTGATTTTTAGTACTTATTTGTTGAAGGGACCGCTTGTTTCCAATCTGGTTGTTAGCGATTTTTACCCATTTTCTGCAGCTTAAAGAGTAACAAGAACTAAAAATGGCTAGTAAAATATGTGAGAAAGGTTAAGAAAAATCTGTCGCAAAGCATCATGATCTCATTAACAAATAAGTGCAATTTTCTTTCCTGTTATTTAGTTGTTTGGAATATCTGAATTAAAATTAAATCTTTTAAAGTTCTAAAATAAACGCAAAATATTTATTCAATATACTTTATTTCTATTTCTGCCCTTTATCAATTTTTAAGGAGGGGGGGGGGGGGGCTCAAAATTGACACTCTGCCCCGGGCGCAGTTTTCTCTTCGCACGGCCCTGGCGCATAGAGTACACGGCCATCATTATGCATGTCCAAACCGCCCGTGTCTTTAAGGGTGAATATCTCGCCTAATACTATGTTCACACTACAATACTTAAGATATCTTAGGCCGCCGAACTCTCTTAATTTTGAAGTGGTACCCTCCCGGAATTGGAAACCTGTTCACATGGAAAAACTCACTTAAGATAACTCAGTGAACGTCACTGTGTTGTTTGCGCATGCGCTTAACATAAAACCGCCCGCAACACCCAATCAGTTAATGCGAAGCTTTACATCCAGCGAGAGTGAATGGTCGTGACTGTCTCTAGCCCGAAGAAAGTTGAAACTCTCTCAGAGAGTTTGTGGAACTCCCTCAGAGAGTTCGGAGGTTTAATATAGTTCCGATAACGCAGTGTGAACAGGGTATAATATCCGACGTTTTTTTTCGAAAATCATTATCAACAATACTTTTATATTTCTGCTATGTTAGGTACCTCCAGCGCTTCTCAATACCTTTGCTGAATGTACGGAAATCAAAATTTATGTGTAACGGAAAAATGCGCTTTTCTCAAAAAACGATGTGACCTAGGGTCATCGCTATAATTTTCCTGCAAGGTTTGAATTAACGTTTACTACATCTAATTTTTTCGTAATTTTAGTTTCAGTATATTCGGAAATAGACGGGGGGGGGGGGGGACATATTTTTGCACAACATTTTCGACGATATCTCTGAAAACATATTACCTAAACTTAAAAGAAATGTATTTCTGGGTTAAGCGTTACGAAAGCTTTCACACGATATACAAAGTAATGATTTTTTTTTCAAGTAACTTAATCAGCCCCTCTACATTTTCCCTAAATATATTTGTGAATACTTATTAATCTGAAAATATTTGGGTTAATAGTCTTTGTGACTTCCCTCAATTTTAACTTTGCACGGCCCATAGTTCCGTTTTTACTTTTTAAGTATGGAACCCTAAAAAGGAAGTTAATATTGTTACCTGCTTCATTTTTAAAAATGAAATCACAATCCATTCTAAAACGCGTTTTAATTATTTTTATTTTTTGTACATTAGGAAATTGATAGGAATAAGGTTTGAATAAAGCTTTTTAATTTCCATGAATTGCTTTTAAAAATAAAAAAGCAGTTTCATGCTAATATTATTATTTCGTGGAATTTCATTGTATTATATTCCGACGAAATACGGAACGAATAACGAAAACAGAATTTGTAATAATTACGAGGTACTTGTGATTTTGATTCAGAGAAAAGAAGAATGGTATAAAGATTAAATCGATCTAACGAATAAAATATATTTGAAAAGATAAAGTAATATTGATAGAAAAAAAGATAGTTTTTTTTTTTTTTTAGAAGTTAAGGAGTCCGGAACACAAAAATCTTAAAATTTTCTTAAAATTTTTTATTACGTTAAAATTTTCTCTGTTTTTTTCTGCTTAAAATGAAGTTTAAATTATGTTTCTATCCTAATTGGAACAGGAAATATTCATTTTTAAGTTTTGGTTTATTTTCAAAATCTAGCTTTCAAGCAATGGTTGTCATGAAAACGACTTTTTAAAAAAAGTGTTTTTCTTCATGATGTGTTTTTTCACTGTTTCTCGTATTTAAATTGTTATAAGTCAAGAACCATTAAAGATAAATGGTTCAAATTTGGAACGTGTATTTTTCAATTGTTTTACGTTAATTTTGATTCAGCAAATTTGAAAAAAATATTTACTTTTCAAAATATGATTTTTTTAAAGAAAGATACGTCATTTTTTTTTTAATTTAAATATTTTTATTATTTATTTAAATTAATATTTTTTAAAATGCTAAACCTAAATTAAAACTTATTTGTTTATTCTGTTGATTTAAATGCAAAAAAATTTAAATTCTACAAATAATATTCCGAGTTATAACGATTTTAAACCCCCACTTTTTTAATAAAATTTAAATTTTTAAATTAAAAAAAAATTATGAGAAGTTTTATCATGTGATTTTATTTGCAAATGATGTGGTTAACCATCACAAAAAATTTCTAAATATTAACTCAATAAATAAAAATTATTTGAAAATGTGTCCCGGACCCACTTAATTGATTAATGAATTTTGACTTCGATAACTACTATCTCATACATGTTAATACTTCAAAAATCGCTATCACAGTCCCAAAGTTAAATGACAAACTATGCACATCGTGAGGATTCTGAAATTCCGTGCATTAGTTCTTGAAATAGGACTATGGCGGATATCGGAAAAAATGCAGCATAAAAGCGCCACCTATTGGGCGGTTTACACCAAAACGTAATCAGCAATAATATTTATCAAGGTATATCTGAATCTGAAGTTTGATGAAAATTCGTGCATTAGTTCTTGAGATAGAGATATTGTGGGAATCGGGAAAAATTCAGCCTAGCAGCGTCACCTGTTGAGCGATTTACACCAAAATCTAATTAGGACCAATTTATACCAGGGACTAAATAAATCTGAAGCTTTATGAAAATTCATGCATTAGTTCTTGAGATACAGCTATTGCTAAAATCTTGAAAAATGCAGCATAGCAGCACCACCTGCTGGGCGATTTACACCAAAAACTAAACAGCTCTCATTTATATCAGGGACTAACCGAATCTGATGTTTAATGAAAATTCGTGATTTCGTTCTTGAGATAGAGTTATTGCAATAATCATGCATAATGCAGCATAGCAGCACAACTTGTTGGGCGAGTTCACCAAAAAGTAATCAGCACGAAATTATATCATGGGCTAATTGAATCTGAAGTTTTATGAAAATCCGTGTAGTAGTTCTCGAGATATAGCTATTGCGGAAATCGTGAAATATACAGCCTAGCAGCGCCACCTGTTGGGCAATATACACCAAAAAGTAATCAGCACCCGTTTATATCAAGGTTTAACTGAATCTAAAGTTTTGTGAAATTCCGTGCATTCGTTCTTGAGGTAGAGAGCCCACAAAATTTTTGTCACATACAGACTCATAGAGTGACAGACAGACTCACAGACAGACATTTTCTAAAAACTATCCAATCGTGTTCAGGACCTTCTAAAACGTATAAATCCATCGAAAACCGGAAGGTGAAATATTTCCAGAATCCAATACTTTCTTCTTGTAAAGGTAGAAGAAAGTAAAAATGTATTCATTTCATACGTGTCGTGTGTTTTTTAGACATTTACAGATTTTTGCTTTCTTCTATCTTTACAAGAAGAAAGTATTGGATTCGTGAAAATTTTCTACTTCCGGTTTTCGACGGATTTATACGTTTTAGATTCCGAAAAACATGTTTTTACAAAATGTCTGTCTGTCTGTCCATATGTATGTGACACAACTTTTGTGGGCGATCTTCAAGAACTAATGCACGGAATTTAATAAAAATGTATATTCAGTAAGTCCCTGATGGGTGCTGATTCGTTTTTGGTCTCAATCGCTCAACAGGTGGCGCTGCTATGCAGCATTTTTCACGATTTCCACAATAGCTCGCGTATCTCCAGAACTCATGCACGGATTATCATCAAGGTGTTTTTATTTAGGTGTATACCTTGATATCAATTAGTGTTGTTTATGTTTTGGTGTAAATCGCTCAACAGGTGGCGCTGCTATGCTAAATTTGTCAGAATTTCCGCTCCATCTCGAGAATTAATGCACGAATATTCATCCAACTTCAAATTCAGATATACTTTGATATGAATGGGTGCCAAACTGATGTCATTTCTTGTACTATTTAAATGACGTGATTTATATAGAAGAAAGTTTTGTGATGGCCGCAACATACTAGTTTTTTTTTTTTTTTTTTTTTTTTTTTGTAATAATCTCATGCTTGACACTTAAAGATATGAATCACTGAAATCCCTTATTAGTCATAATTTATAATTTCGAAAAATCATAGTGCATAAATGATCCCTAAATATATTTTCAAATATGATATTACGTTGACTTCAGTAACTCGACAGCCGCTTAAGACCTAATTTCGTTTTTTCTTTAAGCATAGGGTGTGGTTGTTGTGTTATTGAGTTTCCACTGCAATGGAAAACAAACTTTGTAAAGTAATTTCATGAAGAGATGTGTTCACCGGAAGATCTTTACGCGCACGCACAAAAGATGCTTTTTTCTATAAAATGTGTAAAATAAATAAAAGCTCCATACATTTCTGAGAGATTCACTTATTTATTGCCAAGTGTTACGACGAAGGTTTTCCAATAGGAAAATCTCTTATAACAAAAATAATCGAACCTTTGATATTTGATGAAGTATAATTCAATGCATGTGAAATTTAATTATATTTTTGAAACTATGTAACAATATTGAAACTATATTTTTGTTAATTAAAACAAACAAGTAATATAAAAATTTTGTTTTTAAAGTCAATTCCTACTTAGGTCATCAAAGAAACATTTAATAGAATCCCTTAAGCTAATATTAGTTTTTGTTGCATTAAAATATCTCAATGGGTTGATTTTCTATAAGCAAGTAGGTTTACAATGGAAGTCTATGGGAATTGGGCGAAATATGAGAGATATCGCCAAGATGGCATCACTTTTGGCTACTCATTTTGGTCGCAAATTAGGCGATATATCGCCATGTTGGCGACAAACTTGGCGGTATTAGGCGGCGACAGAGCAGACTCCCCCCTAGGGTAACCCCCCTTATAGATAGGAAGATGCATTAAATGCTTCAATAACCAATGGCCGCCATTTTGTCTCCTCAGTAAAACTAAAATTAATTAATTAAAATTTAATGAATGAATTAATATTTGAAAAAAAACTGCATTAACATCCATTGTCATCCAGTACAAGTTTTAAAAAATTTATTTCAACTTGATAGGATGAATAATAAGTATTTTATGAACGATTGAAAATTTGAACAAGATATATAAATAAATAAATATAGGGAGAGTGTGAACTAGTAATAGTAGGAATTGAAAAAGAAATTTCATACGTAATTTCATCTCTATATAATAAAACACGGTGTGACGAATTCGGGCCGAACCCATCAATCTTATCAGTCTCCGATAAGACGGATCCACGTTAGGCTTAATTTCGATTTGAGATGTGTATGAGGAAACTTATATACCTAAATACAAATCTTTTCTACCTGCCCCGTCTGTTCAACATACTTTTCTATAAAAGGTTCAAAATTAACAAATTTCAATGATTTACGCAGTTGAAAAACCATTTCAGAAATCGAGTTGAAAGCAAACGTAGCATAAAGCCGCGTAAACAAGAAGAGCTGTAGCGAGTCATTCACTTTTTGATTCACTGAAAAAAAATGGAGCTATGAAGATTAAAGAAGACGACATAAGTCATCTCTGCTTACTCATGTTACGCCAGCCGCCGGTAAACAGAAGAAAAACACCAATAGGCGTGAAGAACATTTTAACAATGCTTCCTCTTTTCGGAGGGAGTTCTTTTTCGCCGAGACATTTCCGTAGATTCGTTTCTGCTGAAATGTGACACAAATATTGTACAGAAAAAAAACATGCTAGGTTTTAAAATTTATCATATTTATTAATCAATACACACACACACACACACACATATATATATATATATATATATACTAGCTAACTTGCCCGGCGTTGCCCGGGTACGTAAAAAAACAGCACGAACCTCAGAAAATCACAATAAGATATCGCGAAAAAATTTTAAATCGCTGCACAAATTTTGAAAAGAGCAAAAAAAATTATATATTGTGTTCGAAGATTGAAAGTAGATTCAACTTCTATCAACGTCTTTCACTAATGTGGAAAAATGGTAGAAAATCCCTAAACTACACTAAAAATCACATACAAAATACCCGAAAAATTTGAAAATTGTTACACGAAATCCGAATAAACTTTATTGAAATGAAGATAGAAATTATTTTAGTATTATAGGTCAAAAATGGAATGTCAAAAAATTGCAGCAGATCGCGAAGAAACGTAAATATCGAATTAAAAATCACCTGATGACGTAACAAACACATGTAAAGTGTTTAATGTCAAGTAAATTTGACATTTACGATCACCCATTATTGGCATTTAATCTTATGTTTGGCTATATTTTTTTTTGGTCTACGGGATAATCAGGTAGAACCACTAATTATTTCTGTTCGTATTTAAAAGTAGATAAATAGCTCTTCTTTATATAAATAAATAAAATAAATATTGAAAAAAAAATGCTTATACGTATATGAAATATGAAAAGTAAACAGTTTGCCAGTAAATATACCCAAAATTCACTTCACTCGCCAAGGCCATTTTTTCTAACTCACCAAAGCCCATATATTAAAAATATACTAAATACTCTTCAATCTTGTTGCCTGATATTTTAAAAGGAAATAGCAATAAATAATAAAAAGTTTAATTAATATCTATAGAACAAAACAGTTTATATAACTGTAAAAAAGAAAATAAAAGTAGATAAAGAATTTATTAATAAATAAACCCCAATAGCCGAGTTATCATGTCAGGCAAAATAACGCCATTTTGGAGCCATTATGTACCATGGAGCGTATATGACATCAGTGGCAACAAAACTTTCAATAATATAGTAAATATGTCATTTGGTAGTGGCTTGATTATCGAATATTATAAAATATGTGTGTATATTGCACATTTTTACACTAAAATTTAAATACTTGACTGCATAGTTATAATTTTAACTCCTTTTTATATAATTTACAATTGAATATAAAGATTTACTCCAAAATGTTCTCCTATACTTAAAAAAAAAATATTGCGACCTTCGCCTGGCTTATTTCACGCTTCTGCCTTTGTGGCTTAAAATTGCATTGTTTGGCGACCAAGGTAATAATTAAATAGCATGTAACTCACAAATAAAGCCTTTCTCCTGTAAGACATACGATGGGAAAAATTACATAAAAATGATAATTAAATTGAATTCAGGCACATTTTTATTAACCTGGCGAAGCGAAAAATCGCCAAATAATGTATCAATTGCTTCTTTCATACTAATTTATTTTTTAAGTTTTATAAACATTCCTTTCATATTTAAATTAAACATTTTCATTTTATAAATTTTATCTCGCATTAAAAAGGTTTTTGATTCTTTTTTTTTAATTAAACAAATAGCAGTTATTTTCTTTTAATTTGCGAATTGTTTACATTATTTTCTAACGGATATAGCCATTTCAATTCATTTATCAACTATAATTTTCGCCAAAATGACCACTGACAACCCTTTCGTCGAAAATATCAATAAAATACAATAATCTAAGCATTGTATCATGTTACTTTTATTGACAATTTCATTTACTTGGATTCCCTTAAATATAATTAATATAATCCCTTAAGTTAATATTAGTTTTTGTTGCATTAAAATATTTCAATTTGTTGATTTTCTGTAAGCAAGTAATCCATATTGGTTTACAATGGAAGTCTATGGGAATTTGGCGAAATATTAGAGATATCGCCAAGATGGCGTCATTTTTGGCGACTCATTTTGGTCGCCAAATTTGGCGATATACCGCCAAGTTGGCGACAAACTTGGCTGCGTTTGGCGACAGAACTGTGTCCCTCCAAGGTAACCTCCTTATAGATATGGAAATGCATTAAATGCCATTCTATAATTGCATAAAAAATTCGCTAAAAATTCAAAAATCGTTGCACAAATTCCGAATAAACTTTTTTGAAAAGAGAACAAAATTTACTATATTGGGTTAAAAGAAAGAAACCATATTCTTCTCACTTATATGGAAAAATCGCCTCAAAACATAAAAAAGCGCTAAAAATCGCATAAAAAATTAAATTAAAAAAAAATCTAATCGAAAATCGGGCTTCGAGGTGCAAAACTTCATATATAGACGTATCTTTTCCCCAAATTTTGTAGCTCTACGTGCAGTGGTCTCTTCAGAACACCGTCGACACACTCACTCACTCACACACAAACTTCTTTCTTTATTATTATAGATATATTGGGTTGGGGAGAGGGGATAAATGATAAAAATACAATTTCAAAGTGTTATATAAAAAAATATTAGTATTAAATATTAGTATTATTTCAATAGTTGCAGCAGACTTTTTTAATTATACAGTTTTATTGCATATTTGTTAAATTTTTGTGTTATTAAGAGATCTTAATTTTGTTACGGCATATTAGCCGGAAAGCCTGGTTTACCCAGAAGTATTGCAAATGTTAATACTGTGTTTATTAGAACATAAACTAGCCGAACTTTGCTCATCTAAACGTTTCCATATTGTCAATTACTTTGTAGCAGTTTTTCAAATTTTAAGTGAAAAACAGAATTTTTACCCACCGTCCTAGGACGGGCATTTCCACTAGTAAATTATAAAACACTTTCCAACACTTCCTGATATCTTTAACAAAACTTCGTTATTTAGGGAAATAAGATAACTAAGAAAACAATTTAGAAAACAGATAAAACCTTTAAAAATCGTACTACAACACTTACCTTCCATAGCCAAATATCTATTCCAATTCTTTTGAACAGCACTGTATTTGATCTTTAGGTTGATATATGTACTATATAATGGGAAAATTTAGTTTAACAAGAAAACGTATAACGGGTTGAAATTTCTCTTTCAGATACTTATCTATACTTATAGATGGAAACATACTTAAATACTTTTGTCCAGCCTTGTAGTTTAGATAGTATCTCTCCACTAACAATTTCATTATATATAACAGAAAATTATGAAATAGTTTCACATAATTAAATTAAGCCGCAAACAACCCCTTATACCATCATGGAAAACTTTTATGTGACCCTGTAAATGAATAATAAATAATGAAGGGAACGAATATATATGAAATAGCGCTGCAGTTCGCAGCCAAGTCCAACTAATAAGAGTGAATTATGTCAGCCAGGTATCGGTCCGGATAGCCTAACAGGTAAGGCATTGGCACGGCACGCCAAATATCCAGGTTCGATCCCTGGTCTGGACATTTTTCGCTCTGTTGGAATAAACTTCAACTGTGCTACTCCAGCTTTGAATATGATATAATCCAGTTGAAAAAAAGATATAATCCAGTTGAAAAAAAAAAATATATATATATTCGTTCCTTTCATTATGACCTAATTACATGGTATACAGGAGTTTCCGTGTTGAAGTAGTTTCATCATGTAAATGCTATAGTTATAGCTCGGATGAATGAAATAGCGCTGCAGTTCGCAGCCAAGTCCAACTAATAAGAGTGAATTATGTCAGCCAGGTATCGGTCCGGATAGCCTAACAGGTAAGGCATTGGCACGGCACGCCAAATATCCAGGTTCGATCCCTGGTCTGGACATTTTTCGCTCTGTTGGAATAAACTTCAACTGTGCTACTCCAGCTTTGAATAAGAAAATAAATATTCTTTGCACCGCACATTCTACAGAATGCATATTTTAGTGCACTTACATATAAACATGACACATGCATAAACACGAATTTCAATAAAAATCACAATAAGATCTAGAAAATAGTTTTATTCTTAATTCTTAAGCAACTTAAACCACTCTGGGATTGTCCACATGTTTTCATAGTTTGCCAAATCAACAAGTTTTACAGCTTTATTTATTGCTCGCTTGCTACTTGACGAATCAGGAGGAATTCTCATCAAGCCCCTACAAGAAAAACAAACAAAAAAATTAGCATTTAAATTGAGCTTCACCCATTCAATTTTGTGGAATACAATATCAACAGAATGCTGCAGAGTAGCAAGGCAAATTTTAAAAGCAAAGTTTTTTTTTTCTTTTTTAGCAAACTCCAGAATTTTTACTTTCTTTACGAGAAGAAAGTATTGGATTCCTGAAACTTTTCGACTTCCGGTTTTCGACGGATTTACACGTTTTATGGGTCAGAGATTCCAAAAACCACGTTTTTACAAAATGTCTGTCTGTGAGGCGTCTGTCTGAAATGTCTGGCTCTGTCTGTCCGTCCGTCTGTCTGTCTGTATGTATGTGACACAAATTTTTTGGGCGCTCTAACTCAAGAACTGATGCACGGAATTTAATAAAAAATTATATTCAGGTAGTCCCTGATATAAATTAATGCTGATTAGTTTTTGGTGTAAATCGTTCAACAGGTGGCGCTGCTATGTTGCATTTTTCCCGATTTCCGCAATAGCTGTATCAAGAACTAATGCACGGATTTTCATAAAACTTCAGATTCCATTAGTCCTTGACATGAATGGATGCTGTTTACGTTTTGGTGTAAATCGCCCAACAGGTGGCACTTTTATGCATTTTGCAGGATTTACACGATTTCTGCAATAGCTCTATCTCAAGAACTAGTGGACACATTTACATCAAACTTCACATTCAATTACTCTTTGATATGAAATGTTGTTGACTACGTGTTGGTGTAAATCGCCCAATAGGTGGCACTGCTGTGCTGCATTTTGCACTATTTCTTCAATAGCTCTATCTCAAGAACTAATGCAAGAATTTTCATCAAACTTCAGATTTAAGTATAACTTGATTAATATTGTTGCTGATTATGTGTTGGTGTAAATCGCTCAACAGGTGGCGCTGCTATGCTGCATTTGTCATGATTTGCGCAATAGCTCTATCTCAAGAACTAATGCACGAATTTTTCTCAAACTTCATATTCAGTTAGACGTTGACATAAGTTGGTGATAATTAGGTTCTGGTGTAAAAAACCCAATAGGTGGCGCTGCTAGGCTGCATTTTGCTGGATTTACACGATTACAGCGACAGTCATACCTCGAGAACTAATGTACGGAATTTCATCTTTTTAGAATTCTCATGATGAGCGCAGATTGCCATTTAATTTGGCACTGTGATAGCGAATTTTGAAGTATGAGATAGAAGAAAGTTTTGTGATGGCCACAACATACTAGTTTTTTTTTTTTATTTATATTTGGTGGGTAAAAAAAATTATCCGGTGTAAATATGCATAAAAATTACTTCAAGTTGTAAACACATTGTAAAATTCAATCCAGGCCTTCACTTGAGATTAACTGGGCTTCTCACCCAGAAGTGGCTAATAAGAACATTGTTTAATACCAAAAACACTGACATAAAAAATCCCGCATATTCCATTTAGTAGTTACTCTTCTGACAACTTTTCACAGCTGCTACAAGAATTGTATCCGTAAATAGTACTCTAGAACTCGATGCAAAGCTCATAGACATTTCATTGGGGATGTCACGTTATGAACGCGCCATTTTTTTTTTTTTTTTTATCGTAGTTACGATCGGCCGTTTGCACGTGGTTTACCCCCCTGTAATTAACGTAATTTTAACTATTTTTCGTAATTTATCTTTAATATTAATTTGTTTCATTATCTCCATTGTTCGGCATTCGCGATTCCCCAGTGGCGTAGCTACATTTTTTGGCGCCCGGGGCAGGAAGAAATTTTGCGCCCTTCTCTCCCCCCCCCCCTCCCCAAAAAAAGCACATTATTTTTCATCAAGGCGAAAACAAAAAGTATTTTGGGCTTGTACTGGGAGGAAAAAGCAGCGTCAATCTTCCTTGATTTTAAGGATTTAACTAATTTTTTCAAACACACGAAACTAAAATGTGTGGAACACGATTCTAGAAGATTTCTAGTTTTCGGCAATACTGAATTTGTATGGAAATTTAAAAAACTTAGATGAACGTCCACGGATATGATTCTTGTTTTAAGTGTATGGGAGTACCAACGTTGAAAATAAATTATCAAAAAAAAAAAAAAAAAAAAAAAGACATTTTCTAAAACTCCTAAAATTCGCCCGATTATGGATATATCGCCTGTTTAAAATTGGCAACCACCCAAGAATTTGAAATTGCTATGCCAATTTTTAAGATAGAGGGGAAACCAAAAAATTTTCTTGAATCCTTCTGTCAAGACTTAACGATTATGCAAGAAATAAATTTGCATTTATAATTTTTTGTACATTTTTATTTTAGTTTGAAATATTTAAGGGGCTACCATTTTGAAACAGGATGGAGGATTAATATGTCCAACGAATTTGGTCGAGATCTTAATAAACCCTTAAAATATGCTCAATCATATCCAAATCGGTTTATAAATACGAGCGCAATCGCATGACAATGATCAGATATTTATAGAGAGAGACACATACTATGTATATAGATGAAAAGGATAAGAATTAAAATCCTTTTAAAATTCAAAATTTAAATTAAATTTCAAAATTTAAATTAAAATCTGCAAGTTCTTTTTCCTAACTTTAAATCTTCCATTCTAAAATCTGTTTTATCTCTTGTAACTCTGTTTCCCAGCTCAACATTTATTATGTTCACCAGAGAATAACTTAAGATTGAAAATGCTGACGTTTGGACAATTCTCCTTCGTTTGCAGTTAAAGTTTTGTACGTTACAGATCCGTGAATTTTGCGGATCTTGACCACATTTCAATAAAGAGCTAATTAACCAATTAAACTCAATCTTCCACCCAAATTGATACCTTCGCCCCTTGCTAGAAAATATTGCCAACAACATATTAGCAAGAACGCGCACGGAAAAGATTAGATTTTGCCCATTTGAGATGCCTACACATCCTACGACCATGTAGGTCCCGAAATCGATATAAATGGCTCGTGAGACATGCGCGGACATGGTTGTAAGATGCAGCGACGAAATAAATGAGTTCAGTCCACAAAGAAGTTCTCTAGTCAAATTCATTTCTCCTATTAATTTCTTACATGGATAGATATAGATAAAGTTTTCCCTAATGCATATGAGCTGAATTTAAGTATAGTATATCAAATATATTTAACTTTTTAAACGATGAAAATAGCCATTTGTACTGGTCGTACTATGAAGACTGAAAAGTCCTACTTTGTTTTTTATACGATTTAAGATGGGAAAATTTGGGGATAGGTTGCCCACATTTTATTATTTGGCTTTTCTCAATGCCAATTCGACGAAAAAATGGAATTTCCAATGAAGAAATAATACCTTTACTTGTCGTTCTTCCAGCTAAATTCATTTCTCATTGGGTCACCACAGAAGTTCCCGTTACACGAAAATATTCATATGGAATGAAGAACCTAAAAATCAGCGTAAAAACCAATCTATGTGTGTGTGTGTGAGTGACAGAGGTGGCTAGAAATATCTGCCGCGCTTGCAAGTCTGAAAATTTGAGTAAGGGTAGTCCAAGGCAGGTCCTGATGCACATGAGGCTCAGATTTCTAATTTTTTGATAATCAACCAAGATTTATTAATTAAAAACTCATCAAAAACGCGTTTTGTTTTTTTACAAAATGGCAAAATCGCGCTCACATTCTAACCTGATACCACAGTCGAAATGGAAGAAATTAAGAATTTTCTCTAATCGGGAAAAATTAAGAACACTAATTAAGATAAGGATTTCAAAATTTCAGATCACATGTAGAAAAATATTTTATATCTGCGTATAAAATTTTTGAAACGCTCGGTAATTTTTCTTAATGTTTTCAAAAAAGTGTGACAGCGACAGTACAAAAGTTCAGAGACAGGACATTAAAAACCTAACTGAAAAGAGATCTTTTTCCAGCCGACTGACCCCTCCATTTAATTTCCGAAAATCGATGGATCAGAGATTATATGACATGTGGACAATCGACTTAATTATTAAACATTGCCAAATGCCGTAATTTAAAAGTATTTTATCAATTTAATCGAAGATTATTAGTGTGTTCTGTGGCAAGAGTCCCGTGATAGGAGTTAAAAGTTCGCCACAAGGGTTTCTCCTCTTTATTTACATTTAAAAGTATATTTTCCAAAATATAAACTTCTTTTACCGCAATTATTGAACATTAACGGCACATTCTTTTCTCGGATTCTACGGGCCAGATTTGAGCGAGAACTGATTCATTCACCCTAGCTTACAATTTTCTTGCAGTTTTTAGCTCCACCTCCAGGGCAGGGGCACATTCTTCTCACGGGGTCTATGGGGACTCAATTTCAACTGGGTTTTGCTCATTCCACTTGGTTATCGATTGTCTTACAGTTTTTAGTTGTACCTTCCACCGGCAAGGGGCATTTTTATCTGCGGTTTCATTGGACCGATTTCTGCGGATTTCATTTCTTTCAACTCATCTTACGCCTCTCTTCAGATTTCGCAGCACGCCTGCTATGCGGGGACGTAGGCAGCGGGGGACCCATGCCGGAGGTTCATTTTGAAAGAAAGAAATTTGAAGGGCGATTTTTAGTGGTTAAAGATGCGTGCATAGCACTCCCAGTCTACACTGCCGAAGACAGTGGAGACCCATCCCAGAGGTGTTCTTTTGATACCAGAAATGTCTCTCCAAGTCGCAGACAGGTCTTTTGACTTATAAACTGGAGGCTAGACAGTTAGAAACATACATCAACGATTGACACTTACCGATCTCTCCATCCCCCCCCCCCCCCTCTATAACCGAATTTCTTCAAAGCATTCACACAGACACACACACACAAAAAGAAAAGGTCAACAATTCTTATTTATTGTCAAAATATGTGAAATAATTCCGATTTAAACCTTTCTCAATTTGGCGCCCCCTATTTAATCTTTTTGCGCCTCAATTCAGGTACATAATTAGGTACCAAGTGTGTTGAGCCATCCGTATAAACATCCAGAAGCTTTTTATTTTTTCATTATTTTAATATAACAAATTATCTTACTAAAGAAAACATTCACACACACACACAAAAAAAAAAAAAAAAAAAAAAAAAAAAAAAATCAACACTTCTTGTTTATTGTCAAAATATGTGAAATAATTCCGGTTTTAACCTCCTCTCAATTTGGCGTGATGCCCTATTTAATCTTTTTGCGTCTCAATTCAGTAACATAATTATCTAAGGTACCAAGTGTCCATGTCATCCCTTGAAACATTTACAAAAGCCTTTTCTTTCTTCCTTCATTATTTGGATATAACAAAATTCTTACTAAAGGAAACATTCGCACACACACACACACACACACACAAATCAACAATTCTTATTTATTGTCAAAATATGTGGAAAATTTCTGTTTAAAACTCTCTCAATTTGGCACCCCTTGTCCTCGGCGCCCGGGGCGGCCGCCCCCCTTGCCCCCCCCCCCTTAACTACGCCACTGCGATTCCCATTAATTTGGTATATCACTTCTGTTCCTATGGCAATTTGTTCATATTTTCATCTCCCATCGCTACGATCGTAAGTGTTTACTTATTTCCAGTTTTATATCTGTCATTTTCGGTAGTTCGCCATGTTAAGATCGACGCGGGGGAAAGGGGTTATTCTTCGATCAGTTGCCGTTCGGAACGTGTTCCGAGTGCGGTCGTTATCACCCGGATTGGCGTGCGTCGTTCGCTCGCTTTTTCCGTTATGCGGGCGTGGCTACCCTGCTCTGTGCGTTCTGATTGGTTGGATAACCGCACAGTGTGGTATTTAGCCCCAAAACCTGGCCAAAAGTGATTATTTTAAAAATAGTTTTCCTACCCTGCTTTATTAATCCTCATTATGTTAAGTAGTTTCTGTATCTGATTGCGAAACACTCAATGTGCTTGCGCGCCACAGCGAGTCACGTGATCAGTTGGAAGTTGCCGTTCGCCTACAGTGGTCGTATGATTTTCCGATGTTCTCAGATTTTAGTGTTTTGAAATCTCTTGTAGTTTTGCGTCTTAACAAGTTAGTGATTATTGTTGCGATGGACTATTCTAAACCAGGTATGTACTTTATAAACACTATATTTGCGTAATAAATATGCAGCTGTTTTTTGTCGTTATGGTCTATAACTTAGATGTAACTAACAGTGTCATAAATATAATTATCTTTAATATTTAGAAAGGATTTTGTTATATTTCTAAACATATCTAAGCTATGAAAACTATTGTGTAACATGCAGTACTTAGTATACAAGATAGATATAAAAAAAAATCAGTCCCCCGAAACCGCCCCCCTATTTTTAACGAATTTTTTTGTTAGGTTCTACAATTTCTGATATAAATTACTGCTATTTAGTTTTTTATTTATTTTGTTAACAGGGCCTTTTGGATTGAGGTCTATGACTCGAAATGAGTTGTATGCCATCATGAAACACTCAAATGAGTCAACGTTTGATGGAAAGCTTAAATTTATGGAGGAAGATTTATTAAGAAGTTATTCTGAAGGTGATCCAAGGATGAAGCAAAAGCTCTCTGTTATTAAAAACCAATTCAAGCAAAAATGGTTAGCTGCTCATAAAACAAGATCAAGATTCGATGAAAATAATGTCAATTGGTTAAACGGCACTATATTACTGCCAATTGCAGGTACGTGAAACACAACAGATGCAAACCCTTTACTTTATTATTATTGTGTGCTTCGTTTTTTGCTTATATTTCGTTTTCTGTGCAGTAAAATGAAATTTGTTTTTATTATTAGAAATATATTTAGTAATTGTTATTGTTGCAGGAGTCAATCCCGGTCGTCCTCAAAAATCTTTCGTAGAATCAAGTGAAAAAAGCAAACGCCGCAAAACCAAAGACCTTCGATCAAAAGACGTGGAAGTATTGACCTACGCTACCGAAATGGAATTGCGGAAATCAGTCAAAACAGATGCTTCCAATATCGTAAAAGATCTTACAAAAAGTCCCCGAAGAGCAAAAAAATTTGTAAAGGCCATGAACAAAAGTCGTGAAGAACAAGAGCAACCTCGCCAGTTATCACATTTATATGTATACAGTCCATGTATACAGAAGCAGGACTTCTAAAGCCTAATATGAGAGAATACGAGAAACGAATAAAAGATTTTTTCCGTGCTATTCTGCTCTTCAAAGGGTAAAAAAAGAATGCTGTCCAGAAATTCACAGGGTGACAGACACGTGTGCCGAAGTAAAAGTACAAAAATTGATGGATCATACGGCAACGCGACTGATTTTACATCTAAGAGAAGTTGTAGAACCTTTGAGTGATGACGAAAAACGTTCTTTAATTTTAATAAGCAAGGGGGATTGTGACGGGTTACGGCAGATGCAATATAAAATGAAGTTTGAAAATGAAGCCGATTCTGACTCCAATATTTTTCAAATTTCTGTGATTCCTCTTCAGCTACTTTACGGGCCCGAAAAGAACTCTGGCAAAACCCAACATCATTATCACCTCGCTACTGTCGACCTATAAGAATTCGATTCATCAAGGAGACAAATGACGTTACAAAAGAAGAAATAAAAGATCACAAATCACAGCACTTACCAGCACAGAAATTGACGATGTGTCCATAAGACATAGAATGTTATTCACCATGGTGGATGAAAAAGTATGCAATGCCGCAACACACACCAAATCTACGATGAGGTGCTACATATGCGATGCTACTTCATCTGAGTTTAATGACTTATCAAAGAAGAGGGAGTGTAAGAAAGAAAATTTAAGTTTTGGGCTTTCCTTGCCACATGCTAGTATACGATTTTTCGAGAGTATATTCATAGGCGTAACCAGCCTTTTGAACGGGGGGGGTGCCCAGACTTTTTAACCTGAACATGTTGGGTACAAGCAATATCTTATATTATATAGTAAAACCTGCTAAAACGAATCCCATAAAACCGATCGAATTTCCGTTTTAGACAGTTTTCCATCTTAGAAGGTATAGTTGTGTGGTATTTCTTTTAAAAAAGGGCTCAAACGCGATTTTTGTTTGCGTGAGGAGGGTTGAGAAGGGGTTCAAAACATTAAAACTAAATCTAATGATAAAAAAAAAAAAATAAAAATATGTAAATGTCCTTGCAGCAGTGATATAAGACAGTGACTAAGTGTGGTCACAACTGTAAAACCTTTTGGCACTCTAACTTCTTATAAAGATTAAAAAAGACCTTTAATCATGCTGGAAACTTCTATAGGCACAGGGGAACGCTGCATTAGACCTAAAATGATCTCAGTCAAAGTCTTGTAGATGAAATTTTGCCGGATGATAAATCTCAGATAATACATGTGTACATCAGTACATGCGCACGAAATTTTTGCAGAATGTGACTCCATGACTTCTTAGGGATCACCGGAAGGACCCAAGAAATTTTGGAGGAAAGTCTATATAAATAATTATTGTGATATAATTATAATATTAAATTAATAATATAATTATAATAATTATATAAAATAATTATAATATTCATTAATAGCGTAATTTCCTGCCTATAATCCGCGACTCAAACAATCATGTTTCGAGCCAGAAATTTTATTTCATTATTTAAGTTAAATATTTATCGCGATTTAATAAGTTACGTTATATGAAACAAGAGTTCTGGGTCTCAACCTAATTGTTTGATCCGCAGATTATAGGCCGGAAATTACGGTAATTCAGGTTTTTTACCCCAGAGTGTGTCGAATATATTAGGTAAAGCAGGTTATGGTAATATACACTAAATTTTATCAAAATGATAAAAATTATACTATCATGATGCGACTGTAATAATAAAGATAGGTGCTTATATGTCCCTGTGTGTGTGTACGCGCGCGCGCGCTGAGTTCTGAAAAAACAATGCAGCCGGCACCCGTAAGATTTGACAGGACCTGTATGCCTGAGCTCATGCATATGGAAGACAATTTCTGGAATTTTTCAATTAATTTTTTATGCGAAGTTTTTCACATTTTGCGGTAATTTTTTGAAAATAAGTAAAAAAGAATCCGATTTCAATATTTTACCCAGTAAACTTTGTCTTCTTTTCAATAAAGTGTTTTCGAGATTCTTACAGATTTTTAAATTTTTAACAATTTTTTAATGTTATCTTTAGAGGGGTTTTTTTCGCATTTCGCGGCGATTTTTTTTTTTTTTATTTTTTTTTTTTTTTTTTGTCATTCCTAAAACGAATCTGGTTTAAATCTTTTACCCAATTAGTTAATTTCGTCTCCTGTGGTTTGATAATCTTTTCCGAATTTTTAATGCACTTTCTAGCGGGGGTTTTCCTGCTTTGAAGCGATTTTTTGACATTTTTGGAAACAGAAAAGCTCTCTGGTAATTTTTGCAATTGCCGTGATTAGATTCGAATTGGAATAATGTCAAACCAGATCTTATAAGAAAGCTGAAAATTTAATTTTGCTCGAAATAAAAAACGGAATAATTCAAGATTCGCTTGTTTCGAGACAGAAGAGGTCGTAGCTTGCTCGGGAGTACGTTGCCGAAGGCAGTCCCCCCCCCCCCAATCCTAGATTTGTTTAATTCTATGTTCGTTTAAAAAAAAAAAAACCAACCACTTCTCTAGTAATGAAGTTTTCTTTCAGGGACAGGGTTTGAAATAACGCGCGGGATCGCGCGATTTGTGCACAGAAAAGGAAAGTCTCTCATAATAAAAAATGTCCCTCTTCAAATTCTTTCACAGACCTGTGATTCTTCAGTAAGTATTTAAAAAAAATGGGTCTGCGATTTTTATTTCTTTTATGGAATTTCTGAAAATCAATTCGTGAATCAGTCCCGGAAAAAAATTGAGAATTTCTTCAAACGATCGTGGAAAAATATCGGGAATTTCAATAAAAGAGTGCAGAAAGTAATCGCCAATTTCGTTTAAAGATTGTGCAAAAAAATTACGAATTTCGATGAAGGATTGACGAAATTTTTTTTTAATTTCGTCAAAATGTTGCGGAAAAGAGTAGAGAATTTTGTTAATTGGTACGGAAATATATCGAGAATCTTCCCGAACGGTCGCGCAATACTATCCCGAATTTCGACAGATGATCTCCCTGTAAAATTATCAGTTTCGTCAATCGGTCGCAACAGAAAATAAATTTCGTCAAATGATCACGGTAAAAACGAGAATTTCGTCAACGGATCGCAGAAAGAAAGCGCGAATTTCGTCAAAAGATTACTGAAAGAAAAAGCGAATTTCATCAAAAGATCGTGGAAAGAAAACGCGAATTTCATCGAAGGATCGCGTGCTAAAGAGATGCCAATTCTGTCAAAATATTGCGGTAGAAAATGCTAATTTCGTCAAAGGATAGCTGTAAAAAAACAGGAATTTTCTCAAAGGTAAGTGGCGAAAAGTGCGGATTTCGACAAAAAATCACGAGAAAGACGTGAATTTCATCACACGATTTTGGGGGGAAATTGTAAATATCATGAAATGATCACAGAATAGAATCGCGAATTTGTCAAAATTTACTGCACGGGGCTAAAAGGTTGAAACGGGGTTCCTTTTCCTACTTTAAAAAAAACTCCGTGAAACGAGAAAAAACTCTAAAAATCGTATACAAATTTTCAGAGGAAAAAAATTACTATATTGACTTGAAAGACTGGAACATATTCCTTTCAAGAATGTCAAAAAAATGGCCACGAAACACTAAATTCAACCAATCAACCAACCTGCAGAGTAATTTGAATTTTCTGTGCTATTATTTTTCATTTACAAAGGAGGCAGGTTATGTCCCCCCCCCCCCCCTTTTACCTCGGCTAATCGAAATTAGGAATTATCGTTTCACATTTGCATCCCCTTTCAAATTTTTTTTTTTGCTTCTTTCTTGACTTTAAACTACCAAAGCAAAGAGACAAATACACTGCTCAAAACAATTAAAGGATATTTGAAGTTTTATATAAAATAAAGATATAAACGAAATTTTTTTTTGCCGAAAATAGAAGAAGAGAATCACAAATGCAAATTTTTCTGGTTTTCAAACTGTGGAGTATGCAAATTTTGAGTTCGACGTCAAAAACGTCGCTTCAGCGGCAGCGAATGAAATTTGACTTTCAACTGGATAAAAGAGAATGAAGACAAATATGGTCGGCATTCAGTGATTGCTTTGTTTCGATGAGTACGATGTCTCAGCGGAGTCATTTGACAGATTCAGAAGCTTTGAGAATTGTTGGTAGGTTAGAAGGGGGCCAAACTCAAGCCGAAGTAGCGCAAGCCATTGGAGTGTCACAAAGTGTCATTTCCAGGATCTGGAACCATTTTTTGGAGAGTGGATGTGCAGGCCGAAGACCAGGGCAAGGTCGTAGACGGGCAACAACGCCCAATGAAGATCGGTATTTAGCGTTAACAGCTCGGAGACACCGAACTATGAACGCTACTCTTCTCCAACAACACCTTCGCTCGGCTACAGGCACCACGATTTCAGCTCGGACTGTCCGAAACCGGCTCCATGCTGTAGGTCTGTATGCTCGCCGACCGATGGTATGTGTTAGATTAACATCAAGGCATCGTCGCGACCGCAGGGAGTGGGCAACCGAGCATGTCAACTGGAGGAGAAATGAATGGAGCAATATTCTGTTTTCTGACGAGTCCCGTTTTTCTGTGCATCCGGATAATAGGCGTATTTTCATCTGGAGGGACCGTGGCAGTAGGAATAATCCTGCGTTCGTGCACGAAAGTGTCAGATTTGGCGGTGGAGGAGTGTTGGTGTATGGTGGCATCTCCATTGACGGGCGCACTGACCTCTACATCATTCGAGATGGAGCTCTGACTGGTCGCCGATATAGGGATGAGATCCTCAGACCTATTGTAGTCCCTTACGCTGCAGCAATCGGAGATAACTTCATTTTAATGGACGATAACTGCAGGCCACATCGTGCAAACCTGGTGGAGGATTTCCTTTTCGAGGAAGGAATCGTTCGAATGGAATGGCCAGCGTGTTCTCCAGACATGAATCCAATCGAGAACGTTTGGGACGCTCTAGGAAGACGAGTTTCTGGCCGCCAACAACCCCCCCACAAACTCTCCAAGAACTGGAAAGAGCTCTTCTGGAAGAGTGGGGCAGAATACCCCAATTCGTCATTAATAGCATCATTGAGTCCATGCCTCAAAGGTGTTCAACGTTGCTGGCCGCCCGTGGAAACCATACCCCCTACTGAAAATGATTTTCTTTGAAGAAAACACCTTTTCTTATTCTTTTTTTCTCATATGCACAAATTGTGTTTTTTTCCTTTAGTACACAAATGTGCAATAAAATGCATTTTTTTCTGCCAAACATGTGTAATTTATTCTCATATAACCTACTATGTCTGTCGACCATGTATCAATCAGCTAAACAGTTTACCAGATACAAAATCCACCTAAAACTGCAATATCCTTTAATTGTTTTGAGCAGTGTAGTTTCTATCCTCAACAAGAACTTGCGTTAATTTCTCATGAAATTGCAGAAACATGCAATAGAAAGAACAACGTTAAAAACAGCTCCCACAGACAAAAGACGTCAAAGTGGGATTATAAAGCCACCTTTTTGAATTACTATGACTAATACAGATTCTTGCAAATATTCTAGTTTTAAAAAAGATAAACTACATAATTTTCTTTAAAAAAAAAAAAAAAAAAAAAAGAATGTGGGTTTCTTTTTTTATCACATTTCAAAACTTAGCCGTTAAGTTTTCTGAACTAAACTAATTGAACTCTGCTTTCACCTCTTTTTTCTTTTGTAGATTTCGATTTTTTTTAATAATAGTGCTCGAGTCTGCGGAAACGGGGGGGTGCCCGGGCACCCAGGGCACCCCCCCTGGTTACGCCTATGATATTACACGTAGCATATAGATTACCTGTAAGAAAATGGAACGCCCGCCTTTCTTCTGAGGAGAAACAAGCGGTAGAAAATAAAAAAAGAGAAATTCAGACATATACACTCTAAATTAAAATGTCTGAAATTCAGTCACTTAAGTGTCTGAAACGGAGTGTTCAATTTTCAGACATTTTAAAATGTCTGAATTTTTAAGACACTTGTATGTGTCTGAATTTCAGTTATTTAAGTGTCTTAAACTAGAGTGTTCAAATTTCAGACATTTTAAAATGTCTTAATTTTTAAGACACTTGTATGTGTCTGAATTTCAGACATTTGAAATGTCTGATTTGCGTCCATGTTTGACCCACCTCTCACTTGTTGGCAATAGGCAGACATTTTTTTTATCACATAAAAAAAAATAATAATAAGCATTATACGTAGCCATGATTGGACCACCTTCAATACTGGGAAAATATTTGACCATAAAACAGGGGTAATAATAATAAGCATTATACGTAGCCATGATTGACCCACCTTCAATACTGGGAAAATATTTTACCATAAAACAGGGGTACGTTTGTTTCAGAAGCAGGGGGTGATTAAACCACTGGCAAATTGGGTCATGACCCCCTCCCTTCCAAATTTAGGGGGCCACAAACAGGGTATGCAATTTTCGTAAAGCTGATAATTTAAATCTCTTTCGACCTTGTATTAATTATGATTAATATTTTTAACTTCTAGAGTAGAATAAGGTTAAAAACAAAATATATATTTGTCTAAATACAGTAAAACCTATCAATAGTGAGCACCTCAGAATCACGGAATTCGTCAGCAATTCGGAAATATTTGCTTTTCTGAGGTAAAAGTATACAACAATGCATGCGGTGAGAATTGAAAAATGGTTTTACTAAATAGCTAACTAATTACAACTAACTAACTAATTGTGAGAATTGAAAAATGGTTTTACTAAATAGCTAACTAATTACAACTAACTAACTAATTACAGCTAACTAACTACAAAAACTAATTCTTTCTTGGGAGTGTCCGTTATGGAGGTTTTACCGTAAAACTTTCATAACGGACAATTTTATTTAGCGACGACTCACCTTTTCCAATCTGTAACTCATACATAAATATATATATTGCTTCTCTGAGGTAACTCAGAGAAGCAAACACCTTCGAATAGCGGACAAATTCAGCATTCCGGAGATGCTTGCCTTTGAGATATTTTACTGTATTTAGATAAATATATTTTTTATTTTTAATCTTATTATAACCTAAAAATTCAAAATATTTACTATAATCACAGTACAATGTTGAAACAGGTTCAAAATGTAAGCAGAAGGTGGTGGCGGTGGAGGAGGGGGGGGGGGAGCACTGCCCAGTTTTCTCGTGCATTAATCAAATCCTGCATCTGCAAAAAAATCAGACCTGTATTACTGTTCGTTAATAGAGGTGTCCAGTAGTCTGGAGTGTCCGTTAAGGAGGCTAATGAACATTCCCGAATAGCAGTCACCTTTTTCTATAGCGAGCACCTTTTAAATCTTACTATACTACTCTAAAAGTTAAAAATATTCATAATAAGACGTGCAATTTCGAAAGAGATATAAAGTATCAGGTTTACAAAAATTGCATACCAAATTCCTCCCCCCCCCCCCCCCCCAAAAAAAAAAAAAAATCCGGGGAAGGGACCATTGCGCAGTTTGCTCATGCTTTATCATGTCCAGCTTCCAGAATCAAACCAACCCTGCTATATGTTTTGCTAAATAGGGGAGTCCGTTAGAGAGGTTTTACTGTAGATATTTACACTAAAACATCCGTAAGGAACATTTCCAAATAGAGGACACATCTATTCCCCCAACACCTATAAATCTGCACATTTTTACTTCTCAGTAACGGATTAATTCCGTGCTCTCAAGGTTTTACTATTTAGTGGTTTTACTGTATATTCATTTATATATATATTCGAAATCATAAAAATTGATTCATTTTTGGTGACAGAATAATACATTTGCTTCAAATGAATTCAAGGTCCATCGGTTAAGATTAATCAATAATATTTTGCAAAATTACTTTAATCACATGAATCGAAACATGCAAACTAACGAATTAATAATTCATACACGATAAGTTACAACATAAATTGAACTGCAACAAAAATGATGTGTGTTGCGAAGCACAGTATCAAACACACACATACAACTCCACCCCCATCCCCCCCCCCCCCCATAAAAAACAGATTTAACTTTTAATCGCTTTCTTTTTAAATAGTTTCATGATTTTTTTTACCACCAGATATATATAAAAAATTCTTTTGAAGGAAAAAAAAACTAAAAAAATTTTTTTTATTAACATAACAGTAAAATTTTTTTATTTAACTTTCATTTATTTATTAATTAAAAATAATAATTTTGTGAAAATATATACACAAACAGCAAAAACATAAGAATAATAGTTTTTTAAAGTCACGTTATCTTCCTAAAATATTAAATATCATTGTTACCAATCAGTAGGCATTAGTGACATTAGTTGTCTCGATTATTAGAGTATAACTGTGTTTTAATAATTGGTTTATTTAGATTAGAAGTTTTATTACAAAAATGAAAACCCCTTTAGAAAACTAAATGTCCCTGTCATGGGTCGCAAATGCGTATTATTTGTACCCATGTGTTTTTCTTTTTCTCATATTATTTTCATTTCTTTTTACGCATATTATTCAATTTGATTTAAAAAAAAAAAAAAAAAAAAAAAAAAAAAAAAAAAAACACCTCATGTATGAGCTTAAGAAATCCACTATACTGGATTAATTACGCCTATTTTTATGTTTTGCTTATAATTTATTTTCAAAGTGGTCCTATGTCTTTTAATTTAATTATGTTATTGAGATTGAACACAGAAAAAATATGTATGAAAGAATTCTTTTTTTTTTTTTTTTTTTTTTAAATAAGTTTTTATGAGGACTATATATAAAAAAATTGCATCGTCATGCAGTAGGGATTTCTTTCTCACTGGAAAAACTGAAACTTTATTTATAAAATATTCAGGAATTCATGATAACTCAATCTGATGCTTCCATGATTTCTTTTTGTGCTCTATTTGAACCTTCTGAAGCAAAAGAGAGTTCATAGCAATTACCAAACATAAATTTAAATTTGTTAATATCAAAACATTTACTTCGATAATTATAGACTCCGTAAAATAATTAAACGATACTGTTGTCAATAAAAATTTAAATTCACATGTAAAATTTTATCAATAACACAAAGTATCTAGAAATTGCAAGGAAAGAACTTAATTATGCAATAGTATATAAAAATTAGGATTTTTTAATATTGCCATATGGACGTTTTGTAATAATATAGATCAGATGATAATCACAAGAACTACTTACCTATTGTTAAATAAATATATTTTTTTAATAACATAAAGGAAAAAGTAAATAATGATTTATATATTAATTTATTCTACACGAAATAAAATTAAAGCTGAAAAATATACATTGTTAATAAAGTCAACTATTGAAAAATGAAAGATTTGAATAGTGATTATGTTAATAATAATGAATAAATCTCAAAGATTTGTTTATTTTAATTATTTTTTATATAGTTTATAGCACATAAATAGCATATTAATGCAACTAAAATTTGTTTTTTAAGTAGAACTTAATTTGACAAGTTTTTCAGAATTAGGTTTAATGGTAATTTAAATGAAGATTGCAATTATTAAAATGATTATTTTAATATATGCATTATTTTATATTCTGTAATTAGTGGTTTTTATCCGCAAAAGTTTAATATGAAATGCCGATTAATTTGGAGTGATACATAAGCAAAAAAAGCAAATGATTCAAGCAACCTATTTACTATATAAAAATTTAATTTATAAAATGAAGATCTAAAGAAATATTAATCAAATTGATTAATACAGAAAATGATAATCATTCATTGAAAATGGCAAAAATGAACACACAAACCTTTAAACACAAAAAAATGTTTATTGAGTACAAGAAAGAAGCTAATATGAAAAATGCAAATTATTAATTATTATGATAAAATAATATAAATAATAAAATTACATATATATGAAATTTCAATGCTCTGTTTTCTAAATTGAGCAATATCATATCGTTCTATTCAAGCTTACCTTTAGGAGGGTTATCCAAAATGTTTTATACGGGAAATCCATTTTGAAATTTACATTCACATTTTCCTATATTTCAACTATATTTTTTAAATAGTCTAATTTATAATGGATGAAACAAAATTATTGAAAAATCTGTTGAAAGTTCAATACATGTATTAAAAAATCCAATTCACAATTCTTTTACATGAACTTTCCAAGCAATTCAAACGTTGACGGTAATTCAAACAATTCTTCCGAATTAAATAAAAACGTTCCATCTAACATCTTTAAAATGAAAACACACACATAAGATGTTTCACACCAAAGAATCAATTGCTGCAAATTCTAATACTCCAATAGATGAAAACATATCTCTTCACATACAAAAAATATACTATGTCAGCTTCTTTTTTTTTTTGTCATCGACTCAGTGACTCAAGCTTCGCTGTACAAGTGATGAAACTTCAAATTACTAAAAGTTTTATCAGCGTGAAATGAAATGTTTTGAAAATTAAGCAGAAATTACTTTGCTAGTATACTTTAACTGTTTCCTTCGTTGGCCGTCGAGCGGAAGTCGTTGCCCGCCAAAATTGCAGAAACAAACGAACGGATGCGAATTTGTATTCTGATTGGCTGAGATGTAATAATACTTTCATGATACGTTTCGCAATTAGATTTGTATTTAAATCTTTTTTTTTTTTTAAATAAAGGAAGGCTTATAAATGTATAATCTCCCAAAAATTCGTACTTTTCATATCATATGCTTCAGTTCATATTTTTTTCTTATCTAATTCTAAAAGCGAGCGTGTGCGATAGCAAGTATATAGGAAGGGGGGGGGGGGGGGGGGAGATGAGTGATTGATCGAGCGAAAATATTTTTGGGGTGCTAGATTGTCGCCTTTTAGCGAGGTGGCATGGTCTAGTAGATACCTTATTTAAACATAATCGTCGGCAGCGGTGGTTGTTAATGGGGCCCATGACCACTTCCCAGATTTTGAAAATTAGTTGGTTTCTTTATGTCTGTTTATTTAAAAAATATATTCTAAATGACTATAGAATAATTAAACTCTAATAGTAAAAACACGTAAGACAATTTTGTCAGGGTACTCCACCCCCCCCCTCCCCTCACCTCTGAATTTCTCGATGAAAACATTTTTAATTCTGTGTCTGCTTTTTTTACGTTCATGTTTTTCAAATTTATCTTAAAGGAGGGCTATAGGGGGCAGAGTCCCTTGAATATTAAAAAAAAGTTCCAGTTCTTTGTTTCTTTTTGAATATTTAATTTCTTTTACTTGCAAATTTTTTGTATTGCTTTTTAATTTGATATGTTTACATATTGTTTTGCTCGATGCATTCTAAAAAAAACTCTTAGCATATTTCATATTCAAATTCTGCATTTTAAAAAAGGAGATTAGGTTGTGGGCCACAGGCACACTTGTTGGAAAATCGGGTCCCTTTCAAGCCCTTCCCTACATTTTTTTTTCATTTATTTACCGGCGCTCATATATATTACTATTTCAAGACATATATCTTAGTATTTTAAAATATTTAGGAAAGGGGATCCCTGTACTCTCCTGCGTACACCGACAAGAGCTAATGATTTTTTCAGAACTTTATATTTTTATGTAAAGAATTTTTTAATTACTTTAATGAAATAATAAATAAGTAAATAAAGGATAAAATTGGTTTCAAGAATTGGTTAACAGACTTGTGCAGTACAGTTTTGACAAACATCTTATGGTCTAAGAAAAATACTTCTGTAAAGTAATATCGTTCAGTGAATGAAAAAGCATATTTTAATCACCTCTCATCCATTAATAAACATTCTTTGCTGGTGCCCTAATCAAATCCAGACACTTAAGCGTCTTAATCTTTAAATGTCTTAATTTCAGACATGTCACCAGAATTCAGACATTTTTTTAGTTCATTAATACCATGATCATAATAAGACACTAATGTGTCTCAAATTTAGACATCTATGATGTCTGAAATTTCACATTCAGACATTTAAGTGTCTGAATTGGTTTTTCAGACACATAAGTGTCTAAATTTAAGACGCCTCTATTTGCAGTGTATGGTTCAACAACTCGGGCTCTCAGTGGATATTCCCAAAGCAAATTTTGGGAATACGAACGATGGAAATACCAGCAGAAGGTTTTTTGAAGAATATGAAATATCGGCAGCAATAACCGGAGTCTATAAGATTTTGATATATCGACTAAAAGTGATATTAGATACACTGTGTTGCGGATATAAAATTAATACAGATGAATTTGAAAAATAGTTCCAAAAAACTGCTGAAATGTTTGTGACGCTATATGGTTTTTATAGCATGTCCCCTACAATGCACAAAGTACTTTGTCATGGAGCAGATGTCATAAAAGAAGCTATTCTGCCAATAGGTCAACTAAGTGAAGAGGCTGCAAAAGCTCGCAATAAACATATTAGGTCGTTCAGATTAAACTGCACAAGAAAGTTTTCGCGCGTGGCCTGCAATATGGATGTCCTGAATAAAGCTTCTTCTAACTTCTGACCCCCTAATAACGGGCATGAGATGCAACACAAACAAGGAAAGAAAGTCCTTATCTTCTGAAGTTTTAAATTTGTTATCAGAAAGTGATATCACAAATGTTAATATTCTTGATGACAGTAATAGAGATGAAATTGATCAATAAATGTTTTGATTTATAAATAAGACTTTGTTTTACAATTTTTACCCCATAATTCAAATAAAAACGCAGATCTGTAGCTGTTAGAGGAAAAGAATAATTTTGGCCAGGTTTTTGGTGCTAAATACCACACTGTGCGCTCTTCCAACAATTATTGGTCATAGGCTTCAATAGTTAAATTTATTCTTCAGCCAAATTCCTTTGTGTGTCCCTGTAAATGAATGATATATTCTATGCACACTATATTCTACAATAAGTGTCTACAATAAGTTAGTACACCTTAGTGATGTATATAAATTTCAGTACGTTTAAAATAGTGTGATATCATTAAAATACAGAGCAAACGATTTTTCCCCATAGACCATAATGTAAGGGAAGTCTTTTGGTTGTCTCTGTAAATTAATCTAAATGCTATAGACTTTATTTACAATACCAAACATGCACTAGTGATACCCAATAACATCTAACAATTTCAAGGTAATCGGATTATATATAAGAAAAATACCATAGAAAAATATTTTTGGCCAGGATTTCGGGTCAAATACTCCACTATGCGCCGGTCGATTCGCCAAACAGCGTACGTTGCTTTTCTTGGGATTTTTTTTTTTTTTTTTTTTGGAGCAGTATAGTCAGAGCAGGCCTGTTTCGAATTTTCCGAAAATTCCGAAAAATTAAGGCAGTTATTTCCGAAAATTAAAAAAAAATCGGTCATAAATCCGAAAATTCGGACATAAACTATATCGCGAATTTCGAGAAATGGTCGCCGAAAATAACCAATTTCGTCAATCGTTCGATGAAAAATCGCCAATTTCGTCAAAAGATCTCGAAAAAAACGGCAAATTTCGTCAAAAGATCGCGAAAAAACCGCAAATTTCGTCAAAGCATCCCGAAAAAAAGGGCAAAAATCGTCAAAGGATCGCGAAAAAACGGCAAATTTCTTCAAAGCATCGTGAAAAAGAGGCAAATTTCCCCCAAAAGATCGCGAAAAACGGCAAATTTCAACAAAAGATCGCGAAAAAATAGCAAATTACACCAAAAAATGGAAAATTTCGTCAAAAAATCGCGAAAAAATCCTGCAAATTTCGTCAAAGCATCGCAAAAAACAGCAAAAATCGTCAAAGGATCGCGAAAAAACGGAAAATTTTGTTAAAAGATCGCAAAAAAACCGCAAATTTCATCAAAGCATCGCGAAAAAACAGCAAAAATCGCCGAAGGATCGCGAAAAAATTGCAAAATTTCTTCAAAGCATCGGGAAAAGGCGGCAAATTTCACCAAAAGATCGCGAAAAAACGGCAAATTTCGTCAAAAGATCGCGAAAGAACCGCAGATTTCGTCAAAACATTGCAAAGAAACCGCAAATTTCGTCTAAACATCGCGTAAAAAAGGCAAATTTCACCAAAAGATCACGAAAAATCGGCAAAACATCGCGAAAAATCCCAAATTTCGTCAAAACATCGCCAATGTATTTCCGAAAATGTGATGTGAATTTCCGAAAATTTTTTTTCACTCAGAATCACCCCTAAGTAATCACCCCCCTGTTAGAATCGTCCACCTGGTAGGTGAGTGTTTTCCGTTGGAGTAGTTCGCCCTGACACGGAAGATGCCAGAAACGACTCTCTCCGATGTCGTGTCCGGCAGGGTTACCTTCTTATCAGATAGGGGCTGTTCAAATATTACGTAAGCATGTTTTTGACAATTTTTGACCCCCCCCTCCCCCCTTGTCAGCAAAAATAAGCAAATCGCGAACCCCCCCCCCCTTAATAATTACGTAAGCAAATTGCAACCCCCCCCCCCACTTAAAAAAAATTAGGACACAATACAAATTAAAAAACTCTACTCGACTTTAAAAAAAAATAATAATAAACGCTTGTTTTATTTCCTTACAATTCTATTTAAGAAAATTTCTTAGATCACAATTTTAGAAGAACTTAGCCATTTGAAAAATTTAAATTTGAACATGCCAATATCTATTCCGATGCTGGCCACGGCTGTTCAAGCCATTTTTCCATATCTGTTATGATATTGGTTTCCAGTTTTACTTGATTATCTTCATCGCTTACTTTTCGGATGCAATCTTGATCAACTTCATCTTCATTGATCCATTCAACATCTTCCATATCTTCCACGAATTTTACGAAGCCCATAAGTTCATTTGCTCGACGAGCAGCAGTTTTCAATGGTCGTATAAGGCAGGCCTTCTCGCTTTTTTCACTCTTTTGAATTTTTTTGTCTGTTTGCTGACTTCTGAGATGCATGATGTTGGCCACAACTTCCACAAGTTCTTGCGGATAATTGAAACTTTATGAAAGGGCAAAAATAATCATTCAGCAACTATAAAAATCCCTTTTCTGTAATATACAGATTTAAGGCCAGACGGAGAATTAAATCTATAAATTCCCCCTCCTCACTTGTAATAATGTCATTTGACGATTGTATCATTTTGATTGGAGCTGCCCCTCGAAAAATAAATGAAGGGATTAGCCCCCGTTTCCCCTCTTTATACTTAACCAAAGAACCTCTAAATCTAATCAGGGAAGCTCCTTAGCATAATAAACTGGTACACCAAATTTGAAGCAAATCAGATAATTCTGCATGAAAAAAACCATTTCGCTAAATTAAGGGGGTATTAGCTCCCCCATTTCTCCCTTTATGCTGAACCAATGAACCTTCAAATCTAATCAGAAAAGATTCTTATCAGAATGAACCTAGAAAAAAAAAATAAACTAAATTAGATAATTCTGCATGAAAATCCACTTATCTAAATTACGGGGAGGGGACACTTCCCCCCTTTTATACTTAACCAATGAACCTCCAAATCAAATGAATGAAGCCATATCGGAATAAACTGGTATATCAAATTTGAAGCAAATCAAATAATTCTGTATGAAAAACCCATTTATCTAAATTAAGGGGAGACTAGCCCCGTCCCTCCTTTATACTTAGCCAATAAATCTCCAAATCTAATCAAGGTAGCTCCGTAACATAATAAAGCGGTATACGAAATTTGGAGCATGAAAAACTCATTTATTTAGATTAAGGGGGGGGGGAATCTAGTCCCCCTTTTCCTCCCTTTATACTTAACTAATGAACCTCCAACCGTACACCGGTATACCATATTCGGAGCAAATCGAATAATTCTGCATGAAAACCCATTTATCTAAATTAAGGGGGTCTCCTCCCTTTATACTTAAGTAATGAGCTTCCAAATCTAATCAGGGAAGCTCCTTAACATAATAAACCGGTATACCAAATTAGGAGCAAATCGAATATTTCTGCATGAAAAACCCATTTATCTAAATTAAGGGGAGGGAGGGACTAGCCCCCCGCCCCTTTACCCCTTTATCCTTAACCAATGAACTCCAAAAACTAATCAGGGAAGCGTCTTATCAGAATGAAACTAGAAAAAAAAAATTGAAGGAAATCGGATATTTCTATCAAGAGTTATTGCGTTACGTACATACAGAACCGGCGGGCACATAAGCTCTCAGGCTTTGGTAGCCTGTGAGCTAAAAAGTAAAAAAAGAGCGATGTAGAGATGGACCTCAGCTATCCAATTAAAAAAATATATATATTTAAAAATGTCGAAATGCAAACAAGATATTAGAAAATAATCTCCCCATAGGTTTAGCATTAGCTCGCGAGTGTCTTTGCCTGCAGAGACAGGATCCTAAAATTCACTGCTCAACAAGCACAAAACTGATACAATGACGTACACATTTTTAATTCTAAAGGAGTAAAATTGGCAGACCTGACTAGGGAAGCGATTTGGAATCAAATGATTTTTCCAATTTTTGATCAATAAATTACCTATCGAGTTATGAGCATTTGTGATCACGTGACAAGGCGTTTTTCTCCCTTCGCTGACTGGTTTTTCTGCTTTCGCTAGGAAATTCGGTTCAAACGCCCACTTTGACAGTATTTTCTGAAAAATCTACTGTGCTTACAAAAAAAGAAAAAAAAAAGCAATTTAACAAATTACAACGACCATTTGGAAAATGATTTTTTTCAAAGACTAAAATTTAAGACATAAAAAATCGCACGGAGTTGATCATACATTACGTACGCCATGAATTAAACATTAATAGTGTTGTTACACGTAAAAATTCCCAGCGACAAAAATCGCCTGCGACTCGTATTTGGTGTGAAATATTTATATGTATTCATTCCTGCCCTATTTATCTTCTTTTTTTTTTTTTTTTTTAATTGGCTTATTTCATTTTTCTTTTGCACGTGAAAATCTTACAAATTAAAATTAACTCTTTGGCAGAAATTGTTATTCATTTTCTTTCATTTTCATTAGTTATTATCCACCTGAAACTTATGTGGTGTCCAAGCATTTCATTGGCTGTTCGGGAAAAGGGTTTTCCATCGTCAGGTTTCCAAGAAATCTTACTACCAATTTTAAATGAAATTTCATTCTTAAAATTCTAAACATCCGACAATATTACTTTTTACACCGTCGGATTGAGAAAAAAAATGTACTTTTAAATGCAATTTGTTTGAAAGCTGTATCTCATTTTGTTTCTTATTAATTTTTTTTTGTAGTTTTTATTGTGGCAACAGAAAGTATCTATCTCTGTTGGAAGTAAAGGAAAATACATATTACTGTATAGACCAATCAAAAAACGAATAAAATGCGGATTAAACCAATAAAAACGTTCAGATATGCTTTTGATTTCCCATCCTGACGAGAACAATAACCATTTTTCCAAATGGTTAAAAAAACGGAAAAGTCTTATGATTACACAGTTTCTCAATAACAACACCTGCCAGTTTCATCCGTTTTTAAACAAAAATGATTTAAAACTTATGTCATAAATTTGCCCCTTTATAATCTAGAATTATAACGGGTCGGCTAGTACTAAATATAGTTCAACAGAAAGTTACCTAACGCACACGGTATCGTATTGGTATGTCAAAGAGGGTGGTGGCAAAATGGATAAAAAGGGCGTCAAATGTTTATATATATATAACATATAATACACACACACATTAGATAAATGATATTTAAAAAAATCTCCATTAAAACATAAATATTGATGTAGTATAAATTTTATTATTCCTAAAATATTTATCACACTCAAAATTATATAGTATTACAAATGTGATATTCAGAAAAATTGAGAATACACTAAAAAGGATAGAGGTAATAAATTGACAACGGTTCAGAAAGCAATTCTTTTATTGCGATTCATGGCTAGTGCTGTAAAAGTAACGACTAAATGAATACCCGCATGATGTCATTACTTTCGAACTCGCTACTCGTTAGAAAGTATTCGTTACTCGTTACTTTCGTTACTCTTCAAAAACTGGGTATTAACAATCATCATATGTACTACAAACCTGCAGCAATAGCAAATCTAATTATATACCGCACATGAGTCTTTTGAAGAATTCGTTACTATTTTAACGTAAAATATGTGCTGCCGTGTGTACGTTAAAAATACATTTAATTTTCTACGTTTTAATGAAAAAAAGGCAAACAAAATTAAAATACGATGCATAATTGAATGTAACATGTCTAAATTGTATAATTTCTTACTTATGAAATAAGGAATAATCGGAGAAAGCAATTTAGGAAGAGTAAAAGTTCACCAAATTTATACGAAAACTATGAAATATAATTACACAGCCAAAATATTTTACAAACAAATTTACTTATTAATTTTACACTAAAAGTAATTATGTATTATGAAAATTTAATTTCTGGAATAATATGAAAATATTTAAATATACATATATTTAATTTCTTACGTGATTATCCTATCAAATGACACTGTACTTCAGTCACATTATTATTTCTGAAATTATTGATTTATATTTAAAAATACCCTTTTTTCAAATATGAAATTCAAAAACATAGCAACAAAAATATTTGGCACAGATGTCATATACGCACCACACTAGCGTGATTTTTTTTCTGATGCCAATTTGGTGAAAACCTCGTTTTCGAATACAAGTTACATACATATATATATATATTAAATAGGGAATAACAATAAATAAAAAATGTTTCATTAATAACTAAAGAACAAAACAATTTATATAATTTAAAAAAAGAAAATAAAAGTAACTATACAATTTATTAACAAATAAACAACATCCGAGTTACCATATCAAGCAAAATAACGGCACTTTGGCGCCAGTTAAGTACCCCGGTGATTATATGACATTGGCTTCAGAAAAAAATTGCGCCAATATGGTGCGTATATGACATATGTGCCAATTATTTTTACAAGCCAAACAGAAAAAAAAAAGAAAAAAAAAGCAATTTAACAAATTACAACGACCATTTGGAAAATGTTTTTTTCAAAGACTAAAATTTAAGACATAAAAAATCGCACGGAGTTGATCATACATATTTCGTACGCCATGGATTAAAAATTAACATTCTTGGACCAATTTTAAATGAAATTTCATTTTTAAATTTCTAAACATCCCACAATATTACTTTTTATATCGTCGTATAGAGAAAAAATACATTTTTAATTGCAATTTGTTTGAAAGCTGTATCTCAATTTGTTTCTGAGTTATTAATTTTTTTTTGTAGTTTTTATTACTTTTTTTGTCATAGTGGCAACAGAAGTATTCATCTCTGCTGAAAGTAAAGGGAAAATACAGATTACTGTATAGACCCATCAGGAAACGAATAAAATGCGGAATCAACCAATAAAAAGCTTCAGATATGTTTTTGATTTCCTACCCTGACAGAGGACAATAACCATTTTTCCAAATGGTTAAAAAAAATTAGAAAACAGTAATTCTGCTTTTTCAGAATTTAGTGTCACCCCCGATGAAAAAAAAAAAAAATGTACATAAATATAGATAGTTCAGTTATAAGACTTAAAACACACGGGTTTATTTTATATAAAATGACATGATCCGCTGAAGAATTTCTTTCGTTATTTAAGAAATTCGACAAAAAAAATGGCTATCTCATGATTCATATGCTTTCATTTGTTTGTAATATTAATGTAGATACTTAAAATTAAGTTCAGTTTATAAAAACTTCATGTTTTATCAGAAGTTATTAACTTACATTTTTTCGAAACAGCAGGTATTTTAATTGCCTTTTTTTTTTTCAGTTTTTATGAGAAAATGGCAACAAAAAGATATAATTGGTACTTTCCAACTATTTTTCCTGTACTTTTACTTTCTACAGAAATGGAGTACTTGAGTTACAAAAATTAAACAAATGGCATTTAAAACTACAAAAAAAAAAAAAAAAAAAAAAAAAAAAAAAAATAATATCTCAAAAATAAATCGAGATGCAGTTTTCAAACAAATTGCATTTAAAAGTACTTTTTTTCCCCAATACGACGGTATAAAAATTGGAAATGTGCGATGCTTAGAAGTTAAAAAAAATGCGGTAGAGATTATTCCGTACAATGATACCTCTGCTTTGTTTTACGGCTGGCTTATACAACGGGGCGTGTTTTTTTTTTTTTTTTTTTTTTTTTTTTTTTTGTAGATGACACTTTATTAGCTTAGCTGGAAGAAAGAAATAGCATACCGGAGGTTAAAAAAATTAAACGTTATCATAAAAACATTTTTACAAGCAATCTAAAAACTCGTCTTTATCATAAAAAAAAAAATATTTTTTTTAATTTAAAATATAAATACGCGTACTAAGATATTTTTATAGGATAAAGAATGCCCTGAAAGCAAACCTGTAAATTTTAGAACAGAATTTCTTGAAAATTTTCAGAATATTTAAAAGAATATGTGTTTCATTTTAGATTTTATCATCTTATCAACCAAAAGTTTACGTCAATCGTATTATTATTTTAGAAATCTTTGATTTATGTTTTAAAATAATATTTTTTCCATTCTTTTTGGTTTTAATGAAGCACGCCTTTCAGATAATATATAACCTGATTTTGAAAAAAAATTCTTTCAGATGGTACTGCAAGCTCAGGGTATAAAATAGCTACGCTTCTTTTTCTTTCCATAATGAAGGAATCAACAAGCCCCTACGAAATCAAAATCGTTTGAGATTTGAGAATAAATGATACTAACAGAATGATACGCTACGCATACACTGATACGTAAACAACTAACGCCGAAATTAGTGATGGGTGATTCTGGAAAATTTGAGAATCGATTAAAATCGACATCGTATAAAACAGAATCGATCGCAATAAGAATCGATTCCCAAATTCTAGAATCGATACTTGAATCGATATTTCGATGTTCACAGATTCACACAGATAAGCTGAAAAATAATACAGTAAACTCTGTTTAAGGCGGAATCGGTCGGGACTGAGAAAAATTTCCGTGGTAGACAATATTCCGGCTTATGCAAAAAAGCTTCCCCCCCCCCCCCCAAAAAAAAAAGAAAAGAAAATCCCTGGAAGATGACGATCAATTATTGATTCTCCTAACTAGAAAATCGGTTGAAAACTGAAATTCTGAAAGATCCTTTGTCTTTTTAAAGATAAATGAGAAACTTTATTCAATTTCTTAGTACTGCTGTAATACATTCATACTGGAAGTTTATACACACCAAAAAAAAAAAAACTTCGAGAATGAGAAAGAACGCTATAATTTTGAATTTGAGTACAATCTTAAAGTATAATATATTGTACTTTCGAAAATACGTAATCATTTTCATAAATGTTCATTTTACTAGAAATATTAACTTTTAGATGCAATTTTGCATATGAAAAAATGGCATAAGCATAAATTCCTTAAAATTTAAAGTTTCTGTTCTTTTGAATTAACTTTTTTAAAAGCTTACGGAATTTTAGCTAACATGCTCGACATTGAGTTATTTGACTTATCAGCTTTAAAGTTTAATAAACAAAACGCTTTTCTTTTTTAAATGATCCCTTTTCCGCCTTATGCAAAATTTTGGTTTCGGTGGGACCTTAAAATCCTTTCAGTTTCCGCGTCAGACAGATTCCGCCTTATGCAGCATGAATTAATGTAATTTTCTATGGGTTCGCCGGGACTTGAAAAAATTTCCGCGGTAGACAGATTTCCGGCTTATACAGAGTCCGCCTTAGACAGAATTTACTGTAATTCCAAAACGTAGCGAATCAACAGGGCCGTAACGACTATCCCTCACCTCCATTTATGTGGGCCATAGACAATGTTAGCGGCCCAGAAGTAAGCTACTACAGACCTTTGAGTCAAAAAATAAGGTTTTTTAACTTTTAAAATTATTATTTTTAAGATGTAATTTTGATAATAATTTATATTATATTTAAATTTATCTTTAAAAAAAGATCTCGGTCAAATAAAAAAAAAAGAAAGAAATTATTATTTTTTTTTTCATCCGGAAAAGATGTACTTTCTACTCTAACTCTTATTTCCTTCAACCAAACAGATGGGGACTTTCTTCCTATAAACGTCATTCTTAAAAATGCGCAGATGAGCGAAATTTTGAAGGTTCTAAATTTATTTAAAAACTTAAAATATGTTATTTCATTCTTAATGGCTCTAGGATGAGAACTTTTTCTTCTTTTTTTCTTAACAGCTAAATATTTGGTAAACATTAAAAAGAAAGATATTTATAAACTGTAAATGAGATAAGGAGATATATATTTTAAAAAGGGAAAGAAATTTTAGTTAAATATATTGTTAAAAGGAGAATTTTGATTATTAATTGGGGGATAATTAGTATGTGATACTTGGTTAATTACATTCATCACAGCTATTTTAAAAGAAGATTTGCAATATTTGCATTTCCCCCACACTTATAGAAGACCCCAAAAAGACTGAAAAACAAAACTAAAATTTCTTTCCCTTTTTAAAATATATATCTCCTTATCTCATTTACAGTTTATAAATATTTTTCTTTGTAATGTTTACCAAATATTTAGCTGTTAAGAAAAAAAGAAGAAAAAGTTCTCATCCTAGAGCCATTAAGAATGAAATAACATATTTTTCTCTGGTTAACAAATAAATAAAAGTACATTCCTTGATTATATGTTTTTTTTTCTTTTTTTTTTCCCGAGCAGTAATCTAAAAACCATAAACAGTTATTGACTCATTCGCTGACATGCAGAGTGCACTCACTGAAACAATAATAAATAAAAAAGAAAAGTATCGAGTTAAACTGATGGCATTGAGCTCAAAGCCTATTCATACTAATTGTATTTTATACTCTTACTTCAAAGAATGCCTTTCGAAAAATAAATTAAGGGGGAATCGCCCCCCTTCCGTCTCATCTCTATACTTAAACAATAAGCCTCCAAATCTCATCAGGGAAGCGCGTTATCAGAATAAACTAGTTACCAAATTTGAAGCAAATCAGATAGAAAAACCCATATATCTAAATTAAGGGGAGTTAGCCCCTGTTACTCCCTTTATACTTAAATAATGAACCTCTAAATTTAATCAGGGAAGCGTCTTATCAGAATTAACCGGTATACCAAAATTGAAGAAAATGTGATAATTCTGCATGAAAAACCCATTTATCTAAGTGTGTGTGTGTGTGTGGGGGGGGGGGGGAATAGCCCCGTACCCTCCTCTTTTATGCTTAACCAATGAACCACCAAAACTAATCAGGGAAGCGCCTTATGAGAATGAACCTAGAAAAAAAATTGAAGCAAATCGGATATTTCTATCGAGAGTTATCGCGTTACGTATATACGTACATACATACATACAGAACATACATACAGTACATACATACATACATACATACGTACATACATACATATTAAGGGGGTATTAGCCCCCGTTTTCCCTTTTATATTTAACCAATGAACTACCAAATCTAATTAGGTAAGCGCCTTATCAGAATAAACTGGTATACCAAATTTGAAGTAAATCGGATAGCAAAACCCATCTATCTAAATTAAGGAGAGTATTATCCTCTCGTTCCCCCCCTCTCCCCTTTAGACTATAACAATGAACCTTCAAATATAATCAGAGAAACTCGTTATCAAAATTAACCGGTATACCAAAATTTGAAGAAAATCTGATAATTCTGCATGAAAAACCCATTTATCTAAGTTAAGGGGGGGACTAGCCCCCGTTCCCCCCTTTATACTTAACCAATGAACCCCCAAAACTAATCAGGTAAGCGCTTTAGCAGAATGAACATAGAAAAAAAAATTGAAGCAAATCGGATATTTCTATCGAGAGTTATCGCGTTACGTATATACGTACATACATACATACAGAAACTGCGGGCACATTAGCTCTCAGGCTTTGATAGCCTGTGAGCTAAAAAGAAAAGTGCCCAGTTAAACTGATGGCATTAAGCTCACAGGCTATTCACACTAACTGTATATTATGCTCTTATTTCAAAGAATAATGCCCCTCGAAAAATAAACTAAGGGGAGGGGGGAATTGCCCCTCCCCCTTTCCCCTCTTTATATTTAACCAATGACCCGCCAAATGTCATCAGGGAAGCGCCTTATCGAAATAAATCGGTATACCAAATTTGAAGCCAATCGGATACAAAAACCCATTTATCTAAATTAAGGGGGTATTAGCCCCCGTTTTCCCTTTTATATTTAACCAATGAACTTCCAAATCTAATTAGGTAAGCGCCTTATCAGAATAAACTGGTATACCAAATTTGAAGTAAATCGGATAGCAAAACCCGTCTATCTAAATTAAGGAGAGTATTATCCTCTCGTCCCCCCCCCCCCCTTTAGACTATAACAACGAACCTTCAAATATAATCAGAGAAACTCGTTATCAAAATTAACCGGTATACCAAAATTTGAAGAAAATCTGATAATTCTGCATGAAAAACCCATTTATCTAAGTTAAGGGGGGGGGGACTATCCCCCGTTCCCCCCTTTATACTTAACCAATGAACCCCCAAAACTAATCAGGTAAGCGCTTTAGCAGAATGAACATAGAAAAAAAATTGAAGCAAATCGGATATCTCTATCAAGAGTTATCGCGTTACGTACATACATACATACATACAATACCGACGGGCGCATTAAATCTCAGGCTTTGATAGCCTGTGAGCTAAAAAGTGCCAAGAGCGTGTAACTAGGGAGGGGGGTAGGAAGGACAGAAAATAAAAGAGGACGTTAAAAGCTTTCCAACAATATGTTACACGAGATGGTTTGGAAGAAACAATAAATATGCCCCCCGGGGGGCAGGTAAGTCTCAAACGGTGGTAGGAGCGACCTCAAATGTATCTTTGGTCAAGGTTTCAAAATGTGGATTTATAATAAAATAGAACGAGAATTGGGTATTTTTAAAATAGCATGCATATTTTGAAAGGCCCTGTAAATTAAGATTGGCGAGGAAGGGGGGTGGGTGGCGGAAAGGATTAGAAGGGATGAACTTGAAAAATACAACATAATAAACTAGTAACCCGAATAACTAGGCTTCTAAACAAAAGTATAACTATTTAACCTAGTATTGAATTCAGGGGATGACCCGGGGGAACATTGGAATGTCCCTCCCGAAAGTTTTGAGATTTTATGCTTTTTAATGGAAAAATGTGCATCCCCCTTTACGGAACTCTAAAATCCCCCCCCCCCCCCCCTATTCCGACCGGATCAGTCAAGAAATCAACCCGCCATTTAACACTGAACCTAGAAAGAAAAAAAAAAAGGCTCTTATACAAAATTTTACAGCAATTCTGCCACTAAAACAGTAAAATTGGAGGAATTTATTCAACCCGAATCGTGGATCATGCGCGATGCGATTTGAATTGAAGTAAATCAAAATATAACGATTTCAGCCGCATCTAAAAATCGGCATCGAATCTGAACTGAATCGATTCGCCCGAATCTAAAAAATTGAAGTAAATCAAAATATAGCGATTCTGCCCGCATCTAAAGATCGACATCGGCATCGAATGAGCTGAATCGATTCGCCATTTCTGATCTTAATTTACGGGCAGAATCGATACGGTCATTTTTTTTTTTTTTTGCTTTCTTTTGTCTTTAGAAAAAGAAAGCGTTGGATTCGTGAAAAATTTCGACTTCCGGTTTTCGAAGGATTTATAGTTTTAGAAGATCTTGTCTGGAATACGATTTGACTATTTTTATACATTGTCTGTCTGTCAGTCTGTCTATTTGTTTGTCTCTGACAAAAAAATTGTGGGCGGTCTATTTCAAGAACTAATGCATGGAATCTGTTGAAACTTTAGATTCAATTAGACTTTCATATAAATTGGTACTGATTACTTTTTGATGTAAATCTACCGACAGGTGACGCTGCTATGCTGCATTTTTCCGATTTTCGCAATAGCTCTATCTCAAGAACTAATGCACGGGTTTTCATCAAACTTCACATTCAGTTAGATGTTGGCATAAATTGTTGCATATTAGATTGCGGTGTAAATCGCCCAACAGGGGGCGTTGTTATGCAGATTTTATCAGCAGTGTTGAATTCAGACAATTTTCTCCGGGAGGGATTTCTGCGGATCCAAAGAGGGACAGTTCAGAGGGGAAGGGGATTGGACTTTTGTACATTAAGCATAAAATCTCAAACCTTCTGGGGGGACATTTGAATGTTGCACAGGGGGGGGGGGGGCGCATGTCCTTCCGGGCTACCCCCGGAATTCAACACGCTTTTCTGGATTTAAACGATTTTAGGGAGAAGAACTAATGAACGGAATTTCATCAAACTTAATATTCTGTCATAAGTTGTTCATGATTAAGTTTTCGGGTAAATGATATAACAGGTTGTGCTGCCATGCTGCTTTTTTTTAGCAGTGTTGAATTCAGACATTTTTCTCCGGGAGGGATTTCTATGGTTCTGGAGAGGGACATTCTAGAGTTTCGGGGGGGGGGGGGGGATTGGACTTTTGTCCCTTAAGCATAAAATCTGAAATCTTCATGAGGGAAATTTCAATGTTCCGTGGGGGGGGGGGGGGGTTGTCCACCAGTACCAGCCCCTGAATTTAACACTGTTTTTCAGAATTTACAAGATATTAGCAATAATATCTCAAGAAGTAATGACCGGAATTTCATCAAACTTAATATTATGTGTCGTTGACATAAGTTGTTCCTGAGTTTTTCGTGTTAATCATGTAACAGGCTGCGCTGCTATACTGTTTTTGCATGATATTCGTGATAGCCATATCTCAAAACTAATGCACGGAATTTAATCAAACTTCATATTCTGTTACACTTTCAGATAAATAGATCGTTATTAGGCTTGGATGTATACTGCCCAACAGCTGTCACTTTTATGCTCTTTGAATTGGGATTTTCTGTTGCGGACATCTAGGCTAATATCAGACGAACGTCTTTTTGCACGCTTTTTTTTCGCTCTTACACCGTCCTTACACATGCTAACGAAGGTGTAGGGATAGCGTAAGAGCGAAAAAACCTGCAAAAAGACGTTCGTCTGACATTAGCCTAAGAGGGTGTGAGCCGAAATTCAATGACTTGCTAGGAAAATGCAATGCTTATATTTTCTTTTAAAAGGCACATACATCAACGAACCTATGCTTTTTGAATCCTCATGATGCGCATATGTTATCATTTAAATTTGATACTGTGATAGCGAATTTTGAAGTTTTAACATTTATGAGGCAGATGAAAGTTTTGGGATTGGCACATCCAACTACTTTATCTTCAATTTTTGAAGGAAAATGAAAATGATATTACCTTATTTTGTCTTAGAGACATCGATTAAAAAATTCATAGTATCGATTAAATCGAGTTGGCCATAGTATCGATTAAATCGATTAAAAAAATCGAAATCGCCCATCACTAGCCGAAATATCCGAGTCTGAAACGAGCCGTTAATTCCCAAATTGGCTCATCCGACCTCAGCAATCTGATCCTTTGTTAATATTAATAATTTGGATTACTTTACTGTGATTTTCATCAAATTTAACAAAATAAATCAATTTAAGTCATTATAATTGCATTCTATTTTACATTACACTACTTCATAAGAAAATAAATATAATTATCTACTATATAAATATAAGTTTTAGCCAATCAGATTGCTGGGCTCGGTTGAGCCAATTTGGGAATTAACGGCTCGTGAGTCTGAATACAAATTCGCATCTTTTACCGCATCCGGCTATCTGCTCCATTCATGAATTATACAAACGTAAGCAGCGTTTGAAGTTAGTTTCATTTTGTTCGGCTGCGCATTGACACAGTAACGACTAACGAGTCGTGTTTCGAAGTACCGATTCGGTATTTCGTATCTTAGAGAATACCCGTTACTTAGTAACGAATATGTGCGGTTTGCTACAGCTCTATTCATGGCTCAGTTAGAGGGTTGTGGACACAAGAGGGCCATGCCCTTCTACCCTCTAAATTTTCGAAAATGTAATATCAATACAAAAACCCTTAACGGGTTAAAAGTTTGACGCAGCACTTTACTTTATGGCTATATGAATCTGAAATATGGGTCTTAAAAATTCTGATATCAAGTTTTAAGTGACGCTGTGCTATTAAAATGAATTTATATATATTTAATTTTTCTTTTTTGTTGTATTTATTTTTAATCAGTGATACTTTTTCATTCAAGATATGAGTTTTAAAAGATATGATATCAAAATTAAAGTGACGCTGTGATCTGACTTAGATTAGTTAAAAAATTACTTTACACATACTTGTGTTTTGTCTTCTGAAATATATTTAGAAATTGAAACATTTTTTTTTTCAATACACTATCAAATATGTCATACATTTTCTCAGCTGATGTTATGTATTAAATGTATTTAATTCAATAAATTTATTTATCTTTTGCGTCACGATATCCAGAACCATCCGTAAAACTTGTGTAAACGTTTATTTTGCGTCATAGTATCTAAACTAAGTAAATAGTATGCAAATAGATAGTGTGATGCAAAGAAAACATTTACACAAATTTTACCGATGGTTCTGGATATCGTGACGCAAAAGATAAATAAATTTATTGAATTAAATACATTTAATACATAACATCAGCTGAGAAAATGTATGACATATTTGATAGTGTATTGAAAAAAAAAATGTTTCAATTTCTAAATATATTTCAGAAGACAAAACACAAGTATGTGTAAAGTAATTTTTTAACTAATCTAAGTCAGATCACAGCGTCACTTTAATTTTGATATCATATCTTTTAAAACTCATATCTTGAATGAAAAAGTATCACTGATTAAAAATAAATACAACAAAAAAGAAAAATTAAATATATATAAATTCATTTTAATAGCACAGCGTCACTTAAAACTTGATATCAGAATTTTTAAGACCCATATTTCAGATTCATATAGCCATAAAGTAAAGTGCTGCGTCAAACTTTTAACCCGTTAAGGGTTTTTGTATTGATATCATTACTTTTTTGAGGTTTAGGATCAAAAGATTAAAAAAGTACACCTTCATAGATAAAATTGGATTAAATTTTCCTAGAAACAAAATAAACTTAATGAAATACCAAAATTTTAGAAAAAGTGCATGAAAAATAGAATACTTTTAATTCATATCTTGGTACTACTTGCGGATTCGCCCGGAGTCCGCCTTGTTTCTTTGTTGATCATCGCCGATGTTAAATTTATTTATTTGGATTTATTTATTTTATGTTATGTTTGCTGTTGTTTATATTATGTTTGTTGTTGTTATGTTATTAAATTAAGCATAAAGTGATTATAAATGACCAACAAAGAAACAAGATAGCGGACTCCGGGTGAATTCGCAAGTAGTTCCCATATCTTTTTAAACTCATACTTTGAATTTATGAGAGATATGAATGATAAAGCATCAATGATTAAACTTTTATACATCTTTTTAAATTGAACATAATTTTTGCACATGCGATTATAAAAAAATAAAATGATGAAATATATACAGAGATTATAATTAATAGTAGGGATTGACCGAATACCGAATAGTTGATTCGGTATTCGGTGGTTCGGCATGTAAACTGAATATTCGGCTCCGGCCGAATACTTTTAAGTATTCGGTCGAATAATTGCAGATAAGTATTTTTTTAGAATTAGAAGAATTGTCTTTTACTTAGCAGTAGAATAGGCTAAACAATGAGGTTTAATATTATGTGCATGAGTTCAGAATTCAGCTTGCACTACAAAAAACAAGTCAAAGGCCATTTTTTATTTCAAAAAAACTTTTTCCTTCCTAAAATAGTCTACATAGGGGTGAAATCAAAACAACTGCCAACTAGAGAAGAAGAAAAAAGTAAGGAAAATGCATCCCTTATTTAATTTTAATTACTTCTACATTAGTTTTTTTTTAAATTTAAATTTATTTAATATGTATTTTCTTTAATATACACATCAAATAAGTATATTAGAGTTCATATCTGTATATCTAAGGTTATTAAAGAAAATACACACATCCAATAAGTATACTCCAATGCTTATCCTATAGCTTTTATAACCGTTATATCAAAATCGTTCAAATTTGTAATCTTCATCACCACAGTGTTAAAATATTAATCAAAATATAAATATCTATCAATAATTTGATAGAAAATAGTTAAATGTACAAATTGATATGATACTTTTTGTATTTTGAGAACATTCCTATTCAATATGTTTATAATTAGACAGTCAGTAAATCAGCTTATTAACAACATTGTTTCTTTTTATTTGAATGAACTTTTGTTATTCTGGTAGTCCTTATCCTTAATAATAGCCTGCATAGTTTAATACTTTCATAGGTTATTTTTGGGTATTGACTAGTGATAAAATAATAAAAAGTGATGGGTTAATAAATTTGTGAGTAGAAAGTCATTAAATTTTTTATTAATTAGATTTAAGAATAAAAATGTAACTGAATTAAATTATTGAGAATTTCATTTCAATTAAAGTTTATTAAAAAAGCTAGTATATGCAAAAATGCGTATTAAAAATTTTCAAGTATTCGGTCGCCGAATACCGAATATTCGGCGTACACTTCGACCGAAGCTTCGGTATTCGGCAAAATTGCTGCTTCGGTCAATCCCTAATTAATAGCATAGCGTCACTCAAAATTTGATATCATTATTTTTAAGTTCCATATTTAAAATTCTTAGAGAATAAGATAAAGTGCTGCATCACTAACTTTTAACCCATTAAGGGTTTTTGTATTGATACTACTACTTACAAGGATGGGGAATTTTCAGAAAATCTTACCAAACAAAGATTTATTTTATGAGCCAACAAGATACAACGTACAGTTCAAAAACAATGAGAAAACACACAGCAAAAATAGTTTACACTGTTACTAAGAAATTGTTACTATAGTAGTCACTGTAACTAAGAAATTATTAATTGTTATTAAAAAATATATACAACAGAGGAAAGTTTAGTATAACATAGAACTTAGCACTATCGAAGTAAATTTGAAAAATATAACCAACTATTAAAAAAATGTTTTTGCCAGACCTTATATAGCCTGCAGTATTTTCAAAGATTGCCTAAAAATCCACTCGCCCTGCGAGGAAAGGTACTCGCCAGTGGCAAGCAAAATGATATATTTCCCATTCCTGACTATTTAAAGTGTTTTCAACTGGTTATAATTGCAAAAGAAGATCTTTAACATTATAAAGATTATAGTCTGATAATTTCAAAGAAATGTTAATAGTGTATTAATAATTTTAGTATAATGGCTGTGGTTATTGATAAAAGTTTCAAAACAAGTTATCTGACTGTTCTAGTAAAAGTTGCAAGGTAAGAGTAGTGTAAAATGATCATTGCATTCTTTTAACCAAGCATATACAGCATGGTAATTGTGAAAGTACTTTTGTATTTCAATGACATGTTTTGTAATTGTTTGTGGAGTTATATTGTCACCTAGAAGATTTAACCAATGAGTAGAGCAACCATATGCTTTAAGTATCAGTATCTCTTCATTCTTGCCTCATGTAGTTAAAATAAAATCCTTAAAACCCTGTTTTAAAATACTAGTATAATTTTTTCCAGCAACAAAAATTGTGACAAAAGGTATTTTTGATGTGATGGTCTTTTCCACTTCAGCACAAATTGGCCATCAATGGTTGAAGTTCACAATAATTTTCAGAAACAGATAGGTGAAATTTGTGATATTTACTTTTGCTAAGCAACGTAGATTATAGAAAATTGCAGACAATGGATGCACATATTATTAGTGACATTTTAGATACCGTGTCCTTGCACCATTTAAAAAAATAAAAAGCTAAACGTAACTAGAGATGAAAAAGCTGTATTTTATTTGGCGATAGATAATATTTTTTAATTGCCATGCGGCAGGGTTGGCCTTTTATGACTCATTCGAGACAAATTATTAATAATCTAAAATATTTCTATAGCAACAGTAAAAAAGTCTTAAAGATTCACTAGATGGAACCCGTCAAAACTTGATGGCACCAAACAAAAAAGTCTAACTCTTTAAAATGTTATTTACTGACATAACAACATCAATAAATCTCTCATTATTTGGTACTAATTTCATATAAAATACATTCATATCTACTACGATCATAAAATCCTTATTAGAATCGGTAGATAATAAACTATGTAGTGCATACAAATTCATTTTGTGTGCACTAATGTTAGATAATGACGAAAATGTATTGTACAATATTATCGGTATCATTACATCGGTACAATATTATCGGTACATAGATATCGGTATCATGCTGATCGATGGCAAAGCACTTTTAAGTAGGGATGGGCAATGTCTAGAATTAAATATCATGATAAATCAGCATCTTTATATCATATTCCGATATATCGATTTAGGAAAGTGCCCCCCGGGGAGGGGAGGGGAGCAAAGTGGTGGGCGGAGCACTGGAAGTGCATAAAATGATTAAGCAGTCACAGGCCTTTCCAACGATATGTCACATAACGGGTGTCGGCAAAATTTAGGAAAGTGCCCCCCATGGGGGAAAAGTGGTGAGCGGTGCACCGGAGGGCCATAAAATGATTAAGCGGTCACAGGCCTTTGCAACGATATGTCTTATGAGGGGTGATGGCAAAATATACAAAAAGACCCTCCCTCGGAGGGGGTGGGAGGGGACAAGTGGGGAGAGGGACCCTGATGGTGCATAACATGAATAAGCAGTCACAGGCCTTTCCAATGATGTCACATGATGGGTGTCAGCAAAATTTAGAAAAGTGCCCCCCCAGGGGTGTCCAAGTGGTGGGCGATGCACCGGAAGGCCATAAAATGATTAAGCGGTCACTGGCCTTTGCAACGATATGTCACATGAGGGGTGACGGTAAAACTTAGAAAAAAGCCCTCCCGCAAGGGGGGGACAAGTGGGGAGAGGAATGCTGAAGGTGCATAACATGAATAAATGGTCACATGATGAGTGTCGGCAAAATTTAGGAAAGTGCCACCTTGGGGGGCAAAGTGGTGGGCGGAGCACCGGAAATGCATAAAATGATCAAGCGGTCACAGGTCTTTGCAAGATACGTCACATAAGGGGGGGGGCAAAATTTAGAAAAGGCCCTCCCATGGGGGGGGATAGGGATGCTGGAGGGGCATAACATGAATAAGCGGCAACAGGCCATTCCAATGATATGTCACATGAGGGGTCTCGGTAAAATTTAGAAAAGTGCCCCCCAGACGTGGAAGTGGGGGGTGGTCACCGGAGGTGCATAACATGAATAAGTGGTCACAGGCCTTTCCAATGATATGCCACACGAGGGGTCTCGGCCAAAGTTAGAAAAGTGGCCCTGAGGACCCAGCTATATAATTATTATTTCATTTGTCTAATTAAATCCACTGTTGCAAATAAAATGTTATATTTCATTTCTTTATCGTCCTGATTCACACATTGTTCGATAACAAAGAGCAAATATTCATCAACATCACTGAAATCTAAATACCATAATGAAATGAAAGACATGGTGTCTGAAGCATAAAACGCATATGCTCAGAGATTCAGCTTATACCGTCAATACCATAAATATATATATATATGTGTATCATCTGATGTCAGTGATCACACAGAAAACTGCATGTACGATACTTATCACCCACCAAAACGAAATCACATACCATTAGTATCATGAACATGGAACCCGAGGAGTCGGTATTTAATATCACAATTTAGACTGGCAGAAGTCGCACCGTTAATATCAAGAATACTGAAACCGAGGAATTGGTATTTTTAATACCACGGTTTAGACTTGAGAGGAGACACTCCGTTAGTATCATAATAATCGGAACAGACGATTCAGTATTTAATACCACGGTTTAGACTGGGTCGAATCTGAAGAAGTGCTGCTTAATGTTGCGGTTTAATGAAGAACCACGATAATCACGGTTTACATCACGATTATGATATTCATGATATACCGTTTTGTAAGGTTTTTTAATATCGTTATCACAATTACCATTTTATATCAATTTTATCAATATATCGCCCAGCTCTACTTTTAAGTTATTTGCATTAAAGTACATACAGATTTTTACCACAGAAAACAGCGAATGCTTACATGCATAAATATATAAATACATTGGCCCAGAAGCAGAATTTTCTGCGTCAGTCTGCAGCAAACAAAAATTTATCTGTGACCCAATAAGCCTACTATCATAAGAAATAACAGAAACACTTAAAGTAAGCAAAATTTCCATTTATAAAGAATATATATAATATAAGGATACAACAAATACCATAAATCTATAGACTTAAAGCAAATTTCAGCTATTTTTTAAGCCCAGCATTTATTTTTAAGTTGGTGGATTAATCTGCAAGGTTTAAAATAATCTGCAGCGCCCGCTTCCGTGCTGCACTGTTTCTGCTACTGGGTTGATTGGAATATATATATATATATATTTTAAACCCTCCGAGCATCTTGAAGGCATTCCGGCATTTTCATAAAAATGCTTATAAAAATAATTTTAATTAAAATTTTCTTTTCCTGTTTGTTTCTAAAATACACTTCATGCTCCTTTATTTGATAGACATCTTGAAATACAATTCTGCTGAAAATATTTTTGTCTACAACAGATTAAAGTTGTTTTTGGGAAACAGAAAAATATGCTCAAACCGCTCAGAGAGTTAAAATATATCTTAATTTATTTCTGAGTAATATTGTACTGAGTACTGTTTCGGCCAGGTGTCATGAACTGTGCAAATACCGAATTAAAAAAAAAAAAAAAAAAAAAAAAAAAAAAAAAAAAACTTGTGCACACATAAATGCACTCGCATATTAAAGTATAAATTTTTTAAATATAAATCAGTGTTGATTTCACCCCCCCCCCCCAGAAGATTTGAGATTTTGTGTTTTCAATGGTCAAAAAGTGCAATCCCTCCTGGAGAAAAGTGTCTGAATTCAACACTGATATAAACAATGATTAAAGTGATGACCTGTAATATGCAAAATGCTTAAAAACAAACAGTGTCGATTAATTTTCTTGTTTATACAGTACATACAGTGTTTAGTTTTGCTTGCTACTTTTTCGGCCAGATGTCACGCACTCTGCAAATACACAATTAAAAAAAAAAGAAAAAAAAAATCACTGGTGCACACATATGTGCACTTGCATATTAATGTATACATTTTAAAAATATAAACAATCAGTCAAGAAACAGTACAAAGTCTCTTAATTTTTAATCTGCATTACAACAGTTCTTTAATTATGTTAGCTTACTTATCATAGAGTACTTTTTTAAATACACGACTTGATTAAAATGTTTTGCATTACAGTTTAATTGCTACAAACCTACAAACTGGTTAATTTATTTAATAGAAAACTTACCAATTGCTGAATAATGATCACCATCTTGCTGGGAAAAAAATAGTGTAACCAGTTTTGTGCTTCACACACTAATTGAGGAAGCATGTAAAACAATTTACTACACTAACTGAAAGATATCTGCATTAGAGTCCTGCATCAGATCGGGTTACTTGCTTTTACCCGAACCGACTCTTGGTTCGGATCGGATCAATAGTAGATTTTTTGTTGCAGGCCGGGTTCACTTTCATTGTTTCGGTTTGGGTTTTGACTCTAATTGGTCGACCTGAATTTCAAATGATATCCAAAGTATTTTTTCAGGTTGAAGATCTATGTACAGGGGTGGGGAATTTCTAGAAAATCTTACCAGCCAAGGATTTATTTCACCAGCCAGTAAAATGCAATCTACAGTTGAAAATTTTTATGACAAAATTATGCAACTCAAAAATAGTTGGTTACTATTACTATAATGCATTCTCATATTTTTCTTCCCTATAAATTTTAAAAAAATAAACAAGAGATTAAAGTGTAATATAAAATAGAACTTAGTACCATGTTTACATCGCAATAATTAGGAAAGTTGAAAAATATAGCTAACTAATAAAAAAAAAAGTTTTCGGTATATCTCTATAGTTTGCAGTTTTCAAAAACTACCTAAAAATTCACTCGCCCTGTTAGAAAATTCACTCGCCAATGGCGAGTAAAATGATGCATTTCCCTACCCCTGTCTATGTACAATAAGACCTCCATAATGGCTTTTCTTTCAAAAGGCAGACATTTCTATTTAACAAACACTTTTTAATTCCTAAACTTTATATATTTGAACTTTTATATAAGTTTGAATAACAGGCACCTCTCAATTTAAACACATGTAACATGTGTACATAAACTATCAAAAATATGATACATGTGGTTTTTGTGTGTATCAAAAACAAAATATTGATAATATTTTTCATATTTTGAAAATTATTTTTGCAGGTTCGGGTCGTATTGACTTAAAATCAGACATGGTACAGGCTCAGCAAAAAAAAAAAAAAAAAAAGCTGAACTTTCACAGCCTCACAGACTTTTTACGAAATTCGAAATTTTCCGTAACATTTTGAGGAAATTTTCATTTATTCTGCGATCCCTAAACAAATTAGTCTTTTTCTGCGACCATTTGACGAATCTTACCACAGGAATCTTATTAATGCATGAATTTTGTCTATCATCACTGTAGATTATAAATGTATGTAGAGAAATTTCTAAATCGCTCTTGTGAAGGAAAAGAAAATCAAAAAATTCACAAGTTGGTTACAAGAAATTCTTCAGTTAGTCATGAAGAAAAAAAAAAATCGATTAATTTGCCCATCTACTGCTTAAAAAATCACAAAATTCATCAATCAGTCACAGATGAAAAAGAAAAATCGACAGTCGGTTGTTAGGGGAAAAATCATAAAATTTGTCAAGTGGTCACATAAAAAACACACAAAAATTGCCAATCGGTAGGAGAAAACATACGATTCATTCATAATTAATATCCATTATGAGGTTTTTAGGTTAAGAAGGAATGATTTTTTTTTCTTTTTCAGAACTGAATGGCTGAAATTTCAGAACAGAATCACCCCTTGCTCTTGAAAATAAAAGTGATGTTCTCAGAAAATCATTGGCAAAAAAATAATTCCCCCCCCCCTGAAATCATGCCATGTTGGACAGCGCTGATAAAATACATTAAATGTTTTCCCACCAACCAAAACACTCATAATTTTATTGTCAGTGTATGTGAATGAATTCTTACTTTGGAAAAAAGCTTTTTAAAATAGGATTACACATATTATGTATTTTGAAATTTATTTATTCTGACTTTTTGGGAATTAATCGTGAACTTTTCTTTTGATTTAGTAATCTTAATGGTCTTCAGATTTTCAAGTGGAAGCTGTTTAGAAATCTATTGGTATGCATCATATGATAGGGCATAGAGAATGTCACTTTGGTGGTTTTTAACACAAATCGCAACCGTCTGTCAACAAACATTGAAAAAACAATGATAACTTAGTTTAAAATATTTTTTGAGTTATGGGGATCCCACAATAAACAATTTAATTAATTTGTAATTCTGACTTTGAATTTTAAATTTACTTTAGTGAAAGCATTGAAAAATCCATTTATTTGTTCCCATCAGAAACATTATAATCTGTTCTAGCTAAATAGTTTTAAGTTTTTTTAGTACCTTTTTTCGCGAAAAATCAATCGGCAAAATTAAGAACTTCATTTTGTTTAAATTTGTTAATATTTAAAGATATTTTAGTTAAAACATTGTGATTAAACATTCATTGTAAGATATCTGCTTTAAAAATTTATATTTGTCTCAGCCTTTCCAAGTATTAAAATTTTCAGGCTTAATTTAACATATAATTTTTTATTAATGATTCAGTTGTTAAAATTATCATTTTAGTTACATTTTCTAAAGAGTCAAGAACATATTTTTTGTTACTCGATATGTAATCAAAACGAAAGTTTAAGTTACTGCTGGATATTAAAACATTCCTATCGTAATCGATATGTAAACAAAAGTTTTCAGAAATTTCTGTTGCCCTTTTCAGAAGAAGCTATTCAACTATGAAGCCATAAGGTATTATAAAAATAATTATTGATGCTGGATATTAAAACATTAATAGATATTTCAAGAGAAAATAAAAGGTTCGTAATATCTACAAAACGATAGCGTGGTTAGGTTAAATCGGCAGAAAATAAAAAAGGACACATTAAATCTAAGTAAATCAAAAGAAAAGTTAAAAATGGAATCGTAAATCAGATTAAAAAACAAATAATAAATTAACAAAATACCTAATAAAGTGTAATCCAATAATTATTTATGCAAAGCAATGAGAAATAGCAATGGTTGAGTTGAGTCACAAGTCGAAAACCTCGAGTCACGATCATAAACAAAAAATTAAAAATAATTTTTTTTGAAAATTGAAAAAGAATGATAAATAACAATTATATTGAATACATATAATTAAAAATAAAATTCTCCTTTTTTAAAAATGAATCTAAATATTTTTTCGACAAAAAGCAGTAATATGGAATAATAATTTCTTCATAACAAAAGAGAAAGATAATATCAATCGAAATTTCATTTAATATATTTAATATTTTAAAACACATAATAATTAACATTTAAAATTTTAATATTTAAAAAAAAAAAAAAGATTTACTGCCTACATTCAGATTGTTAACTCAACTTAGAATACCTAAAATGACTTTGCAAATCTTCTGATTTTATATTTTATACTCACAGCAGATGGATTAAGACTCCTCCTACATACGAAGTGACGTCAAACCTATTCACCAATCACAGACGAGAAAAGTAAAAAAAGCGATTTTTTAAAATAACGATTTTTAAAATAAAACGAGTTTTCCCAGAAAAAAGAAAAGTGTTATTCACCTCGTATTAATCAGATTTATATTATAATATCAATTTGAAGAAAATCGTTAGAAGCGTTTTCGAGATTTTCATATTAGGAACTTCCTCGATAATCATACCAACGTTTTCACTTTAAAAATGGCTATTTAAATCTCAAAATATACTGCACGTAGAAATGTAAAAATTTCAGTATACGATTAGACTGCAGATATAAGACTGTTCTAGAAAATTCAGAACAATAGGACCTATATCTGCTGAGTTATTAAAAGGCGGCTTTTCGCGTTTTCTTTGATCTCAAGTTAGCTGTATATATAGAGTTCCGCCATCTACGAATTCTACGATACGATACGATACGATTTTAACGATACGATACGATACGATTTTAGGCTTAAGGCTGCGTCACTCGGAATACTACCGTCTTCCATGATATATTTTAAAAAGTACTACGAATTATAGATATATTAACCTGTTTCTGATTGTTATTGGATTGAACTTATTACTGCATGATTACTACATGCATGGATTTAATATTTTAATGTATGATAGATTTATTTTGAACTAAGATGCTGACTTATCCACTTATTTTTTATTGTCTCTCAGAAACTTTGAATTTTAATTCTATTTTACACTTATCACTAAAAGTAGGAGATCTTTCAGAAAATTAATTGTCGATGATAGTGTTTTGAACCGAATTTCCAAACACAACAATAGCAAACAGGGAACAAAAAATTGTTACGAGACAACAATTTCTAATAACTCAAGATGTAATTAATTTACAGAAACATTAATAAAGCTGTTCAGTTACAAATCACTCAAATAATTATCATACTTTTACATTTGAAAATTAGTCTGAAAGTGTGTCAGGAAGTTTTGCATCATTGAACGGGGGAAAATATTTTTTCACACCTAGTCATAAATTTTAAAATACCGATTTTTTTGTTAAGGGAACTTTTATTTATCAACACAAGAAAGACTACTTTTTGATAAAGGAAGCTTGTACAGAAGACTTTATGTAAGTAAAAATAAAAAAAATAAGCATCGTACTAGTATAATTCTAACATAAAATTTTAAACTCGTTTTTTTTCAAAAATGCTTTTTAGTTCACAGGCTATCAAAACCTGGGAGCTTATGTGCCCGCCGGTTCTGTATGTACGTAACGCAATAACTCTTGATAGAAATATCCGATTTGCTTCAAAAAAATTTTCTAGGTTCATTCTGATAAGGCGCTTCCCTTATTAGTTTTTGGAGTTAATTGGTTAAGGATAAAGGGCGGAAAAGGGGACTAGTCCACGCCCCTTAATTTAGATAAATGGGTTTTTCATGCAGAAATATTCGATTTGCTCCAAATTTGGTATATTGGTTTATTATGTTAAGGAGCTTCCCTGATTAGATTTGGAAGCTCATTATTTAAGTGTAAAGGGGAGAAAGGGGTGCGGCCCTCCCTTAATTTGATAAATGGGTTTTCCATGCAGAAATATGGGATTTGCTCCAAATTTCGTATACCGATTAATTATGTTAAACAGCTTCCCTGATTAGATTTGGAAGATCATTATTACGTATAAAGGGGGTTACCCCCCCCCCCCTTTAATTAAGATAAATGGATTTTTCATGCAGAAATATGGGATTTGCTCCAAATTTCGTATACCGGTCTATTAAGTTAAACAGCTTCCCCGATTAGATTTGGAAGGTCATTATTATGTATAAGGGGGGGTTACCCCCTCCCTTAATTAAGATAAATGCGTTTTTCATGTAGGATTATTCGATTTGCTCCAAATTTGGTATACCGTTTTATTATGTTAAGGAGCTTCCCTAATTAGATTTGGAGGTTCATTAGTTAAGTATAAAGGGAGGAAAGGGGAGCTAGACCCCCCCTCCCTTAATTTAGATAAATGGGTTTTTCATGCAGAGTTATTCGACTTGCTCCAAATTTCGTACACCGGTTTATTATGTTAAGGAGCTGCCTTGCTTAGATTTGGAGTATTATTGGTTAAGTATAAAGGAGGGACGGTGGCTAGTCTCCCTTTAATTTAGATAAATGGTTTTTCATACAGAATTATTCGATTTGCTTCAAAGTTGATATACCAGTTTATTCCGATATGGCTTCCTTCATTTGATTTGGCGGTTCATTGGTTAAGTGTAAAAGGGGAAGGGGGGGGAAGTGTCCCCTCCCCCTTAATTTAGATAAGTGGATTTTCATGCAGAATTATCTAATTTAGTTAAAAAAAATTTTTTTAGGTTCATTCTGATAAGGATCTTTTCTGATTAGATTTGAAGGTTCATTGGTTCAGCATAAAGGGAGAAATGGGGGAGCTAATACCCCCCCCCCCTTAATTTAGCGAAATGGCTTTTTCATGCAGAATTATCTGATTTACTTCAAATTTGGTATACCAGTTTATTGTGTTAAGTAGCTTCCCTGATTAGATTTGGAGGTTCTTTGTTTAAGTATAAAGGGGGGAAACGGGGGCTAATCCCCACCTTAATTTATTTTTCGAAAGGCATTATTCTTTGAAATAAGAGTATAATATGTATATACAAGAGTATATACAATGAGTGTGAATAGCCTGTGAGCTCAATGCCATCAGTTTAACTGGGCAATTTCCTTTTTATTTTAAATCGTTTACTACGATTACAATAAATCTACTGAATTAATTCACTTCTAATTTTGTCAGATTTTTTTGTTATATAGTTATGAAATGCTATAGTACAAAGAATTTTTTTTGTGGTGGAGGGGGAATTTTTTATTTAATTTTTTTATCAAAAAGCATTTTTTTTTCAAAGATAGAAATAGAATATTATCTTCACACAAGCGCCATTTCTAACAAAATCAGTGTTTTATAAATCACCCTTTTGTCTTCGTCTAGTAAATTGAAGAAAAATTAATACACATTCATTTGATATCATTAATATGAAATGTCAATCGAATAAAAATTAGAACCACTAATTATTTTGATTTCAAATGTCACAGCAATACTTCACCCCCCCCCCCCCCCCATCACACACACAAAAGATATGCAGAAGAGCGGCAATAACGTCAGATATGTTTACAGTTAAAAATTAACTAAAATACATACAAATTTCTTTAAGCATTGTTATTATAAATAAATATATGTATTATAAAATAAAATCAAAGACAGTGTAAATTGTTACTTGCTTAACTTCACCCTTAAAGGGTTCCGTACAACAAAGATCTTGTACAAAGTTTAAATGGAGGTCGCAAAATTGCAATGCCGGATTGGTCTGTGTCTTAGTTGAGCGACACCCCCCCCCCCCCCAACTCCCCCGTTAAGCAACTGAAAAATAAAGTTTGTAACAGAAAAATGCGATTTTCTCATAAGCTATGTAACCTAGCATAATTATTTTTATAATTTTAGTCTTAGCGTAAATTTAGTAATAAGAAGATGGGAAATATATTTTCGGAGCACATTTTCGATGATATCTCTAAAAATATATCTATAATTAAATAAATATATATCTATATATATTTATTTAATTCGGTGTTGCTAGATCAATCGAATAATAACCCCACACGATAATAATAAAAAAAATCAAGTAACTTAATTAGGCTGTCTATATTTTTCCTAAAAATATTTGTGAATGGCTAATTATATATATATATATGTAGGTCAACAGCCTTTACAACTCTGGCAAGTTTGATCTTTCCACCTTCTGTAGTTTTCGAGAAAAACGGTTGTGACAGAGTAACAGACAAGTGACGGAACTAGAGATCGACCGAATATTTGGTTTCAGTTTGTTTTTCTACAAAAATTTAAGTTTCGCCGAACATTCATTTTCGGTGGAAATGCGGCCCAAAATTCGCTCGGAACTCAAACTTGGCTAAAACTATCTGTATTCCAAAAATCTCCTTTTTTCTTCGAAAAATTTTAACGTTACTCATTGGTTTGAACTCTATCGGCTCATTTGCGACATTTCTTTATTTATTGCTATGGTCTTTGCTGTGTATAATTATCACTCATGACTGACTCAAGACGTGAGTGAATATTATAAAGCAAGCTATTCCTATATGACTCAATTTTGAAGGCGCTTTCCACGTGCTCATTAAAAGTTGCAGACTTAAGAGAAATAGAAAATGTTTAGTTTGAAACTGCAGATATGTTTCGAATACGCTCTATAAGATAAATCGAACTATATATACCTAAGCAATTTTTAGATGACATTCGTATAATTAAATATTCTTTTTGTGTTGTTGATGAATTAATTACATTTTATTTTATTTGAAAATAGAAAGTTTAGGTCAGAGGCACCGAGATCCAATTTTGGCTCTATAATACAATTGTAATAAGTTTCCAAATAGGAGCGCCATTTCAAAACTTTCTTAGGGAGGCGAGGTGGGGGAAGTGTTTTTTTTAATTCTCAAAGTAAAGTATTTTATATTGTTAAACATAGGATTTTGAGGATGTTGCAATAGAAAATAAAATTGATAATTAATAGTTTTTAGGTTTAAAGTGTTGTCTTAATGGTAACATTCACCTTTTAGTCAACTATTTTCACTTTTGTGCATTTTTTTAATCTGACCTATGTTGAATAAGACATTCTAATCATATTCTTTGAGATGATTTCCTCTTTGGAAAGAGCCGCACATATGTAATCGGATAAAATGGGGTAAATCTAGAAGATATTAAAATTATTAATACTGATTAAACTCATTTTTTTTTCATTACATTATTTTCTAATCATTTTACATGTTTATAACAACGTAATTAAACATTTTCCTTATTGAATTTGTTCTACATTTTTTTATTACATTGTTAATTAATTATTGGTTATCTTAATTAAATGTTCCTTATTGAATTTGTTCTTCCTTTTTTAACTACATAGTAAATTATTGCCTATGATTATTGTTTTTTAGAAATAATAAAATATAAAAATTGCATTACTATTTATGTTTTGTTTCTGTTTGAAACGTATACACACACATACTTATATACATGTATGTTTCTTTGTTAGAAATGTGTTTCTATTGCGTAAAACTAATTAATAATTTTGTATAAATGTATTAATGCATGAATTAATTGCTTAGTTTTTTTTTTTTTTTTTTTTTTGTCCAGTTTCGTTTTCGGCCAAAACTAGGAACATTACCAAAATTCGGTTCAGTTTTGGTTTCGGTTTTAAAAGCCTATTTCGGTCGAATATTATGCGGTACCCAAAAATATAGTAATCATTTCACCAAGTTTAATTTTCAGCTCCTTTTTATATTTTTAGTTGTTTTTCGGATAAATCGGCAAAATTTTGCGATTAAAAAGATATCACGAATTTTAAAATGTGAAACAAAGATCTTAATTGTATTTTAAATATTGATTTTCTGCAATATATTCTCTATCCACGTCCACACTTACGAAACTGCTATAACAGTTGATTAATTAGATATTTGTTTTTTTCTTTTTTAACGTTTCTTTCTTGGAGATGCCAAACATGTACTAATTTGCATTTCGTGGAAAAATACCTTGACATCCGATTTTCATTTTCTCCAGAAGGAAACAAATTACAACTCACTACAACATTACCGTACATTACAATCAAGAAAAAGTGAAGTGTCACATCTAGTATTACATCTGGCATAAACTATTCGATACCTTACGAACCATTATGAGCAACTTGAACGGATGTAATTATCATTTATCTTTTTTTAGAACTGCGTTTTCTATTCATTAACCCCTTGAGGGGCAAGCAATTACGTTTGTGAAATGCTGAATTCCCACCGGAATCTTTGAAAAATTCTACTTCAAAATAAGTAAAAGCAATTTTACGACTTTTTTCTACCAAAGTTCGAAAAGTAAAATTTAATAAAAATTTTCTGGTGTAAAACATCATTAATCGTAGGTGGTATATAATATATACCGATGCCCCTCAAGGGGTTAAGGCTGTTCTTAACTGCTCTGCTCAACAAGCGCAAAACGTTTTGACACATTTACAAATTCATTTTTCATCGGAAAAATATAAAATTGGAAAGCCTGGCCATGGAAGCGATTTGTAATCGAACTGTTTTTTTCATTTTTGATCAATCAATTACCTACAGTTATAAGCGATTTTGATCACGTGACATCTCCCCCTTACTGACTGGATTTTCTTCTTTCGCTCGGAAGTTCAGTTCAAAATGCCAACTTTGACAGTATTTTTTAAAAGGTCTATTGGGTTTACAAGAAAACGGAAAAAAGAGCTCTATTAAATAGTTTCTGAATAACAACACCTTCTGATTTCATGCGTTTCCGAACAAAAATGAATTAAAACTTAGGTCAGAAAGTTGAATCTTTGGATTTGAGAACAGCCTTAACAGCATGGAAAAATTGAACACAAACTCATGCTCATCTGCACTTCTTGTTACTTTTTACATCCATTCTTTTGTTTAAAAGGCTTTTAATTGTTAGTGTAGTCATCTATTTCTTTAAGAGTATTTTTTAACTTGTGAATCGAGGTGCTTTTCAGGTTTAAAGTGGCTACACAGACCACGTTCACAAAAAGGTTTTTAGATATTGTCGATTTCAGATGCTAAGAAATTGCCTACTTTTCAAATACATATATGAAATAAACTTTTTTCTTCTGTCAAAGGAAAATTTTACATAAGTTTCCATAGCAAAATCTTGTTAAATATATCATTTTAGAGCCTCACCAGTGGCCAAGAGGTTCTGCTCTCTAAGCTGGTAGACGGGAGGTGCTGGGCTCGATCCCAATCGCGCCCGTCGGCCTAATCGTTCGGAGTTTTCGTGGTTTTCTTCGAGCCTTGGTTTTCCAAGCATAAATACGGGTTAGGTTCCCTTAGAAAGACCACCCCCCCCCCTTTGGGTCTATATCCCTCGTGCTGATAAATGGCCGTCATAAGCACAACCATCATTTTAGAAAACACATAAGTCAAGTTTTTTTCAAGCAAAAGTCAGGAACAGTTTTTCTGTTATTCTTATTTTAATTATTCATAAATTTAAAAAAAATATTCAATATTTACAAACTTTAAAGCCCAAACTCTATATCCAGCCCAAAAAATCCACAAAAGTTGGTTTACTTGTGAATACTTGTAAGGTAACAAATTAAAGAGAAATTGTAACTTTCTGAACAATTGAAGATTTTAGTTATTGTGGGCTACTTTATTAACTTAGGTATATCATTAAGAAGTTTTTCTTTTATTCTGTACATAGACATGAGTTAAGATTCAGTAAAAAAAGCTTCTTTGCTCTAGGCCTTTTTTGTTTCAACAAATTTGTTTTTCACTTCTTTCTTGAATACTGCCACTGGAAAGTCCGAACTTTGGAGAATTCCGAACTTTGGGTGTCCGAACTTTGTACCGTAATGTGAACTCCACCCATTTCAAAAATAAGCGAATAGTTTTCCTTAAATATAAGCGACAATTCTATTATATGCATTTGCTTCGTTTGTAAGGATCTTAAAAAATATTTTTTCAGACTTAACAATGCCCATTTTCGTAACATATTTAAGAAGTAACTTTCTTTCCTAATCGTTTAAAAATGTCAGGTTCTCACATCAATGCGTCTAAGAAACGAATAGCAATCTCCGTTTTTCTATAGATTCCGTACATCTTGAGTTAAAGGCAATTGCTAACTGGTGACTACCATTCTGTCGTTGTCATATCATGAAAACCAGTGTAAAGACTCAAATTTGCCGCCATTTTCTAACAGATTTTTTATTGTTATATTAACATGTAAAACACCATTCAACTCCTTAGTTAGAGCCCGATTACCTACAAATTTTATACTTTTATCAATAAATATTTTTCGCGAATAAGTGCGAAAGTAACTGGTTTAGATTTGATGTGGCAGAAAGTTTCATGTTGTTGAGCAGGGGAATTGAGAACCGATTTAACTAAATTTTAGTATAATATATGGTGTGTATAATTTCCATTGATTACATACAGGGCTACACGAAGGAATTAGCAAGCATTACTGACTTTGGCATATAATTGCTTAAGGGTAGTTTTTACCTCTTTTCAAATATCATACTGATGCCCAGTGCCCTTTCGTCTTTTATTTTTTAATTATCTTTTGATAAGCACGTTAAAAGTTATGTTTCATGAACTGTATAAAATTTCAAAGAATTTTTATTTGATAATATAAGAAATATATTTTTGAGGTTTTTATCTTTAAAATTTGAGAATAAGCAAATTTTGTGTGATTAAAGACAAGATTAAAGATATAAGTGTGATTAAAGATATCTCGATCGAGACAAGTAATCAACAGTCAGAGGTGGTATTGGTAGACTTCGTGTCCTGCACCAGATTTTTGTTTTCATTCTTTGTATACGAATGATAAATTCTGATAAATAAATCAGTACTAAGTATTCACTTATTTAGTGTATTTCTGCCTTTAAGACTTAATCAGCCATGATAGCTGTTTTTAAATTCATTTTTCAAAACATTTTCAGTTTTAGGCGATTGTTGTCTCACGACGGCAATTTTTTTATTTCTTCCATACATTAATAAATGAATTACACATTGAGTTATAAGCGATTGTTTATCATGTTGACGCTTCTTTATTCCTTATTTCAAAAGAACATTTTGAGTTTTAAGTGACAGCTGTGTCATGACAAAATACATTTTATTTCAATTACTACTAAATGAATTACACATTGAGTTATAAGAGATTGTTGTGTCACGTTGCCAGTTTTTTTTTATTCATTTTACGATATAGCATTTTGTGAATTAAGCAATTGTTGAATCGTGATTGCAATCTTTTATTTCTTTCATTCTTTGATAAATGAATTATACATTGAGTTATAAGTGATTGTTTTCTCATGAAGGCACTTTTTTTTTCATTATTTTAAAAGAACATTTTGAGTCAAGAGACAGCTGTTTCATGACAAAGTATTTTTTACTTGAATTTTTTATTTTGATTTCAATTGTGATTCTGATTTCAATATCGGGTTAGCGATTGTTTTCTTGTGACGACACTTTTTTATTCATTATTTGAAGAAAAAAAACATTTTGAGTTTTAAACGACAGCTGTGTAATGACAAACAACTTTTTATTTTAATTTCTGATAAATGAATTACACATTCAGTTAGAAGCGATTTCTGTAGATTTTTTATAAATTCATTTTTCAATATGTTATGGGCGATTGTTGTCTCATGATGGCACTTTTTTTATTCATCTTTATAAACCTGTGAAGCTGCTCTTTCTAACATTTCAAAGTGTTCTGGATAAAAATTTGTACAAAACATTAAAATCTTAGTCTTTCTTTTCTTTTCTCTCTAGGCCTTCCAAAAATCTTGACTTAATGTAAATATTCATTGTGATTTAAGAGAATCCTCCATTCGAACCGGGCCGGCGAAACGATCGCGAATTTTTAAACGGGCCGATAAGCAAAATAAATGGGCGGGGCCAGCAAAAATATTGAACGGGCCAGCTGGGTCGGGCCGATAAAAAAACTTAGCTGGCCTACCGGCCTGATATAAAAATTTAAACGAGGTCAATAAAATGTGAACTATTTTTAATGAATATGACTTTCGCGAGAGTATGTATAAAAGTGCGTCACGAGCCGATGCTTGTTTGACAACATCAATACAGAAATGTAACATGTCCAGCGTAGAGATCGGCATCGGACAGTTACATGGTGTCTGACATGGTCTCACTGTTTTTCAGCATACTCGTGCAGTGCGAGCAGGCTTGCATTTATTTTTCTACATAGTCAACCCAGAGCGAAACTGGACTTAATTGCTCTCAGGATGTGTAGGGCAGGCAATATGCTTTATAAAAACATTAATAGCAATAATGAATTTATGTTAACGTATCTTTAGAAATATACCTTAAGGTGGTTCTCAAATTCACTGCTCTACAACGCGAAACTTTGACATATTTCCTGACTAATTTTTAACTGTAAAGGCATAAAATTGACAATCTTGATTCATGAATGGATTTGGAATCGAATAGCGTTTTCCATTTTTGGTATATAAATTGCTTGTTGATATATATGAGATTCTTGTCTCGTGGTTGCAGGTTTTTCTCCTTTCCCGTGCTATCGCTTCCGGAAATTCGATTCAAAACGCTAACTTTGGCAGTATTTTCTCAAAGATATCTTGCCTTTATCAAAAAATGGATAACGCCATTCGATTGCATAGTTTCTGAATAAGAACCACTGCCAATCTTATGTATTTCCGAAAAGAAATCAATTCAGAAATGTGTCAGAAAGCGGCTCCTTTGGTATTGAGAAAAGCCTTAATAAATGATACAGGCACTTTTTCACAAATCTACTTTTTATTATACAGCTTCAAAAGTTATGATGTTTTTAGCTCTCCTTTTTTTTTTTTTTAATTCTAAACTACATTAATTTTTTAATGAATCCTTATTTAAATGTTGAAACGTCTAAGATTCCAAGTAATCATTAATGTTGGTATGGTGTATTTTATGTCTTGCGAATGCGTCACAAATTTTAAAATATATTGTAAAATTATCACATAAATATGTATGCAGTATTCTTTAAAGGAATCTTAATTTTATGTTAAGAAAAATCTGAATTTTTTGTAGAAATTGAGTTGGGCCAGATCCGGCCAGGCCTGTTTAAACTGATTTCTGCACGGGCCAGGCCGGGCCGAACTTTTAATTTTTACATCGGGCCGGTCCAAGATGGCTTTCGGTCGGGTCTAGAAATTCCGGCCCATGCATACCTCTAATCCTAACCTAAAAGCATTTGTGCTCTTGGAATTAAATGCAAAAATAAAATTTTGTTTCTATTTAATCCATTTATTCGTCTTAGAACTTGGGCCATTAGCTAGTAACTAGCTTTAGTATAAATAATTTCTGATTCTATTTATATGAATTACATTAAAAATAATAACCATCGGAAGTAAATAGTATGAATGTTTTGTATTTTAAATTGTCTTTTAAATTTACTGAAAATTATTAGTAGAACATTTTCAAATAAAAATGTTTTTGAATAGTAGTTAAGAAAATAAAAAATCAATTTCGGTGGAGTTCCAAAATAGGACAAAATATTAATTTTCGTCCGGTTTTCGGTCTTTGAGAAATATATTTCTTGCAACTGCACATATAAAAGTTGATATGTATTCAAATTATTAAAAGTATTTCAATACTTATGATGTTGAAATACCTAAAATACAAGATACCATTATAATCTGAAAAATGCATCAAATATGTATTATACATTTTATTACGTTACACAATAATACAAAATTATGAAATTACGTCTTTTATAGGTAATGTACATGTACAAATGAAGCGTATTTCTTTTTCAATAAATTTAATTGTATAAATGTTTAAATGAAAACAAAACCCTAAATAATTACGCGATAATATGAGCGCTAAATAAATCTCCCAGTCAAAAGCAAATGTTTGAAAGTTTAAAGATGACCCCCCACATGCTTTTAAGAAAAATAGATCATTAACAGATACCCCATTGAGAAGTGACGGTCAGTGGCTAGACTACTTGGGGAGAGAAAGATGAGACAGAAGTCAAACGATTTTACCAAACTACAGATACGCCGTTATCGAACTTACTTCCTCTCATTCCCTTCCTTTAAACGAAGAGGTGACTGAGTCCATACCTCAGCCTTTAAGGTAAATCTGCAATTTTTTTCTTCTGTCATATAGCAAAAGAGACATTCTCGTTAACACCATATCAGTCCACATTGACATCACAGCATACCCAAAGATGGGGAGGGAGCTGATGGAATTTCATCCCCCTCCTCTCGAAATGGTCAAAAATGAAATGATAAAATAGTGCTGAATTTTTTCTGCCTGTTTAAGATAAATTTGCATTTTTTTCACTATTGTTCAACATACTATGCGCTTCCTTCGCATAGTTCCATAGTAGTTCATATTGACACCAAAGAAGAGAAAGGGGGCTGACGAGGTTACAGACCTCCCCCCACAACCAGAAATAGTCGAAAAATTAAATGAAAAAAAGTGTTTTTTCCTTACTTTTTAAAGATAAATCTGTAATTTTTTCTTCTGTCATACAGCAAAATAGTCATTCTCGTTAACTCCATATTAGTCCACATTGGTATCACAGCACACCCAAAGATGGGGAGGGGGCTGTTGGAATTACAGCCCTCCTCCTCTCGAAATAGTAGAAAATGAAATGAAAAAATAGTGCTGAATTTTTTTTCTGTCTGTTTGAGATAAATTTGCATTTTCTCCCCTATCATTCAACAGACTAGCCGTTCCCTTCGCTGTAGTTCCATATTAGTGTATAGTGACACAACGTTATACCCAAAAAGGTAGAAGGGGGCTAATGGGGTTACAGCCCTCTCCCCAAAAAGTCGAACATGAAATGAAAAAGTGCTGATATTTTTCTTTTTGTTTGAGATACATTTGTATTTTCGTCCTATCATTCAACAGACTGGCCGCTCTCTTCTCTTTAGTTCCATACTTGTGCACAGTGGGCCCACATTATACCCAAAGAGGTGAAAGGGGCTAATGGGGTGTGCCCCTTCCTTAATAGTCGAAAATGAAATGAAAAAAAGGCTGATTTTTTTTCTTCTTGTTTCAGATAAATTTGTAATTTTTCTTCTGCCATACAGCAAAATAGCCATTCTCGTTAAATCCATATTAGCCCACATTGACATCACAGCATACTGAAAGAAGGGGAGGCGGCTGATGAGCTTACAGCCCCCTCCTCCCGAAATAGTCGAAAAAATATTGCTTTTTCTCTTTCTGTTTGAGATAAATTTACATTTTTTTCTCCTATTATTTAACAGACTAGCCACACTCTTCTGTTTAGTTCCATATTTTAGTGTACAGTGACACCACATTATACCCAAAGAAGTAGAAAGGGGGTGATGGGCTTACAGGCCTCTCCCAAAATAGTTAAAAATGAAATGAAAAAAGTGAGGATTTTTTTTCTTTTTGTTTGAGATAAATTTGTACTGCAAATTGTTTTCTGCAATACAACGAACTAGACTTTCTGGCTAGTGTCATATCAGCGCACAGTTACACCACTGTATATCCAATGAGGGGAAGGAGGCTGATGGGTTTATAGGGTCCCCTTTCAAAGTAATCAAAAATGAAAAAAACTCTTTTTTTTTCTTTCTTTTGAGATAAATTTAAATATTTTTTGTGCGACGCAGCTATTCTGGTTAGTCCCATACACTAGTGCACAGTGATGCCCCAGCATATACCCAAAGAAGTCGATGGCGACGGGGGTTATGAGGTTACAGCTCTATTCCACCTCCGAAGAGATCGCAGTGACATGAAAAAAGGGCTGATATTCCTTCTTTTTCAGATAAATTTGTTTTATTTTCTGGCATGCCACGAAATTGTTTTTCGTGTTAATCCAAAATCCTCCTCAGTCCTGCGACCAAATTTACTTGAAACCACAAAATCAATTCTCAAATGACTGAAAAATAGCTCCATGCCTGTTTTACGGGATAAAGGAAAACGTATATGGTCAGTTCAAGAGACCTACAAGTTAATTCGACAAATCTAAAAGTAGTTTAATTTAAGGAGATTTTTAATTTCTCTCATATTCGGCGGGCACCAAGATTGTCAATGCGGAAGTATGTTAATGCACAGTAACACTACAGCTAATCACAAGTTGATTTCGGGTAAATAGGAAAACCGGAGGTGTGGAAGAGTGACTGTAAAAAAAGCTTATTAACTTTCATTTTTCTGTCGCATCTCCATGCCAAAAATTTGTGTTTTTTCCACGGTTTTAAGACAAAATTTGCGTTTCCTCAGCAGTCCTTTGAAAAAATTCGCTTTTTCTGCGGCCTTTTTGCCGAAATTCGCGGGTTTTTTGCACACTCTTTCGTCGAAATTTGCGTTTTTTTGTGATCATGTCGAAATTTATATTTTTTCCGCATTTTTCGTTGGGTTTTTGATGAAATTCAAGTTTTTTTCGCGGACTTTTTGCCGAAATTCGCCTTTTTTTTACGAAATCCTTCGTCGAAATTTGTTTTTTTCGTGACTTTTTTGACGAAATTCGCGTTTTTTTCTCGTCATTTTGATGAAATTCGCTTTTTTTCTGCGGCTCTCTGACGAAATTCGCGTTTTCTTTGACGAAAGTAGCGTTTTTGCGACTGCTTGACGAAATTTGCTATTTTTCCGCTGTCTTTTAACAAAATTCACGTTTTCCTGTGGCCCTTCTTTGTGACCCTGCTTTTTCTTTTTTGCGATCCTTTGACGAAATTTGCGTTTTTTCCGTTTCCCTTTGACGGAATGCGTGTTTTTTTATTGATCCTTTGTCGAAATTTGCGCCTTTTCTGCGGCCATTTGACGAAATTCGCGTTTTTTCCGAGGTCATTTGCCGAAATACGAGTTTTTTTTTACGCAATGTTTCGTCGAAATTTTGTGTTTTTTTCTCGTCTTTTTGATGAAATTCACGTTTGGTTTTTTTTGCGATCCCTTACTAAGTTAGCATTTTTTTCACAGCCCTTTGACGGAATGCGTGTTTTAAGCGATCTTTTTTTCGAAATTCTCGTTTTTTCCGCGACCTTTTGATGAAATTCGCGTTTTTTAGGCGCCCCTTCAACAACATTTGCGTTTTTTTTTTTCGAGATCCTTTGTCGAAATTGTCTTTTTTCCGCGGCTTTTTGACGAAATTCACGGTTTTCTGTGACCCTTCTTTGTTACCCTGCTTTTTCTTCTTTTTGCGATCCTTTAACGAAATTCGCGTTTTTTCTGCTTCCCTTTGACGGAATGCGTGTTTTTTTAGCAATCATTTGTCAAAATTTGCGTTTTTTCTGGGGCCCTTTGACGGAATTCGCGTTTTTTTCTGTGGTCATTTGCTGAAATTATCGTTTTTTTATGCAATCCGTGGAAATTTGCGTTTTGTCCGCGGCTTTTTGACGAAATTTGCACTTTTTTCTCGTCTTTTTGATGAAATTTGAGTTTTTCTCTGTCCCTTTGACGAAATTCGCGCTTTTTCAGCTTTCTTATGAAGGAATGCGTGTTATTTTAGCGATTCTTTGTCCAAATTTGCATTTCTTCTGCAGCCCTCTGACGAAATTTGCGTTTTTTCGGAGGTCATTTGCCGAAATTCGTGTTTTTTTACGCAATTCTTCGTCGAAATTTGCGGATTTTTGACGAAATTTGCGTTTTTCCCCGTCTTTTGATGAAATTCGCGTTTTTTTTCGATCCTTTACGAAATTAGCTTTTTTTCCGCAGCTCTTTGACGGAATGCGTGTTTTAAGAGATCTTTTTTTCGAAATACACGTTTTTTCCACGACTTTTTGATGAAATTCGCGTTTTTTCTGCGGCCCTTTGACGAAATTCGCGTTTTTTCTGTGGTCATTTGCCGAAATTCCCTTTTTTTAGGCAATCCATCGTCGAAATTTACGTTTTTTCCGCGGCTTTTTGACGAAATTTGCTTTTTTTTCTCGTCTTTTTGATGAAATTCGCGTTTTTTCTGTGTCACTTTGACTAAATTCGCGTTTTTTTCCGCTTCCCTTTGACGGAATGCGTATTTTTTAGCGATCCTTTGTCGAAATTTGCGTTTTTTCTGCGGCCCTTTGACAAAATTCGCGTTTTTTTCTGTGGTCATATGACGAAATTCGCGCTTTTTCGGTGTCCATTTCACGAAATTCGCGCTTTTTGACAAAATTAGCGTTTTTTTCACGTCTTTTCGATGAAATTTGCGCTTTTCTGCGCCTTTTTGACGAAATTTACGTTTTTCCTTGTCCATTTGACGAAATAAGCTTTCTTGCGATCCTTTACGAAATTAGCTTTTTTTCCGCAGCCCTTTGATGGAATGTGTGTTTTTAGCGATCTTTTTTCGAAATTCGCATTTTCCCCGGAAACTTTTGATGAAATTGGCGTTTTTTCTACGGCCTTATGACGAAATTCGGGTTTTTTCTGTGCTCATTTGACGTAATTTGCGTTTTCTCCCTTATCATTTGACGAGATTTGACTTTTTTTTCGCAATCCTTTGACAAACTTCGCCTTTTATCCGTGACCCTATGACAAAATTTCGTTTTTTTCCTTTTCGGATCCTTTAAAAATTGGAGATTTTTTTTCTGCGAACGATTGATGAAATCGTTTTTTTTTCGGCAACCATGTCAAAAATCGCGATATTTTTTAAGTCCGAATTTTCGGAAAATTGGAAACAAAGTCACCCCTGCCCCTCCCCCCCTTCCCCGCGCCCCCTGGCTACGGCCTTATTGGCAAAAATGATTTCTGTTTATAACACAATTCAACGTGTTTCGTAAGATTTAGAACATTATGGAAATTTAAGTCAGCCCTCTCCGAAATAAAATCCTGGGTACGCCACTGATCGATATTAATATAAAAGAAAGACGTTTGCCTTTACTCTGCATGTGATAGCGATGGCTAAGAAAATGTACGGAACATAGAGGTCTGAAAATTTTGATAAGGATAGGCGATGGCAGGTCCAAATGCACCAGAGGATCAGATTTTTCCTTTTTTGACAATTAGTCGAAATATAATTAAAAGCCATAATGATATCGCAAAATCACGAGCTTCCATTCTTCAAACTAATCATGCCTTTACATTTCTTCAGGCTGACGAAAGCGTAACGTTCGATTTTTACTGAACTTTGAAATTACGATGGCCGGGTCCCCGTAGAGTTTTTTTTTTTAAAAAATCGTCTTATCTCTCTCTCTCTCTCTCTTTCAAATGAAAACTGTATCTTTAGTTACTCTTTCAAAAAACCTTTTTATTTGGCCGCGATTCGCGTCAGTTTTCGAAATTTCCCGTTTTTCAGAAGTTTAAAAAAAAAAAAAAAACCCAACCTATTAATACATTCTTGGTATTTTTCCGAATCTAACGATATCTCTGGTGTGAACAAATATTAATATTTAGTACTATGTATTTAAAAAAAAAAAAAAAACTGCCATTTCAAGGATTTGCCTGAGATGTTTTTCTCTCAGTGCAAATTTTCTCAAGATATCGTTTTCCGTCTCAGCGATATGTGCTTGTGCATTGAATATCATTTCGCGTTTCAAAAAAGTGAGGGGAAGGTACACATTTTATATTACTTATGTTTTATCACGAATTTTTGTTCAGAATTGAAACTTTTATGTATCTAAATGCCAGAAATTAAATACAAATTCGAGGTTAACTTGAAAAATCAGGCCGGAGCGTGGATATCACCCCTGGTGTAACGCTGCAGAAGGCAGTGGGGCCCTCAACTCGAGCTACGTTTGGATAAATTTTCATTTAAAAATGAAAAATTATATAAATTGGAACTTGTACCCTGCAGAAGGCAGTGCTGCTGACATTAAGCTCGTTTGGAAAGATTTTCGTTTAAAAATATAAAATCAAAACAAACCGGTCAGCGCGTTGCACGTTCGGTTCATATGCTGCTGGAGACATTGCGCCCCCTCCTCCTTTCTGGATTCGTTTGGAAACGTTTTCGTTTAAAAATATAAAATCATTCAACGTTTCATTTTAGACTACAATTTAAGGTTATTATAATTTGCAATGCCGGGCGGGTCGGTTAGTAGGGCATTAGCACGGGAATTTAAAACTGTTTTTTTTTTTTTTCTCTATAAATCTATATTTTTTTCGCTCATAATACGGGTACCATTGTAGTACCATTGTAGTTCCTAACTTATTTATGTCTAAATTGAACTTTTTTCGCCATTCTAGTCTCTGAAACGTCTAAGGTTATATCTAAAGCTAACAAGTGCTCATATTTCAATACTTTCAATTTCATGTTCTGTATTAAAATGAACAAATCTTATAATCATCGCAATTATTTATTCAGTATGTGATTAGACATGAGCGTACGAAGCGGGTGCAGGGAAAGGTCGCTTCTCTCAATCTTTGAAAAAGTAAGAATTTATCGCTAAATTCAGCCTATTTCCACCATACCCTCCCCATTAACAAAAATTCTATTTCCGCCATGATGATAGGTACAGGGTACAAGATAAGTATCGATAAAAAGTATTTGATCTGCACGGAGGTGTATGGTCCGAGAAAACCCCTACAATTTTTGCCCAATACATAATAGTTTCTACAGAAGTGATCATTTGTGGGAGCGCTGAAAAAGCATATTGCTTCGGTTACCTAAAGTAGACTTTACTCTAGAAACGTAAAACTCACAGTGTTAAACCTACGACACGGAATGCCATAACTTTCACAAACGGTTGATGCTTCATTTTACCAATTAAAATTTGCTTCATAGCTGACGTCAGTCTCTTCAATCTAAAATCTCTACATTGAGCAGCACACTCATACAAGTACTGGTTTTATATCGTTCCTCTATTCAGAGGTCTTCCCTAGACAGAGGTCTACCCGGCCCGAAAAAAATGAAGACAAACTTTCAAACGAATCGAGCCGAGCCGGCAGACTAAAGACAAATTTTTCAACGTCCAGGCAGGTAAAAAATTAAACGGGCCAGCCGCAGCCGAACCGATAGAAAAATTAAGCCATATCCAACGTAGACATCGGCATCAGACAGCTATATCGTGCCTGAGACCGGGCTTAATCTCTTCAGCAGACTCGGGCCGGGCCGGGTTGAGGCTTACATTTTTCTTCTACATAGTCGAGCCGGGCCGGAATTGGACTTAATTGTTATCAGGACGTATCAGGCAGGTAATATATTTTGTAAAAATAGTAATAGCTATAATAAACTTCTGTTAACGAAATCATTGTAAATATACCTTAATAAATTACAGAGAAATATTTTCAAAAATCTACTTTTTATAATACAGCTTCCAAATTTATGATGCATTTAACCTTTATTTTTTTTCTTTTATTCTAAACTACGTTATTTTTTTTTTCAATGAATCTTTATTTGAATGTTGAAAAGTCTAAGAGTCTAAGTAATCATTAATGTTGCTATTATGTAATTCCTGTCAAGGGAACACATAGTAATCTAACATTTCTTCGTAAATTTGTATGCAGTATTCTTTAAAAGAATTTTAATGTTAAGAAAAATCGGAATTTTTGGCCTGATTTAATTTATTTTTTAATAGGCTGGGTCGGGCCTGTTTTCACTAATTTTTGTACAGGACGAGTCGCGAACAGCAAAAATATAAACGGGCCGGGCCCTGGTCTGGAAATTTCTGTCTCTAATCCAGGTCTGTCCAACGCGTCTCCCGCGGTCACTATGGTGGCGCCCTTTGAAGGTTTTCTTGGCACCCATTTCATTCTATTAGTAGCTGTTTTTAAAATTAAAAATCCACTTTAAAGTATGCTTTCTTTAATTTCAATAATATTTGAATGGGGAGTCGTAGGGGGCTTAAAGCTATCACCGTGAGATGTATACATGCATCATATAAGACGCTTGTAACGCATAAGTCTACCACTATTTGTGGTCTGATTATCGCTGGGGACATTTTTACCATTATTTCCGAATAATAATTGTCATCTTATTTATGACAGAAACAGAACTGCCAAATCTCCAGCTTTTTTTTATACTAGTATTTTAATAAAGAAAATGTTTTATTTAATTGGAACATTGGGTCGATTTAAAAGAACCGGATTTTCTCTAAGATAAAAAGCCAGAGATTTGGCAACTGTGCAGAAATTCTGCAATAAGGAGAAGATTGCTATTTAAAAATCTAAAAGAAACCAGTGGAATTTAAGACCTGTGGTAATAAAACTGTACTATGCTTTACCACTACTACAGTGAGATAATAGTGTTGCATGTTTTCAGCCATGTGAATTATGGCTCCTTTCATTGTTTGCAGTTACATGAGGTGCGCCTCTGTTCATTGAAAGGTTGGACGGACGGGTCTACGTCTAAATCACGGGAGACTCAGAAGTAGAATAAAATGAAATAAATAATTAATTAAAAAAAGAATTAAATATCTATAAAGAAGTTTGTCTCTGGTAAATCTACAAAACGTAATTAAGATGTCAAGAAAATTTAATACATTTTAGTTTATTTAAATTAGGGATTTTTTTTAAGTATTTGCCCCTCAACTGAAATCTTTGGCGCCTTTATTACTTCCGCGCCTGTGTGCACCGCACACTTTGCACACTAGGTCGGCACGCCCCTGTGTAAGACATAAAAATTCGCACGGAGTGGATCCTACATTACGTACGCCATGAATTAAACATTAACATTCCTGGACCCATCATAAACAAATTTTAAAAGAAATTTCAGTTTTACAATTTTCGGCACTGTCAATTTTTAAACTTCTACGGAGCTGGTCATACATTACGTACGCCATGAATTAAACATTAATAGTGTTATTACACGTAAAAATTGCAAGCGACAAAAATCGCCTGCAACTCGTCAAATTTCCTGAAACTTGTGTATTATCCACCTGAAATTTACGTATTATCCAAGTATTTCATTGGCTGTTCGGGAAAAGTCTTTTCCATTGTCAGATTTCCAAGAAATCTGACGACCCATTTTAAATGAAATTTCATTCTTAAACTTCTAAACATCCCACACTATTACTTTTTACACCGTCGTATAAAGAAAAAAATGTACTTTTAAATGCAATTTGTTTGAAAGCTGTATCTCAATTTGTTTCCGAGTTATTCATTTTTTTTTTTGTAGTTTTTATTACTTTTTTGCCATAGCGGAGTGGCAACAGAAGTATCCATCTCTGTGGGAAGTAAACAGAAGATACAGATTACTGTATAAACCCATTAGAAAATGAATAAAATGCGGATTCAACCAATAAAAACCTTCAGATATGCTTTTGATTTCCTACCCTGACGAGGACAATAAACCATTTTTCCAAATGGTAAAAAAAAAAAAAAAAAAAAAAAAAAAAAA